>CAJFCP010000050.1:4590461-4885598 GCA_904066005.1 Synergus itoensis | reverse complement strand
ACTCATTTCCATTGCACAATATCTTGCGCAAGCAAAATTTTTGCAGAGGTATGATATCACCTTTATAATTTTTATTTTTTCTGTTTAATTATACATTTCACTGTATAATTGTCCCGTGAAATGGCTTTTTGCCATTAATTAATCTGTTTTTTGTCATTTGGCACTTTAAAAAATATTCCCATAAATATAATTAAATATAATTAATGTAATTAATTAAATATAATTAATTAAATGTAACTTAATTCTCATCATAACTTCCTGGACGAACAGTCGGTAACTGTCAATTTTGATACTTAGCCTCATTCTACCACTGATAGATGGCGCTGCATGTCCGATTTTCTGATTGGTCAGAGGCTCTCATTTGAATTTGTAACGGTTTCTTTGTAACAAAGAAAAATTGTTCATTTGTAAATTGGTTAACGTTCGCATCATGTTGGGTTTGCGTATAGAATTTAGTGTTTTTGAAAATGAAATCAGACTTTTACAAAGATTATTTGAAGTGGAATCATTCCCACTTTGTTTACAAACATTTCGCAGAAAAAGAGACTTTCTTCCTGTAGTTCGGCTCGGCTTCCGTGCTTAACAGTGCTTAATATTTACCTTTTTTTACCGGTGCTGAAAAATTTACGTTATGTCTTTACTGTTGTTAATTATTCAAATGCAATTGATTTATTATATCATTTAAAACTAGAAGTTATAAATTTTCGGTGGGGTAAAAAGATTTAAGGTGGCAGAGACTATTTATCGAGATAATGAGGGAATCAGTTTTCTTTATTTTGAGGTTAAAAAATGTCACCCCCCGAAATTCAACCTTGAAAATGTTGACTTCCAGTGAAAATTAAGCATTTCTCTCAAATTTTTAAAATTAATACGTTTTTCATAGTAATTTTATTTCTATAATTTAGAGTCTTTTTTACCTTCGACAAACTTGGCGAAATTACATGAATTTTATTTTACAGTCAAGATTTTGGAAGTATTTGTTGCTGAGAACTAACCGAATTAATTCTTTGATGCTGGGAATTGACTGAATTTATCCTTTATTGCTGAAAATCGACTGAATGAATCCTTTATTGCTGGGAGCTGATTGAATTAAATCTTTATTGCTGAAAATCGACTGAATTAGTTCTTTTGTTGCTGAGAGCCGGCTGAATTAATTATGCTGATTGTCGTAAGTACTTTTTATTTAATTCTCTATTTTATTGGGCAGGTTTCTGAAAATTTATTACAAAAGGAATTTCAGTGCACTAAAGTTTCATATGGCTTAGAAATAGTACGTGAGTGACTAACTGTTATGTAACTGTTAGAAAACTAAAGTGAACTAAACAGTTCTTTAAAATGTTGTAAGGCTTAAACAATTATGTAACAGTAATGTAGCAACTCGTAACCATTCTACAACAGCATTACTGTATATATACAATTTACTCGTTTTTATGGGATACGTAAATGAACACAGACACTATCTTTCTCTCACAGTTAAGTAACAATTACTTCTCACAATGAAGGGGTTGTATTTTCATGTCAGTATCGTATTACAACTTTCTTTGATTTTAGTTATATTATTATCCCTTGCATATACATATGATTTCGATTGTTATTATAATATGTACAAGAAGATGAGATCCATAACGACACTATGTCTATAAAATGAAATAAGCTGTCCCGCGACTTGCTATAGGGTTTTTTCATTGCCGTCTAGCTGGCGCGCGGCCAAAATATCGACCAAAACCACTACCTCTATGCGTTTGCCTGCGTTGCACTCCAGTCTCGCGCATTTGAATCAAGGAATTTTCTCGTCCCTTGCCAGGATTACTACATGCGTACTAATATCAGCGCGTTTATTTCACGTGAACAACAAAAATCAAACTTTTTTTTACT
This sequence comes from Synergus itoensis, assembly GCA_904066005.1. Lineage (NCBI taxonomy): Eukaryota > Metazoa > Arthropoda > Insecta > Hymenoptera > Cynipidae > Synergus > Synergus itoensis. The sequence goes on along the minus strand of CAJFCP010000050.1, from coordinate 4,883,723 downwards.
TATTCATTGTACCTTAAACATTCATATTTTCGTATAAAAAGAACTCCACAGTTTATATTTTTTTATTAATAAGAAAAAATTACTGTGGAAAATAGTTCAAATAACTGAAACTGAGGATTAATTTAGTTATAATTTTCACTATTGAAGTTATTTTTTATTTCGAAAATATTTCTATAGTTTAATATGAAAAATTGCACTCATCAGCGATTTAAGAAAGCCCGAACTGCAAATCTTTTGACTTCCCTGTTTGGATATTTATATCCTTTTACGAAACTTCAATCCTCATTGATTCCGTTCTGCATCTATTCACTCGCGTAAGCAGAATATGCAACGCTTTTGCGTGGAAAAGCTAAGCCGCATCTCATTTCATGAAATTGAAATTCGTCTGGACAGAAAGTTTTATCGATATTATAGACGTTAGACGGACCCTCAGTCAAAATATTCAAACTCATCTAATTTTAAATAAATAAAAGCAAAATATGAGGTTCCACTATATACCCATCAATTATTTAAATTGATTATTCAGAACAAAAATTTAAAATTAGTTGTTGAATCAAAAAGGCCACCAAACCAATGAAGGCTACCAAAATTTTATAAATCAATTATTTCTGAATACATGTTAATTGAGAAGAAACGCTAGACCCCCTTTTGTGATTTACCCTTGCATTAGAATTTTCTTTGTTCTTTTCTGGAGTACCTGGGGTAGCTTTCTCACTGTCTTTTAATAATGTTGTGTAACAGTATGACACAGATAATTAGATATTAGGGATCCTCGAGCCTTTTTCGAAATCTAGGTTGCTGCCTTCATATTTTCGTTCCGTGGCTCTGCGTCAGCATAATTTCGGCCCAAAAGTCGAGGACCACGACAAAGCATGGTGCAATTAATTGAATCCTCATGTTCTCGAGGATTTTCTAGGTGGCTGCTTGAAAATAAAAAAAAAAGACTGGGGCTCCGAGAGAAATATATAACAATCGCAGAGACTAGAGAGAAAATTTTCATTGTTCTCTATTCGTATTATTCCAACCTTATGAGTTATAAACAAGAGAAAAAAGCTAGAGATATTTTTTTAACAATTGAAAAGGTTCTTACCAAAAAGTTAAAAATTTATAGAAAAGCACAAAGAGAAAATAATTGTTAGGCATAAATTTAGCGAAAAATATTTCTTATTGCGATCGTAACGTTGATGAAACTTTTGTGCGTATGATAAGTAACATATGCTCTTAATTTTGGTCATTAATCTTGAACTATTAGTACCTATTGGTTGAATTTGTATTCGCCGTATGTACTTTAGAATCGAGATCAGAGCTGTCAACTGATTTTAAGGAATTTTAAGGGAATTTCAAAGGATTTTAAAAGGAAGATAGGAATACAATTTCATTCCAACACTTGCAAATACTTTATGAAATTTAGAGTCTGATCTCTTATCGATATTTCCAACAAAATTACGAAAATATAAGCATGGGGGATGGGTCTATCGCGAAGGTCTGAGAAAAGTAGATCGAAAAGTATTTTCGCATTCTTATATGCATATATATATGTATGAGAAGATATCTATATAAAGCACGTACGTATATGATAAAGGTATTGCAGGTAAATTGTTAAATCTAGCGTATTGAGCATGACGGGGCGGAAAGGGGTTGGGGGTTGATCGTGTCTGCGGCTGATCGGATTTATATCAGGGCCTGGTCGATCAGAGAATGCTTACGTGATATTTTACACACAAAAATTACATAATTTTCTGGCTATGAATTTATTAGCTGATTTCAGTATTATGTTTATCATTGATATATTATACATCATTAACCTTTTATGCTCAGTTTATATTATAGATTCTAAATAATATAAATTATCTTAATGATAAAATTACGAGTAATTATATATTTTTAGGGATGGATAATGTGTAGTTTAATTAATTAATAATATACAAACTAGGGTTTTTGTACGTTACATACGTTTTGAATAAAGTAATAACTATGAATTATAGGAATAAATAAATAAAATAAGGAAAATATGTTAATTGACGGTTTTAAAGTAAAAAAATATTATAGGAAGGTAAATATATGTAGTATAAAAGAAGTTTTGAGTACTTTGTGCAGGAAACATCCGATTTTGTCTTATCATCTTCGGTTTCTCGACTCTGAATTCAATTTACAAACAATGAACAAGATGCAGTGCACCACTGTCGGTAATACGCCCCAGTTTCAGACTTTCAGTTTACCAATAATTATTGTCTCGGCCTCAAACTACTGCGCATTTTAGGAAACTTCGGTTATGCGAAAACGAGATTTTATAGAGTCGAAGGGTATTAAATCAGTTATTTATACTTTAGTGTGTTTTACGTTAACTTCTGCGCCCTAGATTCAATTTATCTTATGTTAATTTAAATTAAATTTCTTCGAAAAGGTGAATGCTTATTTGTGATTTTAAAAATAAATTTTAGATACTATTTAGCTAAGAAAATTGATTAAAAAATTTTGATGTTGGTGTCAATTTTATATTTATTATGTTCTGCTTGTTTCTTCGCGCTTTTTTCGTTTAATAACTGGTTGAAGACTAGCTATTCTGAGGTAACTTAATCTTCGTTTGCTCTCTTGTTCTTCAGCAGTAATCTGGTTTAGTAGCATGGGTCCAGTGGTCATCATGATAATAGCTCCAAGAGGTGCTAGAAATACTATTGCCACTACCGATAACCGAACAACGTCAATTGCTAATCCTATATCAATTGGATTTTTAGTACTCCTTGCTTGTTCCAATGCCAGTGGTGCCAGGGCTGCCTAATGCAAAATATAAATAATGTATTGATGAATTCTCAGTTGAGATAAAATTCAAAGTCGATTAAAATAAAATAAAATGTAATATACTTGAAGAGTCCCTTTCGGCAGCCATGAAAGCGCGATGAAAACTCGTTCTTTGCGGTTGAAAGGTGTCTGAAATGTTGAAAGGATGGCAAAAATACTCCGAACCTTTATATTAATTGTAAAAATTATATTATTATTAGGTTCTTTCTAAAATGGCAGTTTAAAAAAAGAATTACTCAGTGAGTTGAAATACTAACTGCTATTCCTATTAAAATGCAGCTTAAATATAGACCAAATCTATCAAGAGACCAATCATGAAAATCAATATCTGCTCCAATCACTCCTACCAATACTGGTTGCATAAAATGCCATATAATGTAGCCCGCTTTTCTAAATGGCGTTAGCTGCACATCATCATATATTCAAATTAATTCCCATTAGCATTTATACAAATTATATATGTAGTAGGCAAGAAGGTTAATGGGATTGGGGTAAAAAGTTCAAGACGTGATGTAACTTCATAAAATATAAAAAAATTGGGAGGGTGAGCGACTCTTTAAAATCAATATCCTTAAAATTATGAACATATTTTTATCTAAAGACTTAATATGATATTTTAATATCATCCTTTTATGATCGTAAATATTTTACGTCAAGGGAAGATAAAATATAGAGTACTTACATCAAACGGGGCCGATAAAATTCGCCATCCTGAAGATGCGATAAAGGACATAATGACAGATGCGAGAAATCCACCGCCAGTTACAAATATTTTTGATACTACTAAACAAAACATGAGGGAACCCAAAGCTAAGCAAGCTAGTCTAAAATGTAGAGCATATTTCTGAAAAGAATTGTATTAACTTGATAAAATGGAAGAAAGATTCCCATTACCGACGTTTGCCGACATCTGGACGCTTCGATGGTTCTGTTATATGTTAAAAGTGGTTTTATGCTTCCATATGTCGATAAATGTCAGTAATAGTTATTTTGTATTTGAAATCCTTAAATTCATCTCGCGAAGTTAGATATTTTAATTTTCTATATCAAATTGAATTAATTTTAAATCAGAAAAAAGATTTCCAATGCATTATAGTTTACACAATATATTACATACGTGATTTCGGTGTGGAAAAAATATGAAGATCGTGCCTAGAAAAGTTCCTGCGATAACGCCAAGTAGAAAATCTCTTATTCCTCCAGGGACATAAGACCACCATTCTGTTCTGAGTTCGTCTAGATGGATATTCACTTCCGAAGATTATTAAATTTCTATTATTATCGATTTTAATTCAACTTTAGAAATCATGAGAAGATTCATTGAGCTGAAGACTTATTTTCGAGAGCTTATTATCGACAGAAATTAATTGTATTACATGATTTTTCAATCCATTTTTTATATTCAAAGAGTTTCCCCTGATCTCTCTTCCATTTTGAAATTATATTTTGAGCATCAATGAATTTTTCTAAAGTTTCTTGAAACACAAACCATGACTGAAAACAGCAGCAAAACAGAAGGAGTAAATTGCAACAATGTGCACGTCATCAATTGAAGTTGCTGTGCAAAGTAACGTAGCCATTCCCTTATCTTCACCATATCCTCGTTCAGCCAAAGCCAATATGCAATTTACAGTTACCACTGGAGACATGCAGGCAATTATAGTGCTGAAAATTGACAAGAAATTGCAAGAAATTGTCAAAAGGTGTGCGAAAAGTTTTCTTCATTAGCTTCAATGTTCCATTTTTCGTTTTGAAGATTTCTAGTTTATAGAAAATTCCGCATCCACCTCTTTTTCGCCTAATTTTTCAAAACATCGAGCGAGAGTAATATACTAAACTGCTCAAGTTTTTTTTAAATTGACCTATATTGACTTACCCAGTGAGGAAAGCCCAATTCCAAGGATACCCCAGCAAAAATTTAGCACACAGACTAACACTCAGCATCTCCATCGAACAGGGAATCAGGGCCAAAGCCATTACAAAAACAGGGTGATCTCTCAGGGGAGAAGTCGTTAGTTGTAGTCCAATTCGAAGAGTGATAAAAGCCATAGAAAAAAGCCTAATCTTGGCAGTTGTCCGAAAACCGAATTCTTCCTGAATATTGAATAAGTCTGTATTGCGAATAATAATCCCAGCTAGGAGCATTCCGAAAACAGGTGGTAGTTGCAAGTAGGGAATATAAGTCAAAGCCCATCCAAGAAAATAGGAAGATACAATTATGATGAATAATCCAAATATACTGCCTCCTGGCAGCACAGGGGAGCCAATTAAACAGTAAAGAAGTATATAAACTATGGTTATTAGGATGATACAAGTGATCAGCCAAAATAAGTCTGCCCACGTTATCTGTAGTTGATTATATTTCAAAATCGGTTGGGTTACAATTATTTCACGGAGAAAGGGACAACAACATGTTATTCTGTGACAACATGTTTCTTCTGGATTTTCCAAATCTGGAGGACTGGAAAATATTTTGATGTTAATATTCCTAAATATTCCTTCTAATAAAGTTAATAATTAATTATTAATTATTACTCTTCCGGTTCGAAAAGTTGATCTTCGGTATTTCCTCTCGTGGAGATAACCTCATCCTTCTTTTTTCCGAGGAAATTCATCATGTGTTACAATTTATTTCTCAGAATTACTCTCTGTATTTAAATTTAATATGATTCGAAATCATCTGAATCGTATGTAATTAAATTTTTATATGAAACTATTGCTCCACGGAGCAGAAGTAAACGACAGAAATTGACAGAAATTGAAATACACAAATTTGATTCAGTGTCACGAAGTCGGAGGACTGTTAATTCAGTATATCGGATTGCATATCGATATTCTAAAATAACTGTGTTCGCTCGCTTCGAAACTAATTACGGATCGTAAACAAAGTGGAAGGGACGCCTATCAACGTTTTAAAACAAAAATATAGTTCACGTGAATTCGGGACACTGCGGTACTGCCCTATATGTCTCAATAAACAAGATGGGAGATATATCGTTAAGAACTTTACAACCAGGTTGCAAAAGTTTATGGACAATTTTATACGGTTGAAAGTCAATCTGTTTAAATTGTACATTTGATACAGAGACTTTAATATGGGTACTCAGGATTACAAGAGCACCTTATTAAGTTAAAAGCCCATCATTGAAAAAAGATTAAAGAATTTATAATAAAATAGAAAAAATTTGGAAAACATTTTATTCGCGATTGAAAATATTTTTTTTTAAACATGTTTGGTTTATTCCAAGTGAAGTATTTCCTTTGCTTTATTTTTCCTCAGAAGATAATATTATTTTCAAAAGCAGATCTTATAGGTGACTGCGCAAAGTTTAACACAGCCCAGAAATATTTCATATAAGGTGAACCAGGAATTATTCAATATCTGTGGAATCCTTTGACGCATCCCTTTCTCTCAGTCACTCTCATCTCATCCCACTGCCCTTCATAATTTTCTCTTTTTCTCCTTTTTTTAAAATCTTTTTTCCATCACCCTGCATTTCTTCCCGCATCAGATTCTTTTATTTTCTTTGTGTTTTTCTTCATATCTCAGGGCAAATGCAATAATTTCGCCATCAAAAAGTTTACTCTGTCAGAGTGGACAAAGAAACGAGGACAACACTTTTTGGGTCAACGTTATTGTGGAATAAATCTACTATCGTAGTCGGGTTCTGAAGTTCAATTTTCTGAAAATATATATCCCACAAAGGACGACATTTCACAATTTTGTGGGAAACAGTTTTATTACTCGAAATTTCAAATTTTCTTTCTATTTTTCTGTGAAGTGTTTACTAATATATATTTAATATATTGTAGATTTTAGATTTAACTGTGAATCCTATTATAAAAAAAGTTTACAATTATTTGAATGTTGAAATTGACTTTTATTAATAGAAAATAGATAAGTTTGGCATAAATGCATTAATTCTTTAAGTACTTGAATCAAGTTCCAGCCTTCTCCCTCAAAGCCTCTTAAAATACTTCTCAACTGTCTTGTTCTGAATGTTCCAAGGTTATTACGCGAAGGAATTAGGGAGTTTGCGATTACGAGCTTTGGAAACTCGAGAGCGACCATAAAAGGCCTCTGGCACTTGCATGGATCGCGATGTTCAGGAAACTCTCTTGTCACACTTGTGTCAGGCCTTACTTTCCAACTTATCGTGGGTAAAAGTGGGATATTTCTTTGGAAGATAATCTTAAGAGAGGGACAAGATATCCGCGAGTATATGTATGCACTTGAAACTCATATTTCGTACAAATAGATACTTTTGATATTGACCCTTTCAATTACAAGTTTGAAGGATTTCCGTTTTCAGTTAAGTTCGGAAAAAGTGCTCTCGAAAGTCTTGAAATGAGTCGCTTCCGATGATCGTTTATCCTGAGGATCGGCGAGACATTCGAGCCAATTAAAACTTTCGTTTATCGAATCGAGAGATAGAGCAGAGTTGGCTTCTTCTTGATGGAAGGTTGTTAGAACTGTAAGGGAGTTATACCAAGACCTGGGATCACATAAAATCTTTTCGAGATCCTAGGTATTCTATCGTAGATCGGATTAAGGAATAAGAAGTGCTTCCAACCCCCGGTAACTTTATGAATATCAAATGTGCCTATAATAAGCACCAATGGCATATTCCATCCCAGAAACCGGCAATGGATTTCTAAGCTTTCTTTCATGAAACCATGAAAGATTCCTCTTACCGACATTTATTGATATCTAAAGCATTTGCGAGTTTTTGTCTATGATAAGTAAAAAGTCAAGTATGTATTAAATATTTCATAAATCCCAATTCTATGATTTCAGATGAGACCTTTTGGCATGGATATGGATTTCTGTGGATTTCTCTCAGCGAAAATGGTAAGTTTTGAAAATCAATATCAATCGAAATTTTTTCGAATAAGGTGTATATTGCCATATTGATTATCCGAAAAGCTTAATCGCTTGCATAACTATTTGGAGAACTCTGCGCGCGCCAATACGGATTCTGCATCTCCCTTTTCGTTCTCTGCGCGCATTCTACCCCCTTTTCACCCCATTTGCTACCCTTTGCCTCTCCCTTGTCGGCGATCCCCGACGCTTTGCTCCCGCTCAAACATTGCCTCCTCCCGGTGAAAACCCCACACTCAGTTTACGAGTGATGCTCGTCGCGATCGTGTTGAAATTCTGATTTCGTTCATTCACCCCCCTTCTTCTCATCTTTTTTAATCCGCCTCCTCTCCCTATTGGGATTAGGATTTCAAAATCAAGTGCATTTATCTTGACTACGTAAAATAAACACAGGGAACTGCAGATTGCTGGTGATCAATTATGTTAACATCTTAAGTTGTATCCCTCAATCGGATTCCACCAAGAGTGTTCGACCCCTTGGAATAACATAGTGTGAAGACTTACAATAACATTGCAGGTAATTTTAGATGCTAGAGTTTTATGTCTAAAAATGCTTGACCTCGTTTTGTTGTTTGGACAAATGATAAAAGGGAATTCAGGAAATAGACTACTAAAAGAATTGATATTTAATGAGACTTGCATTTTGAGATTCTTTTATTATTTGCTAATTTTGTGGGTTTTGTGAGAATGGAAGGCAAGGTTCGAAATTAAAGTAATAAGTACATTTATTTAAGTTCGTATTAATATTTTTTTATGAAAAATAAATATTGTTTCCTTTTGAAATGTTGCAATTTAAATTATATTTTAGGCAGTGGCTGCTCTTTCGGAATATTCCGTAAAAATACACGCTTCCTATATTTTAATATTAATTTTTTTGTTATAGATAGAAAATATTTATACAGTTTTATAAATTAACCAATATTTACAAACTTGTAATTAAAAATTAAGTCTTACAAATTCAAATACATCTAAAATTTGAAAATTTCGTTATTGGAATAACAAATGAATACAATGAAGTTTGAACCTTGATTTCCTGTTGGAAGATGAGTAGCAAATTAGGTGTTAATGAAGCTGAATTATGATAATGAAACAGTCGGTTATAATGCTTTCAAAATTCGTCTGGTACTTGGAGTACTGATTGGCTCGATTAACTGAATTGCAGGGTTTAGAAGAGATTGACTTTTAATTGAATTTATTACTCGACTGGCTCGCTTCATCTCGAAGTTGGTTCACGTACCACACAAGTTGCTTCTTTCGACCAATCCAAATGCTCATTTCACCTATCGGTTGATTCGGCTAATAAACTGCCGACTGAAACACATTGAATCCACTAAATCTCACTATATATACCGAATAGATAACAGTTTCTTCTGGACCACTTCTTGAAATATCTAAATTCATTGTTTCCGCTAAAATAGAAGGAAAATTACTAAGTATAATATAATATCGACGCTGTAAAAAATTTCGGGAAACTTCCCTACAATTTCTTAGAGATTATTCCACATTTTTATTTGGGCAAATGATTTTCATCAATGATAGAAAGTTTACTAAAGACTTTAGGAAAATTTCCTAAAATTTAGGAAATTTAAGAATATCTACAATTTTTTAGAAGAAATTGCACTTGCAGAGAGCATTTCTTATGCATAGATGGTTTTCTGCAACTTGAGAAACCGCGAACTCAATTCTCGAGAATTATAAATGAACTAGGAGGATCTCAATGGCATTGGCTTGTGCTGTTGCTTCTTTAATATCCTTACCTATTCCTTCCCTCTGTTGCTTCTTAGCAGTTCGACTTTCAAGACGTCTCGTCAAGTACAGAGGGGCTCAAGGTGTTTACTATACATTTTCCTTTGATGTTTGTATTTGGTTTCCTTTAAATTTTGAACTACAAAGAAAATGCAGTAATACGTACTTCTTCAAATCAAAGCTTATTTACAGTATCGTTCAAAAGTATAAGGGTACCTACTTTTTTAATTCTTTTTTTTTTAGAATATTTCTTGAGGTAATGATTTTTAATATTTTTTCCTCCATATTTGAATGGAAAAGGCTAATATTTTTTAAAAACGAGGCTAACTATTCCATTTCACAAATATTGAACAAAAGAAAATGATCAATCGGTTTTCAGTTATTAAGTGGAAATTTGCAAGCCTATTGTCATTCAAGCAAGGGAGTCCGAATCGATAATTTGCCTTCTTTTCCTATATCCTTATTCCTTGGCACTCGCCCTCGCCATATTTGAATAAACGGATCCTTCTGTGAATATTGCCGAATGGTGGATTAATAAAACCCTCGCTCTAAAACTTTGAACGCGTCCGTTTTATCGTTCCTGAGGTAGACGTCCGGAAGGCGCCGTCGCGTCGTTCTATTGAAGTACCATAAAAGTGTTTATAAATTATTATTTTTTTTCGGACATAAACATCGAATCTCACGCATCTACATACACCGAAATTGAATCTCGTATATGATAATTTTTATAATTTTTATTGTTTGTGATCAAAGCTCATAGCATTCTCTAAAAAATGCTCTTTTTCAACTTCCAGTAAAGGGATGATTAATATTCAGAGTGCTATTCCGGAATTTCGATATTAATAATGCGAGAGGTAATAAAAGCAGAAGATTGTCAGGTGCTAGGTGGGTTAGTTGGTGGTAGTTAAAAGTAGGTGGTGGTGCATCGAGAGAAGAGAGAGAGAGAGAGAGATCAATGAGCAGGTTCAATAACCTTAAATCCACTTGACGTTCAACTACCTATTGGTACGACTGGTTGCTTCGCTCTAGCAACCAAAATAGATATTCATTTTCGAAGACCGCTATTTTACCAACCAGACACAAATCCAATACCCGTGAATTTAGGTTCAGCGCCGAAGTCAAAGACCTCTCGCTTTGACTTCCGGCAACACTGAGCTTCGGGATATTGCAAATTGGAAACACGTGCTGACATGGAAACTAAATTTCCACTATCAAAGCTCATCACGACAGGACATTTAGAGTATTACACATCATATCCACTCAGTCCCATTATATTGAATATTTCTCAAGTAAAATGTTTTCATATAGAAAAAAATGAATTGAGGAATTTTATACCGTGACTCAATCTATCAAAATTGATTTTATTTAACTGAGGGAACAGAGAGCTTTAGAGAGGGAGGTAAGAAATGAGGTGAAACTCCCGCTCTTCCTCCCTGGCCCCTCAGAAAACCACGTCCAAGCTTTCGCACTTCCTATTCGAACTTTTCAATTTCTCGAGCATTCTACTGAGCTTTTTAATTTCACTGGAATGTCATACGCGCGCTAAATCGCGCGCCTTTGTCCATAATTTATGTTTATGATAATTTTTAAAATCTTTTGTTAATCTTATCTTAATCTAAAAAAACAGCTTCTATAAATTGAAGCATTACAATGTGAAAGCTCTCGATCTCTTTGCAAAAATATCCTCTCTTTGCAGGTAGTACTTTGAGGTAATAATGATCATTTTTGCCAATTTGAGTCACGTTTAGTATCGACTGTCACTGAAACCTTAAATAGTATACGAAAAACATGAATTTTTCGGTTCTCTTTTGTCAAAACTCGTCCAATAAAGCATGCTCGACCGACTCTGACCTAAAACATAAAAATTGGATTCGCATTCGAAGTGACAGGTACTCGATACTCAAGCTGAGAGTAGATAATGGCGATGTCTGCTGGCACTCACTACAAAACTACCAGAGATTGACAGCTACCGGGAGTCTACATTTGAAACTTCGTTTTTAGCTCAATTCTGCTTTTATTGTTTCTTCACTCTTCGGGAATTCGAGTGTCGATTTAAGATGTACTACTCGTGCTTCTGCTGTCTAACTGAGTTACAATAAAATTCCTTGAAATCGAACTCGATACAAACCGATATTGGCAGCTATCGAAAATAAAGTTTCTGATGGATAATTTAAAAATTCTTGTAAATAATTTTCAATCTTCTTTGTGGCTTGGAAATGGACTATTTGATGGTAAAATCTAGAGAAAATTCTCTTCTCGGAGAACTTTCGAAAACAAATGTTGTTGAGAGGGAGACGAAACTCGAGATCCTGATACTCCATTTCTGGTTAAATCGTAACGACGAGATCGTCGGGAAAGATTCCGGGAAAATATATGGCATTAACCTTATAAGTTGGCCGTGTGGATTCAAAACGACTTCCAAACATTCCATTTGCCGACATCCTCAAGTTTTACTGCTAAAAGGCATGGACAATAGAGAAGCGGAGAAAGTAGGAACCAGGATGATAAGCGGCTTAAATTTTCGAGTTCAATCATTTTTGGCTAAGTTAGTATTTGTGTCCCCTTTCAAATATTTGCAAATTTGTTTTGACTGTAGATCTTATAAAAATTTCTTGCATAAAGAATCTTCTGGATTTATGGAAATGCAGATTATGAAAGCCACATCATCTGTTTAAAGTTTATGGTTCTATAGTACCTCTGTTTGTTGTCTAGCGAGCATAAGCAAGTTTTAATGCGAATTGTTTTAATGTGGCGCATATTTCTCAATGCGACAGCAACACTGGCAAATTTGCTATCCTACTTTCTCAGGAAAGGACTGGCAGATCATTAATAGAGAATCATAAAGCATAAAGAGATTTTATGCATGTACTTGGATTGGTGGAGGTGAAATGACTAAATTCTCAGATTACATTGAATCACATTATATTTAAGTTCGAGAGATATGTTCTCTTTATGAACTCCAAAATTAATGATAAAACCCATTTACCCTAAAATTAGGTTTGTTGTTTTTAGTATTATGATTCGGTGTTATGAATTTTATCGACTTCCTTCTTTAGCATCAGCAGTCAAATGAAGAGTTCGGTGAACCTCAGAGGGTCAGTTATTTCGGTGTAATTTATTTTGCAGTGGGGTTTATGTACTTTGTCGCTCAATGCAGGCTCTAGCTTCCAATTCGCGGTATGCATGTGCCCAGACGTCTGTCAAATAATGACAGAAAATAAACAGCGTAGGAAAAACGGTTTCCTCTGATTCTCTCTTCGATATAGCATAATTTCGTCCGCTTTTTCATTCACATAATGTCAGATAAATTGACTATGATGTGTTCGAGAACAGCAAGAAAATTCTAAAGACTAGTAACTTAGAGTATATCTTTATACAATCAAATACTTTTCGCAATGAATTCAGAATTCCATTTACACCTATAAGAACGTTTTCCATAATTGAAAGAACAAAGTAGACCAATAATCCGAGATTCTCATAAGGATAATTGCATATGAAAATGGCATCGTTCCCTAAAATTAATACAGACAAAGCTTCCTTTTAATATAGCCTGCAGCAAAGAAGTGATTTTCAGATGGAAATCCTGGTTGAAATGGAATTCCGGCTTCAAACCATCTCTACTCGCGTATTAGCTATTTAACGAGTGGCAGCGGTTTTCAGCCTTGGAACATACATAAAGAGGATGTTACATACAATTGACAGATAGCGGGGGCGTATAGTACGCACTGTACGTGCATTTCCGTATGGTAAACCCGATGCTTTTAAGCGTCACTCTGATATGATCCCGCAGGAATCAGAGGATAGATTTTTCCAAGACCATCCAGCAGGGATTTTGGCTGTATTCCAACCTGGGAGAAAAGCCCGACGCGAACTTCTTTCACCTTCAACCTTCCACCTTCTTTCTTTCTTCTTCCCTCCATTTTATCTGAATTTAAAGACGCTTCTTGGCCGCGACTATCAGCGTCGCGCCGAGCGCACTTAAGCATTTCATCTCAAGACATTCAGCCACATCTGCCAACACTTTTTATCTGAATGTTGATCAAAACTTTGCAAATAATTAAGAAGCCAGAATATATTGCCAAATTATCAATTGTTCGTCTTTCATGAGCTAGCCTTCTCATTTCCCAATTGTAGAAGTTCTTTTTACAATTTCATATCAGTGTTAAACATTTGGAGTACCCCTAAAGGCCTGTACTGTTCCCTGATTTTCTAAAAAATGAAAGGCTCTGTAATTTTCTCTTGAAGGAAAATTAACGTTGCACCCTTTCTCATCTTCGGTATTTCGCGACATCTTGCGTCTTTCGTCGACGATACTTAAGTGGAAAAGGGAATGAAATCCTCGACAGGGAAGTTAAATCGTAGAGACTGACATCGCTTTCAATTGCGTTTAATTAATCTCCTAATTAGAAGACTCTGACTATACATATATGTCTCTCATATAACATTAGTTTAGAATCCTACTTTATATTTCTTCTTTTGCGGTTCCACATATAGGAAAATGAATGTGAATGGTTTGCATATCCTATGGATTAACTTTTAGCGTCACCATAAAAATATCTATTTTCATGTCTATCTTTTTTTAGCCTTGGTTTCGACTTTACAGCATTTTCTTTGACGCATTGCATGAAACCGGCGTCGTGAGGAATCTTTTGGAGAATCTAGAGTAGGCTCGAAAGTAGTCGTAACGAGTAACCCCATCTTAAACGAAGCCTTAAAGAGAAAAGGGAGAATAGGTAACCATGTAACAAGAGGAGATGCAACGGACTGAAAAGTTCAAGGGACGAGAGTGATGCGAAGAGGGTTAGAGAGTGACGTAGCAACCAACCGTAACCGTATTGTATGCAAGATGAGAGTTCTCAACTCCCCTCTCACGCGCTTTCACTTCTAAAAAGTCCCATAGGGCTGTTTTGAAGGAAAGAGTTCCTAGGGTCAATTACATTTGGCGGCATAAATCAAGTTACATATATAACCTTATTCCCACCCAGTTTCTAGCCAACTTTCATTTCCATGTTAATTTTCTTTGCAAAGAAAAGTTCATTTGTCGGGTACGTGTAGAGTATATTAAAAGCTTCTACGCCTCTGCTGAATAAGATCAGATGTCAGTCATTTACTCTTTGAGGGATGCTAAAAGAGGTAAAAGCATAGCCAAAATTAGGTCAGCGTTAAGAGATAAAAAGTCCTAAAGATCCACTTATATAGAAGGATTTTCCAGTTTTGATAAATGAGACAAAAATTTGAAACATATTGAATTTGGAAGACAGGTTGTATTCACTTTAAAGAGCAAGAGGATCAAAAGAAGGGTATACTGTATATAGAAAGCTTTTTTAAGCGTTGGCTTTTTACTGATTGTAGCAAAGATTCCTTACTATTTCCCTCATAATGTCAGCTTCAAAGACATCTTTATACGTTATGTGCTGCTCATTCAACAGTAGTTCGCGCTAATACCGTCCTATATCGAAGCTGCATTCAATCTCTTACATTACCACTTTAAACCCCGCGTATCGTCTCGAGGAATAAAGTAGCGCTTTTCTATTCACATTTTCACTCCCTGCTTCTCATATTTTCCAAAGGTCCATGAAGGCATATGTCCGTAAAAATTGATGATTGATACTAAAAGTTATTGAATTATTTCTTTGGATTGAGTCAAGAAAAAGTACTATATATAACATAACATAGAATTGGTTTCCGAAATGTTTTTTCTTGTAGATGGCAAACAGATAAATTAGGGCGATAATCGTGACTCGTGAATCTATTGATCGAAACGTGACAATTGCGTTTGAAAAATGTAGCCCTCTAATTGGAGTATCGCTTCTGTGTGACTGCGACACATGTGGCACGAGTTTGCATGTATATGCGAATTCTCTATTACAGGGAGGGTTGGAAGTACCTGCTGTGTACAGGTCCTTTAACATACGATATAAGGGTCGAGCACCCCTGTCTCCAAGTCCCTTTCTTTCAATCGCAGCTCTTACCCTTAGGACGCTGGAAAGAAAGACTGACGAAGGGAAATGAGAAGGGTGATTTTATCACAGAAAGCTCACAATGCGGTGACTGTAATATGTATATATGTATACATCATTTCTGCCGATTCTGGAGTACCTAACCTAGTGAAAAATCTCTCAAAGAATGATGATTTTATGTTTCACTCTCTCAATCTGAATTAGTATGAATTTGACTATTTGAATTAGTAGCCTCACATTTGACTACTGAATTAGTCATTTCTCCTCCTCCTAAATGAAATAGTAAATCGGTTTATAGTACTTGCTAATAGTAATTGCTGTGCTTTTTTTATTTTCTCTGAAGAACCCAAGAAAGTATGATCACATATGCAGCACATGACAACTACAATCAACTTTTTGCCTTTTCATACGCCAATAAACCCCAACGGCGTTGCCGCAATGCTGTAGTTGGACTAATAGAGGGTAATAGAGGGATTTGATGGTGTAATATCCGGAGGAGGTTTCGCCGTGAATATTCGTGATTGACGAGAATATGCATAAGGTGTCTACAAAAAGCTGACCTCAAATGTTCGGGAATTGTTTTAATTTTAGAGTCAACCATATCGAATCAACTCTCAACTCAGATATATTTATTTTCTCAGGAAATTCTGAAACATATCATGAACATATGAAAAATCGAGAAATAACTGGAAATTTGTTTGAGTGGCGACTTCATATGAAAAAAGGCTATTTATTACCTTCTCTTCACGCATAGATATTAAATTGAAGCGATGATCATTTTAGGTAAGTATGATTCGTAAATTGTTCTGGAAGCTTCTTACAGTTATTTAATCAGGACATGGAGGAACATAAACTCATTTAAGCACCCTTCTTTCCGAAATTAACGAACACTCCCATCTTTGTTTGTTCACGTAATTACGGAAGGTCGATTTCTCTTCGAGAAATTCTCGAATTCCTCGAGAGCTTTCACTCCTTCGTCCTTCGTCCTGTATCCTTCCTTCTGTAGGTATCCAAGCCCTCTTGCTAGTAGCCTAGTAGGTATTCTGCAGATCCTGAAAGGATACTGAAGTTAACGTAGTATAGATATCGAGTTATCCTTGAAAGTAAGAGAGAAAGGGATAGAAGTGCAGAGAAAGAGGAAGGGAAATAGAGAGAGACGACTCCCTGGGTTTGAGTAGCTTCCTTGCCGTTTCCATGGATACCTTATGTAGGGTGCACGCGTCTTGGTGATGGATGGGACAGGGTTCACCTTCAGAGAATTCGCCTCCACTGGTCTGTAAAAAGGCCTATGTATCCGTTTTTTGGCCTTTTTTCTCGTCCTTGAAAAGGTGCAAGTGTTACATCGGAAAAAGTGTTACAATATTAAGTTCGGTTATTGAAGAGTTCGAATCATGGAAATAACGTGTTAGAAAATTGAGGCTGCTCCTCTTATTTCTGAGGTAACATACATTGAGTAGAGGTCAACGTCATATAACCAAGTAATTAGTGTCTGCTGTAATATATAGAGATCTGGTAAAACTCTTTCAGTCTTAGGCTAACGACCCTTTTCTCAAGCCCATTTTTGTCTCCAGCTGAAGGTGGTTGAGCCTAGCAATCCAGCTCTCCTCACCCTACGCTTTCATCCTCTTTCACTCTTTTCTCCAACCAGACCATTTCCTTGTCCGAGACTTTTACACTTTTTCTCCTCGAGAGCAATTACTTTTCCCATCAAATATGATATACTGCAGACTTATGTCTTCCTTTTAGATTTATGTATTGTTTCTCATAAATGTAGATTAAAATACGAATACGGAAATTTGATATTGAATGTCGATTTTAAATATCAGAGAGGACTTTTTAAAATTTATTTTCTGCATCAATTTTCCTGCATAGTATATAACAAGGAATACAGGAAAAACAACTGCTCTATATTTTATAAATGATAACAGTTTTGAAAGTCATTTATCTATAATTGCTTTGCTAATCTACCATATGAAAAGGGCTGTTGGTGGTGTCTGTCAGTAAAACTATAAATCAGTAGCACTTGACAGACTGACACGAGAAATTTATTGTATGAAAAGCTTCTTTTCTTTCAAATTATATTGTTGGCCAGCATTTTTTCTATTTTCAAGCTGCTTTTTATATTTATCATCTTCTGGCATAATTATTAATATATTTAGTAATTTTGAATAGTAAAATAGAAATTATTTTTTCAAAAAGTCTTGCAATTTTTTAAGAAAATAATACCACTTTGAGCTTAGACGAAGTTTAGTATGCAATATGGTTCTTTTGACCTTTCGATCCTCTTCGATCTGGTAGTTTCAACCCCTCCCAGCTACACCGGATGCAGAACCCAGAGTAATATTGCCTACCGCTTCATCGCACCCTAATTACCTGCTCGCCCCCTTCGTCCTGTCTCGAACTTCACCAACCCCCAACAATTCTCCTCCTTTCCAAAATGTTATTACCTCCTTGGCCGCATAATGGGAAGGTTGTCATTTTCCGTAAGCAAGTTGAAGCTTCCTGAGCTCTAAATACTACCGTCCCGACTTATTTTCAACAAATCGAAGCCATTTCCATATTCTCCAATCAGAACTTTTCACATCGAAATTTAAATTTACCTTTAAATTTACCCTTTTTACCCCTTTCGTGTAAAATTTCAATTATTCGCACATTAAAGCCCCAACTCTCAACAACCGGAAAATGAAAGACTGATTGATGGGCACGAAAATCGACTTTTCGCCGTTAAGTGCACTGAGTTTTGTCAAAATTCGGCTATGAATTGGACTAAAATGAAAATCAATTTCATGCATACACTCACACGATAATCGAATAGAATTTTCTAATTATTGAATATAATGAAAGGATTGGATTTTTATTGTTAAAGTTTGGGTTCAATATTTTTAAAAGTGTCACCAATCACCATATCAACAATTAATAATCGATTGAATCTCAATCAGACAACGCAATTAATTATCTATTATTATGCTCGTTATTACATATCGCATTTTGAATTTGAACAGGGGCTTTCCCTTTGAATTTAGATTAATCCATTTGGTCTGTGATCAAATGTCTGGATAACTGTCAGACGATTCAGTCAACCCAATAATAAAATTGAAACAGCAAGGTAACGCACAAAATCTTGCCGATTGATTTTTCAACTTACCGACCGATTAATTATGAGAATAACCTCGTTACGCTGGTTAAGTACCCAATCAGTCCCAACGATCTCTTTCCAGATTTTTAAATTCATTTGAAACATGCTGCTTGCTATTTGAAATCCATTGGAATTCAATTTAATATAATTCCTTTACAGTGAATTAATTCTGTTGCCTCTAATGAATTTGGAAAAAAGAGATTTAATTAACATTACTTTCCTCTCAAACGTTGGTAACGATTTAATATTGTTTACTTTTTAAAGTAATATATAGGTGTTAATTAATACGGTTTCCAAGTTGAAAGATTTGGAAAGAAATTTAGAGCTACGAATTCAACATCATTTAATTCTTTGAAAATTGGTTTTACGTTTTTCTTTTAATTCATTATTTGGAATAAAGGTGAAGTTTCTTAAAGGCCATTGGCTGAAAACAACCTCAATGTACTGACGCCAATCGAGATACGGCAATTGATTGGGCGAAACTGCAATTCGACAGGCATGAAGGAATTGAATTGCCTTCGTACACGGAGGGTAGCCAAGGATAGTGTCGTAATTGCAGATTGTTCTATTCAAACTTTCTTCGGGCACGTGTTAACACATTCCTGTTGAGACGGTTTATGTTCCGGGTTTTAGGTATGTAAGTGCACGTTCTGTGTTCACTACATATATGAAACAATGGGATCTGGGTATCATGTCCATTTCTGGAATATGTACATCACTTCCAGCTCAGACATGGCATCCTTCTCTCTCTCACACACACTCTCATGCTCACTCTAACTCCCCATAATACGTGAATTGTCCGTTAGGGAAGGGAGAATGTTATGGGCGGTGAAGGCTGTGAATTTTCTAATCTTGACTTTTCATGATAGTTTTCCAAGCATCAGGAACACCTGAACTTTGAAATGAGTCATATAAAATTTCTGCAACTCTTCCAGAAGCGCCATAATTTCCATAACCAGAAACTCCTTTACGCATTTCTTTATATATATACTAGAGTCGATGAGGATTTCTTTGAAAGAAGCTAAATTCAAATACTGAAAAAGTGACGAGGATCTATAGAATGTCCTGTGATGCGAACGGGGTTAAATGCGGGAGTCTGTACGTAAACATATTTAATAACAACCTTTTGGACGTAGAAAGAACCTCTGCAGTCACCGAAAAGCGCCACAATTCCAGACTTTCTTAGATCGGCTAAAACTTGAAGGATTGAAGGTTTGATCTTTGGTACAAACGTGATTGGAGTACAGGGTACAAAAGAATCAATTCACCCTTGCTTTGCAGCGGTTCGTCTTCATCTTCAAATCTTTCAAAGGACGATTTTGAAAGTGGGTATCCGGATAAAAAACGGTTCTTGACTTTCTAAGGAACTGATATTAAATTAAAGTGCTGTATTATTTCACTCCTGAGTTGATAATTAGATTAAGGCAAATCTATCAAAAGTATTTGCAACTCAAACAGAATTTTAATGCCTGGAGATTTTTATCTTGTTTCATCATGTTTTATACTTTGAAACTCCCTTTTTATCAAAATTCCTTTTTCAATGTTGGAAACTCGGAAATTGATGCTCGAAATTCAAGAAGTTCGATAAAGATTTTCCTTGGAATTTTCCGGATCTGTGAGAGGAAATAAATTGTAGTTCTGTAAAAGAAGGAGGTTTATCTAAGCTCTGCACTTCGGGAGTTCGATTTTCGCTGCACTGTCTGTTCTTCTCAGAAGGCAGAAGCTGCCTACTCCTGCAGAAAGGAATAAAGGAATAGAGGATCAAGAGGGCCTAGCATGGCAGAAACAATTCAAGCAGAGGACAACTATTCGAGTGTGTCGGTTGTTTTGAAGTCGACGGGTAAATAGCTAGATGCCACAATGCGGTGTATCGATGTATTGGAATGTAATCGAAATGTCAGATCTCGTTACCCTCGTTTTATTCCTTCCTTTCTATGCCACCACTACTCCCAGAGGTCAAGAATCAGAATCTCCTGGGGTCATTCTAGGGCCAAATATCGCACCTGGCCGCGTGCCATTTTCAACACTCACAAAATTGTTTTTCGGAAGCAATTTCAACTCCAGTATTTTTAAATTTTTAAATTTATATGATAATCAATTCAACTGAAAGACTTGACGTTTGGAACTTGGACTATTAAAAATTTATAATGAAGGGTTAAATTTTAATTATCAATTTTTTTTTATATGGTTACTGAAATAACTGTCTGGAGAATAACGATATTAAAATAATGTAATTTCTGTCTGCGACTGATTGGTTCAGGTCAGATAGAGTGCGAAATAAGGGTGATTTCGAGTCTCTCCCTTGGATCCTTGACACTTAGGCGTCTAGCTAAAGGCGGTTTTCTCTCCTTTCTCGCCGCCCCGTTTGCCGAAACGAGAGGAATGATTTGTAACTGAATTGTAAAGTGGCTGAGGGAGACGGAAACGAAACAGTTTTTCTTGCATGAATTAGTGGATACAGCCAGGCGAGCGAGGAAACACGAAAAGACCCTGGAGCAATTTTAAAAGAAGTGCCGGGTTGAACTCTCAAAGGAAATAAAATCGGAAAGACGATTCTGCAAAATTCTGCGAGCGGTTCTTCTAGTGATAACATATTTCACATTCTCTTTCAAGTTGGCCTACTATAAGTTTTGTATTTTTCTGATTTTTATTTTGTTATTTTTACGTTATCAAATTCTAAAATCGACCGTATGGGAATTGGGTAAATTAGACAAAAAATACTCGTGTACTTTTTGTGACCTACATTTTGAAAAAAAATGTATGTATATATAAATTATATGAGAAACAATATTGAAAACGATATTGAATTTTCTATATTCCATCACCGGATCTCCCGTTTCGTTTCAGTGTTCGTTGAAACTATCATTGATTTATTCCACGTGAATCTGTATTTTATCGTTAGATGTTCATGCGAACAGCTGAACTTCCCTCAGGGGATGAAAATTGCCTGCATAAAATGGGGTCAGCCAGCTCAATAGAGATTGACAGAAAATGTCAAATATTTTCAATACTATGGAGCCGGAAATATAAAAATCTGAAAAACTGGGTTACATTTAAAATTCGACGCTAAAAGCTTTTTCTCTACCACTTTCTTGCAGCTTAAATCCAGCATTTTATCGCTTTAATTTCCCCTTCTTAACTTTTAGTTTGCCAATCTGAACTACTTATTTTAAGCGAAGAAGTTTATGGAATCATTTTATTTTATTTCGAAGTTGATTCAACATTCTTCAAATAAGATTTAAAGGGAGCTAAATACCTAGTGGCCTCCAGCTATAGATACAATGGAAAAAATGTCCTCAGTCTAGCTAGTTAACTGTATTCAAAATGTAAATTTAAAAAAGTCTTTCTCCAAGAACTGTACAAATATACGTGTAGATTTTTCAGTGCGTGTCAGTTGTCCAGAGGCGACATCATTTACTGTATATCATGTGTGTACCACATGTCTCGAGTGGTTCACAAAGTGCCTGCAATTTAGCTGGGGACTACTGGAACTTGGGTAGAAAGTAGAAACCCCCATACCATGTTCAATGCTCATGGGGTATTCAGCGATAGCAGGCGAATACTGCGGTGCGAATTGCGCCTGTGCGAATTTTTCCACAACGATGAGAATTACCAAGCTGCAGAATTCAGGGGTGGACGTATACTTCCACCACCTCTTATAAGCTGCATTAAGACCCTCTACGATTTATGATTTGCCGTTATTACGAAAACTGTCCCGCTAAAAAGCCCGGTGCACATAAATCTCTGAATCAGTAATTACTGCTCACACTTATTTCATCCCGTTAATTTAAATAATAATATAAGCAAATTTTCTTCTTCCTGGGCTTCCTAAACAGGGTTGAGAATTATTTAAATTACATTCTTCTATTTGTAAATATTAGATCTGTAACAAAGTATATGGAGTAGATTCGTCTCTAACTAAGTCTCTTTTGTTTGATGCAATTATGTAGTTTACTTGGTCCCATTGTCTCTCGTCAGAGTCTAATCAGAGTTGCTTGAAACTTCTGTAATTTTCGTCGTAAACGCGTGGCCTTGATTGCGTTAACCGTTGCAGTCATTAAGCCAATAAGGGCTTAATAATGCTTCTAAACGGAAGGAGCCATAAATCTTGAAAGCGATAACCGGGCTAGGGAAAGGAAAATTGATCAAATTTCATAGTTCGCTTCAGTTATTACATATAAGTTTTCTGGCTCAATTATATCGATCAGGTTATTGGATAAATTAAAAGTGTTCATAGATTCTTTAAAGGAATCTATTATTGTGAAAGGTAACTCTTACTACTAAACCGCAAAAAACACTTTAATTAATAATTCAACGAAAACAGTATTACCATTCAAAAGATTGTTGGCAAACCACCATTGATTTCTGAAGGAATCCACAACTTTTTACTGTTGAAGAAGAAATTCATGTTTCATGAATAATGGGCTAAGAAGCAGAGAAAAATGAGATATGGTATTACAATGCAAGTGGACTTAAAATGAAAACAAAAAGTAAAAATTAATCCATCTTCCTCATCTTTTTTGGCATTCTTACGTTAAAAATAAACGTGAATGGATACAAACTCGTAAACGTGTATGGATCATTCTCCAAAACTCTCGCATAACATCACCCACGGGAGTCCAAAGAAAAAAACGCATCGTGCACTGATCACGAGATGCACGATACGAGATCCTTTACAAATCTTTGTTGAGGCATGTCAAACTTTTAAACAAGCTTTCTTCCTGTTTGTAGTTTTCATGTTTCTTGAAATTGAGTTACTCCACTTTCTTTGAATCTTGGATCGATTTTGAAGCATCTCTATTTAAATACTTAAAAATAAAAAAATAAAAGAATAAATGAAACATGACCTTTCAGTGTAATAAACTTTGAGTTGCACAGATTTACCTTCTACCACGAGAATGTACCCTTTCACGATATTAAAAAGTATGAAATTGTGCTGAAAGTTGAGTTATACTGGATGTGGGACCAGAGCAAGGATTAAATCAGATTACTCATGGAAATAGAATAATATGAAAGTGGGTCAGAGTGAGATTGGCATGCGACGAACCGTTTCGTCGTTTTAGTCCAGAGATCTAGCGATTTGATTGGTCGATCCTGCTTTAGGTACACATCACATTGTCCGAATCTACACGAGTCTATTATCGTGCGGTGATTGTTATCGCCGTGAATTCGTTTGCATATCGTGTCTGAAATTGAATTGTCTTCGAATCAGACACTCGTTCAATCGAACCAACTGCGGTCCAGACGGACAGAAAAGCTATGCATGACTGCTTATATTGACTGCCACGACTCACAGTTGTCATATATAATATCAGCATACTAGAGATGATATAATTGATATACATAATATAGTCTAACGGTGCAAATCAATCTTGTAATTTTAAATCCCGTAGACGAGGTCTTTGAACTTTCATAATCAACGTCAATTGAGATTCAATATTAATCAAAGATACTTTTTGTTGCAGGTATGTTTCGAGTGGAACTCGGTAAGTTATCTCATTAAACTTAACTTTATAAATAGGAAATTTAGTATAATTATAGGAATATATAGTGAATTAGCGTCGTGAGACACGTCTCACATGACACCTCGCTCTGTAGCTTGAACATGGAGCACTTCAATCTAATTGGATACTAGTTTCTTTATCTGTCGATATTTTAAACGAAAATTTTTATTTATTAGAAATCATAATTTTCATGCTTTATCAGAGCAAGGGCTTTAAAAATGGACCCTTCAATTTTAAATGAAAAATTGGATGGATTTCTCTCTCACTCTATCTTAATAGCCTTATCTTTACTTCTTCTGGTAGTGTTTAAAAAACGATAAATACGAATTTATCAGTTGTGATTCAAATCACCCTGCAGGACCATATAATCCACGCCATAATCTCTTTTCACACAAGGGAATAAATCACCCAAATCCCTCAAAACGAGGAATAATGCAGCCTCCTTTTCACCACGGTGGGAAAGTCAGAAATAGAGACGCACAAAAGTTAGCAGAGATCTCTCGGTGGCTAAGATAGTGTCGAACTTGAGCCGGGGATCGTTACGTCCTGTGACAAAGGACTGTAAAGCATAAAGCTCCGACTTGAAGCTGGAGTGGAATGGTGCGGGACATGGGGGTGAGTGCCCTGGTACGGGTTGGATAGGGTGGTATTGGCAATGGTAGTGTTAGTGGTAGGGTACCGCAGGGCAGGAGAGACTATCGCGAACCAGGAGAAGGATATTGTATGGGAATAGTTGGCAGTCGGGACCAGACACTCTATACAGCTATAGTCACCAGACGTCGCTCCCATGGTGTTGTAGGGCACTATATCAGGCTGGAAGCGCGCACACGCCATTTCGAGAGGGCCGATTTTAAATGAAGAAAGCACCATCCCATAAGAGGGGAAAAGCTTTCATTGACGGTCATGAAAACCTCCACTGCATCAAAAACATCGCTTTTCTTATTCTCCAGATTTAAAAACCTCATCCAAAGAAAAAATAAGGAATAATGAAAGAGCTGGAGTTTCGGTAATAGGTTCTGAAAATTGCTCGGAAAACTGTGCTTCTTTTTTCTGGAACTTTGTAAAAAATATATGAAACTGAAGTCCGCAACGTTTACAACGAAATTTTTTTTTGTAAAAAGCACGAAACCTAAAGTATACTACTTTAAGTGGATAGTCGGTGATTAAAATTAAAAAGGTGGTATAGGAAGAATAAATGTACTCCAACAAAATCGATTTAAGAATGTTTATTCGCGTCGGAAGGGAAAGAGTTTTTTTCTAGGAGAAAAATTGTTTGGAGACAGAATTTGTTGGAG
The DNA here is from genome assembly GCA_904066005.1 of Synergus itoensis. Taxonomy (NCBI): domain Eukaryota; kingdom Metazoa; phylum Arthropoda; class Insecta; order Hymenoptera; family Cynipidae; genus Synergus; species Synergus itoensis. The sequence continues at coordinate 4,858,401 of CAJFCP010000050.1, read as the reverse complement.
ATAAAAGATCTTTGGAGATCAGGGATGATGGTTTAGTCCCAGGAGTTAGTTTAAGTTGTCAGAAGGGAGGGATCGTCACCCTTGTTGCCTAAGAGACAGGGGCATGGTTTTCAGGGGCGTTGGACTTTGGACCGTTGGCGTTGGGGTTGTAGAAAATCGCGACTCATATACGTCAGCAGGTCGCCTTCAAGACGTGTAGCCAGCAATATCGACCGACCCACCCGCCTCAACGCAACTCACACCGACAGTAAAGTCTCGGCCATCCCACGCACAACCCTGCATTTCCACAGACACACAGGTCGATCCACAGACGTGAGAATTTCTCTGTATCAACTCACACATGCGTTTGCCGTTTCAAAGCTCCCACATATTTTGCAACAGTTCACGTCTGAGTATCGTCCATGGATTAAATGCCACAAGCTTTTCGCAAAATCATTAACAACGAGCACAAAAAAAAAAATATGAAACAAAAATTATGTTGAGAGAAAATATGCAAAAGCTTTGAAATGATGAGGTTTTGATGGAGAAATCTTAAATTAGTGCAGTAATTTTACAAAATTCCGGTAGAAACATAAATACTTGATAGTAAATAGCTTCATTTATATTCCCGTACGGTAGCTAAATGGTAATGATGTCGCCTGTGTGTGAGTCTTATTGTAGGGTGACATAATTGACGAAAAATGTATGAATCTTCGTTTTTCTTTCGTGAATACATATTATGTAGTGTTCTAAAATAATTTAAAGCGATACGTTTAAATGTTTCGAAGGACACGCAATATGTCAAAATATTGAATTCTTTGTTTAATGCAAATTTCGATTTCACGTTTAATCTTGTGGTATTCACTGAAGATTGCGTTTTGAATTAGTACATTAATTATGATCTAATTGCCTTTTGGACCGTTAATTACAGGTGATACTCTATTATCCAACCTCCTGGCTTTGTACCGTGGTTATGATCCTATCCACTATACGAAAGCATGCTTTATTACCTAATTTTCAAATTACTCGGAAAGCTTAACACTACTGTACTTTATAGAATTTTCAAAGGATCCCGCACAATAATATATAAATTAAATTTCAATCGCATTGCACCACCTTGGGCTATTTTTTAGTTTTCGATGTCCTGATTAAAGTAGCGTTTACAAAAAATGCGGTGAACTAATCTTTTAGCCTCCACAAAAGGTTAAATGTTTTTTTTTCGAAGTGGATTTGGAACTTTTTAGAAAACAGTATATTAAAAAGATTAATATCTTATGTCATGTGGTTTCTGACAAGCGGAAATATTATGAATACAATCCCGAAGGTCTCGCTTTGTTAAAAAGTTAAAACTATTTCCGCTTATTCTATAAACATCTTTTTTTTCAATATTGTCTACAAAATTGTGGTGTTTTCATAATTTAAATAGTCCACTTGAACATTACCTGATTTGCCTGAATAGCTCTTTGTAAGCAAAAACCCATTCCACGTTTATTATGACCCTCATGTAGGTTTGGCGAGACAGTTTCAGGTACTAATTACAGTGAGCAGTGTACGGTGAAAACTCGTTCAAGTTGCACTCGTTAAAGCGAATGCGTGGAAGCATCCATAAAGTCCATCATTGAAGAGCTCAGTCTGTTAATGGAAATAGGAAAGGGAAATGCACGAACTCTAGAAAAAATCGTGAAAATATACCCTTTCAATCCTTCAGTGACCGAACGCGTGTTAATAAAACACGATTACGATTACCTGGAAGCTCGTCTTTATAGAGTCACGTATCGAAATATTCTATTATCACGTACTCTGATAAATTATTTCGCTTTACGAGCGACATATCTACTCTCTTGGGTCCTCCCCAACGACTACATGGTTGACACTCTACTGTTAGAAATTTCCACTTATGTGGAGTCATAAAATTACATATTTTATGCTTGTCGAGCTAAAGTAGTTTTAAAATTACCTACAGGAAGCACCAAAGTGGTCTAAGTAAATATGATAAACGTGCGGAAGGCAGGAAGATGTATCATAATTTAAGTAGAAAAGTGTATATGTAAATGCCAATCTTGATATAGGATAATATAGGAAGAAACACGGAAAATTACTTTGAATTTGTATTATGAACGGGTTTTTTTTTTACTTTTATTAATTCGTGTCAGTTTTGCTAATTATGAAATTATGATACATGTGTTATGGATTGTAGATGACTAGGTAAATTGTTAGGTACACAAATTTTGAAGGAGCTACATTGATAACACTAATTACGCACTCTAGATGGATAATGATACTGTGCGGTGAATATCAAATAATATTGTGTGGCTGTAGAGCAGAATCTAAGTAATAGTAGAATTTCGTCGGGACATTCAACAGCGAACCGCATGTCCTAATTAGAATGAGGAGATCGACTCAGCGTAAGTAATACTTGCCTTGGGCGAATTGTGATCGATGGGTAAACTAATAACATCGGATCCATTTTCGCGTGAGACTTAATGACGTTGCTCCGGCCCTCCTACCTAATTAGTACCTCAATTTTACAGATCAAGTCATCCTTATTGCATTAATTTTTCGATCAAAACTTGCATCTGTTTTACGGTTTTAAGCCCTTTCCCGTTTACTGAATTTAAAGAAATTTTTACAAAATTTCCGAAGATTTCTAGTATCAAATTTTATTCCGCAGCACTTTTTCTTTTGTCTGCAAAAGAAACAGGAAGGAACCTATTTTGTGGATAGAGATGTGAGAGTTTGTAACGGAATCGCGATTAAGTGAAGAGAATAGATGATCAGGCAATCAGTCTTGAATTTTCGTTGTGGGAATTTAGTAGCCTGCATGCAATGCGAAGATCCTTATTCGCCTGCACACAGAAGTGCCTTACCTTCTCGAGTACACGTACTCGCACTGCATGTCGTGCATGCTTAAATTTGTGGCGCGGTTTCCGTGGCAGCAGTCGATGTGTACCGATGTGAGGAGATAAAAGAGAGGAGATGAAGTGTTTTTAAAAAACATTCTAAGGATCCTGGGACTCTTTTGTCTTCATATCGCGTGCGGGAAATAACGATACTCTATGTTACGTTACGGAAAATCCAGAAGCATCGTGCACCTTACGGTATTTTACACATGTTGCTGAAAACTGCATCAAAGTATATAAATTACATACCCTAGCATTGCATTAGTTAATTAAGTGTAAACTTGTGCTACACGCTCTTTTTTCATGATAAAATCTACACAGCGTTCAATGTGAAGTTTCCGACGCATATTTCAAAAGTATTTCTATACTTCCCTGAACATATTGTCGACCTAGGAACTTTCCCTGCGAAATATTTGACATTCCAACTCCACATGAATGAAGAAACTTGATACCTGAACCACCGCCCACAGGAAAACTTTTCATCCAAGACCCGCGACAGATGATCGATAAGCAAGTTTTCAGACACTGGATTTGATAAGTTCTCAGTCTGAGAACTTGGTGTTAAAGTTCTCCCTACAAGAAAATTTGCTTCATGTAAATTTACTTCAAAGGGAGCCTTCCATTTGTTCCTCTACACTCGACAATTTTATATTTCTTTCTTTAAAGTTACATTTTTCGCAATTTATTAAGTGTTTTATAAAGGCTTTAAATTAGTAAAGGAATGATCTAATTGTTTCTTTCCTTTTTGCTCTTTTATCTCATTTTTCTCTTTTATCTTTTATTCTTTTTCGTTCTTTTTATGGCACAGTACTGTACATTGTTGTTTGTTTTTTTTTCTGAGCAAAATTTAGTCTAGTGCGAGGACATATGTCGGAAGTTTAACAGAATTACGTGAACCACGTGGTTCATTAAAGCACTACGATGTGGGTCGTTGTCATGACGACAGGAGCTTCCGGACACTTCCGTTGTGATGCCGCAATGCTCACACGCCTGTGACACGATAGCAAATCGTTCTTGGAATCCTTTGTTGCAATTAGACTGCTCTCATGTAATATTACAGAGGACATTACATTATACATTCCGCTTTAATATATTCAAGCTCCGTAATGTGCATTTTCATCCTTTGACATCCTTTGATTAAATGTTTTAGTGACTCTCAGAGTTACTATGTGAAACACATTCATCAGCTTCATTGCTTTGAAATACATCATATAATAACCATTTTTATGTCGATAAAAGGAATTCGCAACCAGAAGCAGTTGACTTCTAGCTCTAGTTGATTTTAAAATAAAAAATATCCTGGAAGTTTTGAGACTGCAAAAAACATGAAGGAATATTGTACGAAGGAAATAGAGGAGAATATAAGAGGCAAGGAACGATCCTGTTCTGAGTTTATTTGCCAGACAGTGTTTGCGACAACAAACTGTCGGTGTAGTAATTTTCCTGCGCCACGCGCCTTCGGCCATAGACAAAAGAGTTATTGTCTAGTCCTCCTGTGCCATAGGATTGTGGGTCTCGGATAAACCGAACCTCACAAAAGTATATTTCTACGTACGTAGATGTAGAGTGCAAGGCATTAATGCTTGGAGAAGATCAATGACGGCTTTTCCTTCAAGTTGAAACAGAAATACAAATATAGAACGAGGTTGAAAAATTTGGAAAGTAACAAAGAAAATTATGAGAGGAAGTTGAAGAGAAGAAAGGTAAAAAAAACTAAACAAAATGGTAAACTAAAAAGAATATGCAGAAAGTGAGGCTTAAAAACCTTTTAAGCTTAGAAGCTTGAACAGACTTTGGGATTACCCCAGATTTCAAATATTTCTTTCCTATTTTTGAGACCTGAATATCTGCTCGAAACATATGTTCAATAAAAAATATGATGAAAGATCTGTGCGTGGAATTATTAGTGGGAATGGAGTTGTTTGATGATTTCTTATCACAAAGAGCCAATTTTGTAGAAAATGCTGAAACGGAATCGATAACCACATGCACCGAGTTTTGGGAAATTCCATTATTCCTTCTGCCTCGATTTTCGAAGGTTGTTATTCATTAACTGGAATTCCCGATCAACCAAAAACCCTGTTATTCATTGTGGTGACTTCTACAAGAGGAACTCGATTTTCCCTTTAATTACTACGCCAATCGTGCAACACTGTTGCTATCAAAAATAAAAGATTTCAGAGCAAATAATACTCGCTCACCGGCAACAACACTTTTCTCCCTCTGCAAATAATCAAGTCGCAAATATTGTATTTGGTTTTCTGGCAAACAAGTGGCAAATAATCGATATTTTTTCGCTCTCATGTTTTTTCGAGCGAATCAGTAATTGTTAATTAGTGATTCGTTCTGTTCTGATGCAGGCCACGAGAGCCACAATTTTGTGGGTAAGCAGCATTTTGTCTTTAAATAAGCATATTTTTTCGCCTTCTCGCGTTTTTTGTAAATGTAAATTTCCTTCTGTTTCTTGCATCTTGCATGACTGCAAGTAAAAAATTATCTAAATTCCGATATATGTCTTCCACTTGCACGAAATTTCAGTAAAATTTTACAAATACATTTTCTCCACGTGCTTTCGTTGAAGTTTTCGTAAATTGAGTAGGATTTTTTGTGATGCTGTCGCATTGACGTCAAAGAGTGAGAAAGGTGTATAGTAATTGTCCCTGGGTGGTACTTCTGGCACCCCACAAGAAGGACAATATAGACAGACTTGCCGACGGTGCATCGAGCTGCTTGCTTCATTCCCATATCAAAATTAAAGTCACGTATGGGTCCTCGGCGAAGGACTCCAGACAGAACGAGCACCATAGAGACAAACCCGTGTAAGGCTTTTAGACATAATTCGTAGACGTGACAATGTTCTTGAGTGCAGAGTCGTCAATTTTAATTACTCGCATTTTTTCTGATGAAAGAGGCCTTCATGCAAGATACAAACGCTTTCAGAATCTTCTAAAAATATCAAAATTTTACATCATTTCTATCTACAGACATAAATTCCCATAAAAAGTGGGATTGTGTGCGCCTTGTTTTCTGAAAGAAGGAATCTCTTCACCTAAAAGACTAATAAAGAACTTCCATTCAATTGCATTTCTGATTGTGCGAGCAACATCTGCTCGTGGCGGAACGTAATTAAACTGGGTCAACTTCGTGTTCCTATATATATGTAGGAAGTAACTCAATAACTCCATATCAATACATAATAGCTGCCTCTGTTTTCCAAAACCTGAAAATGTGTTAAGCGGGGCGTATTGCACCTTCGCATTACTTGAATTTTCTGCATATTTGCAATTTCAATCAACACCACTGTGCGTATATTTAGCTCTCGCCTCACTTCATGAAATCATATTAAAATTTCATTAGGTCACTTGAAACTCGACGATTGCGTCACATATGTGATCAATTTCAGTTTTATGGTAAATGGCTAGTTTTGACTCCGAATAGTAAATATCAGACAGAATTCGTGATTAATGTAAACCTCTGGCCAACAGCTACACGCTATGTAATTATTTAACTGAAATAGGAGTGTTTTGCATAAATTACCGGTTATTCAAGACTGCTCTATTTATTGGAAAAACAAATGTGGGAAATTAGAATTTCCTCTTCGGTTTTATTTTCCTTTTATAACTAATTCAATGATATTAAGAAAAAGATATATATTATACATATTTGTCATCGATTCATTTGCTTGAGATATAAATTTGCGCATATGCTCCTACATGAGATTTGTGGTGTATCACAAAAGGTACAGTACTTAATAGCGTGACTATCATCATCATCGAAGAAGACAATGGACGGTCACTGCTGCCGGCACGAGATTAGCATTGTTCAATCCGTTACAAAACGACGATTAACGTTCGTTCCCCTTGATAGCTTACAATGATTCTTCATCCCCCCCCCCGTTCATCTCTTTCCATTTCTTTTCAATCACTGATAGATGAATATTGATTTTTAAATTGGGTTCAATGAATGCGAAATCTTTTAGCTCTGAAAATAAGATTTTTAAATATTTCATAAACAATGATTAAATGATGATCCTTAAATGGTAAATTGCAGATCCAATTCACAGCACATTAATCTAACATTAAACATTTTTTTGTTTCAGAAGATCGGTTTTCAAAAATTAAAGGAATTTCACTTGGAATGATGGATTCTTTCTTCATCAGGTTAGTATTTAAAAAAATAATATATCAACCTTGTTTTCGCGAAAATGTGTTGGATAATCGGTTTTGCGGATCTACGATAGAGAAAAATGACCGGAAGATTAATTTTAATCGTCGCGATAGAAATTGCATATTGTTCTGATGTCAGACAAGAGAACAATTACAAAAAAAAGAAAGAAACAGTTCGACGACGAAGAATGGTTGTCCTCAGTTCTTTTGTGATCGAGTTAAGTGTAGCTTTTGAGTAAACGCCGGTGATTACTTTCGAGACGAAGCAATTTAACGAGAAAGCAAGAACGGGAGAAATACTATCCAGTTTAAATTGGAGCTTAACTTAATGTTGGTGCATACAAATCATTAGTGATTAAACTTCCCTAAACTCTACGCATCCTCTTCAGATTGGACGGTCGTAATTTTATCAGTCAATTGTCTTCAATTATCTACCAGGTGAAGTGATTCTAAATTTCTAACTCAAGTGAATGTTTGAAAGCTTTATTTAGTTTGAGTATGTAAATATTTGATAAATGAAGTTTATTATATTTGCTTGAAAGTAATTAAAAGCGTTAAGGTGACATATGAAAATGTGTGCTTTGCACATATCCGAGGTTAACAACAGAGGCAGAAATGTACTCTAGGTACCGGCATAATCGGGGAGAAGTGTTCTCACAATCTCACAAACGTCGGGTTTGGTTACACTGCTTATGCTCAGATACAGAGCTATGGAAACATCTTTCCCTACTCCAAAGGGAATCCCTCTACTAATGAGAGCTTAATGAGGTCCATACAGCAAACTCAATGACGGTTATTATTAAGAGACTGGCTTTCAACTTCCACATCAATGAACTTTACCTCTTGACATTTAGACAATTTGATGAAACAATCCCTATAGATTCATCTTTTATCAAAAATGTATCTCGAAACCTGAATCAGTTAAAAAAAGAAACTTTTTCCACTAAAAATTAATACTATTTAATTCGGGATAATTAAGAGTAAATATTTATTAAATTCTATGTCGAGTTTTTACTTAAATATTCGTTGCTGAATTGCATCGAATTTTATGCATGTAGAGTGTATAGTATACACTTTATATATATAGTAGGTATATATTGAACATGATGAGGTAGAAATTGTCATCTGAGGTTCGTGGAAAAATATTTACCTCGGATATTGCTGCCCTTGTTTTCAAACAACTCTCAGGCAATAACGAATTTTTTTCCACGTCCTTGAAAATATTTTTATTCGCCATGTTCAAGAGAGCTCTTGAGTCAAGGACTGTTTAAGGAGAAAGTCACCAAGCGACTTATAAACTTTAACTTGAATTTATATAATAATTAGTGAAATTCTTGCTAATTCAGATTGAGAGAGCTAAGATATATGGATACAAGATCAAATATCCAATCCGGATCTGATCAGTCTATAATAAAATAAGGTAGAACGGATTTCAAATATTTTCATATTGAGTCTATATCAGTCAACGACACTTTTAAAATATATGGGATAAGTTTTATGGCGGATTTCGCTCGAGTTTCGTGGTTAAAATTCCATTTCCGGTCGCGGATAAAATCCTACATGAACAAGTTTGCGATCTGCCCTTTTGACAAGATACACTGCTGATACACTTTGGCCCAACCTTCAGTCGTTTGAAACAGCACTTCCCTGTCCCATTTATACATAGTGTGAGCTGGAGCATAAAACATGAATCCTGCCATCTATCTAAAATATGTGCATACATTTTGATGGTGCAGGATGGCTTGAGCTGTAACTACATATACTACGTTTCAGTTGAGATGCGATTGTCTTCTACTCTTATGAAATTAAAGCCATCTTCCTGTCTGACTGACAATCCGAGGTCGTTGTCCCCACTGATAATTAGATCGCACGACTTTTATACTTTAAATAGAGAGGTTCATTTAGCCAATTAAAATTAAAGCATCGTCGACAGTTGAGGTATCTTGATTTATGAATAATTAGTATTCATATACTTTTGTCGGTTTTAATTCGGGTTTCAGGTAGAATTTCAAATATCATTGACTTGAATGCATGTAATAAAGTATTCATTGAAAGCCTTTGAAACTCAATATTAATAAGATTGGAGCGAGTCACTGAAATTTTACAAACGTGTGGAATGTGGTAGAAATGTTTTCAGTTGCTTTTTGAAGTATTGTAATTGGCTTTCTCATATTTTTGGAAGTTCAGCGCCTTTAGAGTACCATTATAGATTCTAATGAGAATTTTGTTCGTGCCAAGAAAGCTGGAAGGTAAATCGCATCTTTTTTCTTCGAACGTGCCAAAAACGCAAAATGTAGAATAATCTAGATATAGTACTCGCTGTTTGGTATTGATCAATTCTCGTATTGTTGACAAAGATTTTCGTGTTGGTACCAAAGTTCTTAGTAAAAATATAATGGTTTCAGGCTTGCTTTTTGCATAATAGGATTTATAATACGATTCTTTTCACTAAATTAATATTTAGTGATTATTGAATCAATCACCTAAACTGGTTAATTTGAAGCAAACATCCCCTCTTGTATACAGATAATAGAGTATTTAAACCAAAGCAACCCCAGAATGTAAAGGTCCACAAAGGCTGATTATTTCAGGGTCGAGTTTCCCTATCCCATGTAGAGTGATTCCTACTAATCAGCTTTCCGCGCGCACTTCGTTTGACCTATGATTGAAGAAGACAATGAATCGAGAGAGCACTTCTCGTATTCTTGCACAGAGTCAATGGCCCTCGACGAGCTAGGCGGTGAAAGTCGCTTAATGCGATTACAGGGAACTATGAGTGTGCAAAAGCATCGGTAGATCTGCATGCGTGTCACTGGACAGACCCGATATAGTTAATCAGTAATTCATTTAAAAGTATTTTGGTCTGTGAAAATCGAATTTATATTCAGTGTAGAAAGGTTCTTGGTAAGACTTTACACCTGGTTTGTTCTTTTTATAATTTAGACTAGAAAAAATAGACTCGTTATTGCATATACATATTCCAAAAATTGTTATTCAAGAAATCCAAGCTCAGCACAGATATGCAGTTATATTGTAATTGTGCAATTTCCATTTTCATGAATACTGATTCAAGTATCGCAACCCTTTTTTCTCTGGGAGAACTAACAGAGTTACTACCTTCACGTTTTTATAAAACTAATTTAAAAAACGGTTTTGGGAGTAATCCTCGATCTGACTCAAAAAATGTATGGTTTATGGTTTTGCCATTTTTACAGTTTGATAGATTTAGTCTCTCATTTGATTTGCAAGTTGTATTATTCATTATAAAAAGATAACAGTTCATGGAAGTAAAATATTTAAAAAGTAATCTTCTCTGAGAGGAAGTGAATGACGAACATATCAGTTCTCTACAGTGTCTTAAATGTCAGTGACTGTTAGTGATTCATTCATTATAACTTTTGATATTGCAATCAATTTTCGTTTCCTGAATAGACACCCTTCTCGTTAAAAATGGCTTTAAGGCTTTTTTCAATCATTATTAATCATTTGAGTGATATACATTTTTAGGTCAATTTTGAGAATATATATTGTTTAGATGAACCTGATGTGTAGGACTTGGAAGTAACTGGGTTAGTTTTTCATTAGAAAAGTTAGAAGCCCCTGAGGGAAACCGTAAACTGCAATGCAGCAGAGATACTGCCTGCGAATCATTGCAGCCGAGGTTTTTCCCTCGTTGGTTTGAGTCTCACCTTCGAGTTCTTCTTTGTAAATCGTAATTTCCTCCATCTTTTACAATGTTGCGGCTTCATCGATTTCGTCATGGACCGTAAAACAAAAAGTCCAAGCAACGACACCCGATCAACGTTTCGCTCTGGTTTCCTCAAAACACCTGATAAGAACTGAGGAAAGCATTGTCATTCATTACTTTTCAAGAATTGTCATTCTGCACAATTTCTCGATTTCTCGACTTTTTTCTCACTTTAATTATTGTCTTTAACTCTCAGAAATCAGCAAATTAATAGAGAAATTGTTCGTTCAAGACAATGCCACTTCAATTTTTCTCCTTGATGAGATAAAAAGTATGAGAATTGGTTTTTTACTTTCTTCCGAATCGAAATCACAAAAGTACAGGAAATATATTTGGATTTTAACAATGATATAGCGATTTAAATTCACTTAAAGAGAAAAAAGTTTCAGACGGTGGAGTGAATCGATTAAAGATAAATTAGCATTGAAAAATTTACGTGCTTTCTACTAGAGAATATTGAGAAATTCTTGAATTTCATATCCAAACTTTATTGAACACTTTATTGCACTTTACTTTCAATTCCAACACCGTAAATCAATATTCTGCGTTTATTTACGTTACGTGAATATCAATAACTGATTTTAAATACAAAATATAAGATCGCGCTATAAATGCAATTTTTTACACTACAACACATTCAAATTTATTCGTTGTCTGATTTGAAACTATTTTTTCCTTTTAAAAAACTTTTCCAAAGAAATTCTTCAAATAACTATAACATATTTTTTATTATTTTCTTATATATTATATTTTCATAATATATCAAATACGAAATATCAAATTTTGAATTGAATATATATGTTAATTGGGTTTGCGTGTAGCAGAGGGCAGTTTCAAAACGGACAGCAGGGTCCCTTTGGGAGCATTTTGTCAGCTTCGTTACTTCTATTTATACGGTAAACGCTTTTTTCTGAAAATTTCACCCTTATTTATATCTAAATATATCGAATCTTCTCTCAAGTGAGAAATGGTCGCTGACACCATTCGCCACAGGCTATCGACCTTATTTTGACTATAATAATATTTAGGAAATATTGTTTCAAGGTTTATTTTTCGATAAATTTTACTTTTATTTTTATCCTAAATGACTGATAGTTTTTTTTTCCAAAATTTGAATACCCCCTGCAAAATATTTTCCTGAAACGCAAGCAACTTTAACCCTACATATACATATATTGTATAAAAAAAAAAATTAATGCGACTAAAGCAAGAAGTCTAAGAAAGACATCTCATTTTGTAAGACCGTCCACCTGTAATTAGAATTTTCTGATTGCGAACTCTAATTAAATATTTCCGATTGAAGTATCCCAGCAAAAATCTCCAGTCAGATTTTAAATTGAAACGAAAGAATTGGAATTCAGTAATTATGGTTTTTATTTTCCATAGTTCACAAATCATCTTGGAATGAAATTAATTAGGCTTGATATTTTTCTTCCTTTGAGAAAGATGAAATCGATGTCCTTTAAATTTTTGGCGATCCATTCCTCAGCTTCTTTCTTTAAATCTTCAGTGAAAAGTACCTCCCAATCTCCAGTTTTTTTCTTTCTCTGAAAAATATAATTTCTTTTAAAAAATTCTATATATATATGTTTAAAAGATTTTAAACTGCTAAAGGTTGAAAAGTCGATGTAGATTTAGTAGTAGGTAAAGGTAGAGGAGAGGTAAAAAATGAGCATACACGTTCGATATGCGGAACGATAGAAGGTTGTATAGTGTAGAGGTAAAAGATAGAATATTCTTGGAAGCAGTAGTAGGCTCTCTTCGTCTCTCTTTCGAGTTTTAACCCCTGGACCCTTCGCAAGAGTCGGAGGCTGACACTTAACATCCGCAAACTACTTTGCTGCAGTCTGAAGGTCTATACGAGAGATCAGCAACAAGCTTATCGACTATATATAGTATAAACACTCCAAGTAGCGGTAATTATGCGTGCTTCTTTTTTTTTATTGCACACCTCGACTGTTGTCGAGTGCGTCATTCTTAGAACTCCTCGATCATTGACATTTCCATTTTCATCAACGAAATATGCTAATGCATGCACGTCTCATTGATACTCTCACTAAAATGTGTAAAGCAGGGTATAGACTCTTGACTGAGAATAAGTAAAAAAGTAAATACAAGTTTTTTATTAAGATCCTCGCCAGATATTTGAAAGAAATACATAGTTATGAATTTAACTTACTAGTTGAAAATAGTACTTATTTCGTCACTCAATTGTGTCAGTGCAAGTTTAACCAACAATCTCAAACAGATCACAGTGAAGTGACTATAGCTGCTACTCGAACCTTGTCTCGTGGGAATAAACTTTGACCGTTTCCGGAAGTGGACACTGCAGTAGAGTACCGTTCCGACGACCGGAAGTTGTCCGTTCTTTCAGTGACGAAACTAACCACAAGGCAAGGCAGACTTTCAGGAATTAGAACGTCACAAACGGACATTCCCCGAAGGTAATATTCGCTCGTTACCTTTTCTCGTTTATCCTTACATCCTGGTTGACACCTATCCTGTGGGACCTAAGCTCTTCTAACGTGTAAACTTTACCATAGTTGAGTTTAAGATTGTTCAGCAAACATTTTGTAATTGTAATTGAAAACGGACTGTTTTGCATATTCTCTCGTCTCTTACACATTTCCTTATCGCGTTTGAATTCATATTTTTTTGCCTGGCTTTCTCCTTTCGTCTCAAATAAGGCGTTCATTCATATCCGCCAATGAAATTTTTACACACTCTAATATATTTGCTTCGAAACTCGCGCACGTCTCTAAGCATCACATCGTATTTACTCAGCGTTGCCGAGGTTTCCAAGTATTTTAAGGTGCTTGAAATATTCAAAAATATTTCAAGACAATTTGAAAGGATTTTAAGATATTTCAAGTGATTTTAAAGAATTTCAAGGGATTTTAAGAGATTAAAATATTTAAAACGATTTAGCATAATTCTGAAAAACCAACTTTTAAAAGCAATACCTATATAGGAGACAATCGTTGACTTTATCTTTGCAAATAACGTCCTGTGTCCGATTTGATAGTACATATGACATAAAATTTTACGATCCTGATCCTCTGTGCCTTTTTGGCGAATAACGAGAGCGATATACTGTATGCAGCAGCTGGGCCTTTGCGAGGCCTAAGCCTAATGGATGTTTCCTTCAGCCTTGACTATTGATATACAGAAAATATATATATATACACCTAGGGTTGAACTGACATAAAGGTCATAAAGCATAAACGTACCTCGTGCCATTCGCACGTAGGGGGTTAATGCTTTTGGTACACAATAATAGGCTTGGCATGCACGTGTGAAACTGCCTCCATAATCATTCTATTTAACATACTGTTTTCCAATGGTGAACAAATATACAATGCCACATACCTACACAAAACAGTTCTGTTTTGTTTTTTTTCTATTAACTGCAAAAACAAAAAGTCAATTATTTCGGAATGAATTCACCTTAAGTCACAAGGGGATTTTCTCAATTTATCCAGTTTGTCGTTACGAAAATAAATAGGAATTAGAATAGGAAATTAAAACCTTGATGATGCATTCAGATAAATTATGCTTTAAAATACCTGGCTCGTATTTGACTCTGGTTAGAACTCATCACCATGTCTTTTCATATCTTTATGAGTTTCATCACCGAGTCAAGTGTAAAGATGTGATACGTGAAAAAGCTGAGCGAAGCAAAAAAATTCAGGCCGAACCTGCCCGTGAGCTAAATGCCAGTTTCATTTTCTTCTATTTTTTTTAATTCAGTTAAGAGTATTCATTAGTAATTCGTACTTTTGAAATTATATATATTGTTGCTAAAAGTTTAGCATCTAGCAATCTCGATGATTTCCCAGATTGGAATTTTATGTGAATCTGAAATTTTATTTCAATCTGTTTATTAAAAGTTTTAAAAATACCAGAGTTTTCTTATACTTTCATTATAATAGGGTCAACGAGAAATTACTTGCTAAGCCAGTGCAGACATAATTTAATATACCGACACCGGTATTAAGCACAGTGTTCTAGTTTTCTCCCTTTTTGTCTTTGTTCTTGTCAAAAGTCAACGTAATTGGTGCTCGACATGTCAGCCTCGTCGGATTCGTCGAGTAGACAAGGAAAATGAATGTTAAGCTCGCGATCGATGAAAAAGCCGTTGTTACAAATTGGCTGTGCGCATTGCCGAGCGTTTGATTGATACTAGAAGGACATTTTCGGCTTGTTAAAGTGAAATCAATCCTTTTTATCCTTAAGAGTAAAATCCTTTTTTAAGCCAATATTGGATAGTCTTTATTTGTTTTAAATTGCAGATAGATTGTTTTTCACCTCACAAATTTCATTTTTCAATCGAAGAAACAATACTATCACATCTAGAATTGTTGAGAATATCGTCGATTTGAGCTTTTGAATATTATACTTCGTGAGCATTTTTCTACGATATCGGATTCGTCATTTACCACAGCTGGTGGCGCATTCAGGAATTCACACCTCTTTACTTACACGTGCCCTTGTTTTAATGCTGATAAATTAATAACCATAAATTTAAGGAGTTTTAAGGTATTTCACAAGATTTCAAAGATATCAACACAAACTTTATAGATTTTCAAATAATTTGAGAACATAAAAAATGTTTTTGTATATTCATAATTTTATTATTATTCATAATCGGTTAAATCTCTTGAAATCCTTTGTTTTCAGTTTCGGACACTCACTGCTTATTCCATATATTTAGAACCGTCATAAATCGAGTGACGAATCTGATGTCGTTTCGTTAATATTGATTCTCTTTCCCAGAATTCTCACTGTTCAGGTCATAGTGTTGGGATAAGTACAGGGTTACTGTACGAAAAGTGGAACATTAAATGCAATGGTGTGTAAGAAAATTACACCCATAGTATCTGACGCACTATCTGTGATCACCAGATCGGTGTCGCATGATCATGAATTGCATGGCAGGAAACCATATGTACAACCATTAATTACCAAGTCTCGTTCTATCTGGCAGACCAGGAACGCGAAAAAGTTTATCGTGCGAAAAAAATTCCCTCTATCTGAAAATAATAATAATAATAATTATTATTATTATAGTAATAGTGATGCCGGTTCTGTAATTAAAAAAAAGTGTACCGCTTTAATCTTCACTTTGTTAATTTCCATCCACGCAAATGGGAGTTTGAGTATATATTTCTGGAATCGAATTTGAAAATTAATTGTCAGAATTGTTCAATTCTAATTTGGAAAGCAAATTGATTTTTGAAATTAAACTTCTATCATCTAATATCATATCTCTTGTCATATAGATAAAGAATGTTAAATTAGATCCTCAATTGATGGTCCAGACGAAATTTTCATTTATCCCCTGGATGTTCTCTAGTAATGTAGATCATCTTCGGCTCCAGGCTAAATGGAAATCGAGAGATGGGAAAATTTATATACGATTTCTCATGAAAAGCATAACTTATAGTTTTGTATAATACATTAATTTACATTTTGAATAATTAACTTACTTTATTAAAGGAAAAATTTATATTTGAAACAAGAATTTGCGTATAAAATGCGAATTTACATTTTAAAGGCCACATAATGAAAATTAGTGAATTACATATGCAATTTATAAACACGAAAAGTAGAATTTAGGGGGAATTTGCAAAAGCTCACTCGCTACTTTTTGAATGCAAGAGTTGTAAATATCAATAATGAAACAGAGAACCAAAGTTTGCATTTTTTGATAATACACCAATTTAAAATTCTACCAAATTTTTTTCGTATATTTTCAACCTTCTTTCTTTCAAGAAATTGTCGAAGATATCAAGAAAATAAAAAGAGAAAAGTAAAAATATTTTCCGAACGTACGGGGGATGAAAAATGCATAGAAAATTGTAGGTCACCTTCCTAAAGGAGTAGATCGTCGTATAGTTTCCATTTTGACGGGTGTCGATATCACCTGAATAATTTTACACCTAACTTCGAGCTCAGTCTTCTATAATTTATTACAATTCTTTTAAAACGGAAATACTTGTGATCTTATTATTCATTCATTTTTCTCCTGACCTGAAAAGTGAATAATTACATTAATAATATATAATATGCATCTAGTTAATGGGACAATGATTTCTGGAACGCTTCTACATTATTTAAATCACTTTATATATGGATATGAGAACAGGAAATTGAGTGTAGTAGTACGATACTAGAAAAACATACGAGACTTATTTTGAGTTGACAAGATTATCGTACTACGTCGTACTACTGACTTTATTTTGAGCTTTATGATAAAGTTCGCGAACTGATGACCTCATATCGATAAAGAGCTAGAATAGCAAGAATAATTTATGTTTTATTTGAGCCGAACAAGTAACGAAGTAAGATTAAACTTTTCGTGGAATATAAATTTTAATAAAGTTTATTTTTATAATTTTATTTAAATTTAGGATATTCTCTTTTACATATTTTGAATTTAATTAAACCAGGCTTGTCTATTGTTAACACCTGGTAAATATGTCCTTTCAAAGTGGATTGATTGTTGTGACCTAAATACATACTGAAAATTCTGATTATATTATAACAAATTTATTATTAAATCCTTTGAAATTGTTTATAATTAGGTTGAAGCTATGTTCAAATGATTCTTTTACTATTTTTTTGCTGAAATTTTTATCGAATTCTATATTTTTAAAATCAAAACAGGATGAGTTCCACTGTCGATGCTAGAAAAACTGTTTTTAAAATACAGTATCAAAGTAAATAAAATTGATTATTGCACAAATTGGTAAAGAGGTTTAAATTAATTAATCTTAATTTTCTTTACACTTCTGTTGTCTATTATTTATTTAAAACGAGATTTTTCACTGAAAATATTATTGGGGCGCCAGACATAAGTTGAGCGCCCCTGGTGGCGCTTCCCCCTCTCTTTTTTCCCCCCGACGGCTGGACTTGCCTGCCGTTAGTCGTCGTCGAACACTCGTGAAGAGTACTTGGTGTTTCGCGATATACCTTTTTTGCAACAAAATACCGTTTCTGATTTAATATTGCGATGCGTTATTGTTTAGTGTTTTCATCTGTTTTACGCGATCAACTGACGTGAATTACCAAGCGTTACTTCCGGTGTCTGACAAAGTGAAGCGCGTGTATATTCTTGTTTTTTTTTTCGGTTTTGTTTTGACATGTGTGTATAGGCTGCCATATTGGATTATTGCAACCCTCTTACAATTAAAACGGAGCACACGCTTTAAAAGGTGAGAATAAATGGAATAATGGTTGTTTAATATGCAGTGCTTACTTTCGATAAAAACGTTTTAGTTTTTCTACGGTTTTTTTAACTGCTTGTGGGTGCCTTTGTTTTTCTTCCAAGCCAAGCGTCATTGTTGCCAGACTCGAAGTTTATGAGTTACTTTTTGATAGGTTCGTTTACCAGAAGATTTCTTTTGGAGTTTTTATTGATGATTTGGTGAAAATGATCGAAAAGGTTCACCGCGTCATTCGAACCTAACCTCACTTTTCTCAAACTTGTTTGTTTCGGAGTATCGAACAAGTTTTGCTCTCTTTTGTTTCGTGATCTTTGTTTTTCAATTGTACAAGACACTGTATGTATTTTTGTGTTGGACAGAAAATTTGTTTATTTGTTTTCTATTGAAAAAATGTATAGTAAAAGATCCTCTAAATTTTTGACAGGTAAACATTTTTTCTTTGACTTGTTTTTAAAAGTCACGGATTATAAATATTCTCATTTCTCCAGTTTTTTTAGGTTTGCTTTTAATCAAGATTTGGTTTAGTCACGATTTGGAATCTAGATCCATGTCTCGAAAATATCAAACCTTTTTATTCCATAACGCTTCATTATTTCGTTAATCACTCTCTATATCTTATTACTATCGTTATAGTGAACCAACAGCTGTTGTTTAGATTACAAAACACTTCTATTCTGATCATATCGAGATCCGGGTCAGATAAAAAGATACATTACAGACATTATGCTGAAAAAATTTGATATTCAAACGATCATATGGGTTTCTTGCTCCTTGCATCAAGTTACAATCACTCTCCTTGACTTTTAAATCAACTTTTTACTACAAACTTGTTTTAATTCTGAATAACGCTTATTATTAAAAAATGCTTAAGTTATTTATTTATTGACAAGTCTTTGATTTGTTATAAAATTGATTTATGAGAATCGTCAATAACTTTTTCATTGGGATATGAAGTGTCTACTTTATATATCGGAGGTAGAACCAAATTAAAAGATCCGGGGTTGCGTCCCCTTTGACGCTTCCCTTAATCCGAGGTTGATTAATGTTCCTCCGCAGAAAAAGGAATACATACCATAAATCCAATTCGTCATTTCTTCGACAAAGACGAGGATTGTACATAAATTCTTGAAAATTGCCAGGAATAATTTGTTAGGGTTCAGATTGTGCAATTTGTCGATTATTGACTGAAAGACACTTCTATGTAATAAACAGTTATTTAAATCATTGAATTATCTTTTCATTTTACATACCATAATTACAGCTAACTATTTTTCGTCAAATATTTCAATTTTCTCTCTTCCTATTATCATTTTATTATATTTATTTTATTATAATATATAATATTATATTTCTCGATTTGATGCATAAAAGAATAAAGGATTCTTATATGCAAAATGAGAGTACAAGCAATACGAGTACATACCTCTCCGAAAATAACCTTAAAAACGACACGATCTCAGTTCTCGCCTTATTCGGAGTTACCAAGGGTAAATGGATTTTCTCGTGCCGAAAGTGTATGGAATTTCAAACGAATCCGACGCATTTCGTCGATTCTGCTGTAGACTCTTGAATTTATCTTTGAATCGTTGAAGTCTATCTTGTAGTTTGATCCAGAATAATGGATTCTGCACGTTGTGCAGAGATTTTAGCATGCATCTCTAATCTCTTGAAATTTGGGAAATGCTTCAATTTACGGTGTACACCACCTCATTAATTAAGATAACATTCATGTGCACACAATCCATTTCTCCTTCGTAAGACAATTCTCTCTCTTCTGGAATTAAAAATTCAAGTTACTGACTTAGTCACAAAACTTAGTCCTGTGAAGTCCTTTGATATTACTTGAATATTCTGAATTTGTTCGTATCCATTGCTTTTGAACAAAGGAAGTTATTTTTAAAAAGATCCTAAAACGATCGAGACTTCCTCGTTCTTGTATTGTGAGTCTTGTCACACCTGCCTCGTTACGCGAGAAATAATAATTATATCGCTCTCTCACTCACGACACTGAACACAAGGGACTCACAAAGAAGTCAGTGACGCTTATACAGTATACATCCAGTATGTAAATAACGCGATCGTGCTCGCACTCGTACTTCCGTACACTTTGCAATTACGTAAACGCATATGAAGAGTGAGAGATTAAATTTGCATTTTTGTATTCAATGCCATCATATCGTCCAAAGTAACGCTTTTCCGAATGTACACATCAATCGTCTGCACTACCCTTTTTTTTATTCTCTCCTTTTTTTGGAAATGCTTCAAGTATCTTTTCTAGTAATTCCTTTGATATCTGCAGACGCTTTTATCATTCAGTTTGAAGCGAACGAATGAACGTTGAAAGATCACATGATCACCGAGTATAGAAGGTTCAGAGTACCTAAATCTAAGTATCAGACATTATATTATTTGAAATTCAGGTTTTTTGTATTTATTTGATGAACCTGCCAGTACAAGATAAATGAACTCGGTACTTGGTTTCTGCAATAAAATGCAAAGTGAATGCCTCTAGGAATGAAAAACTGACGAAACTAGCGAAAAACAGGTTCGAAATTTTTGAAGAGTGCTTTGTTTCTTCGTTCTCATTAAATCACTCATTAAGTATCAAATTCATATCTTTATCCATTAACGAGTAAAACTGCTAACAACTTCAGTTGGCTTCGGTTGGTAGATCACTTAAAACCAAAAATGTTTCCCAATTAAAACAAATTTCTTGAAGGTCTCAGAGAAACTTACTAGTCGAGAGTTTTTAATTGGGCTAATTAAACTTCGCAGCTTTTTGTGCTTTTAACTTTTCATAAAAAGCCTTTTAATTACATTAGTTGAGGGACCTGCAATACCGCAGTTGGAGAAGGTGCAAAGTCTTAGGAAGGATATTGTTAGATTTTGACAGAGGTGCAGCAGAAAATTCAATGAATGAAAATATCCTTCCACTTGTCTTTAAAATTCTGAACTCCAGAACTTTGAATTCAGAATCAAAAACGTTGTTGGTTGTTTTCCTGCTTCATAAACTAAATCGGGTTGCTCTTTCTGGCAACAGAACTTTGGATGCAAATATCGCACGCGATCGATAACGACGTCTAGTGTGTTACTTCGAGTTCAAAGTGAAATGTTTTGTGCTTCGCTCCAATGAGAAATGCTAATCTTCAAATTACCAATTCAAAAATGCTTACACCCCAAGTCTGCTGGACCAATTTCAAGACTCGCAAATTCATTATTTTCCCTTTTTTAGGAACAAAGTCTTCGCTTTAAATTGTGAAGCAATAAGGAAATGATGTGAATCATTCTTAAGCTAAAAAACGTCGCTTATCTCTTTAAAAATACGAGTATTTTATCGGTCTGTTGATGAAATGTATGTATGTCGAAATGAGATTATGTGGGATGCATAGAAATTTATTGTTTCATATGTTTAAAATCACTAATGAAGTACAATATGTTTTAAAAAAGATTTAAAAGGTAAACAAAGAAAGAATTTTCGAGTTTGATTTTGTGTTAGTTTCGCAGTTTAATGTGGGTTATATGATAATGATATGGGTTTCTCTCCCACACCGGATGCAAAAATTACGATCGAATTCGTCATTGGTTTAAATTTAAATGACTAAAGTATATCGCTGACGTCAATCAATTTCAAGAAGAGTTTATTGTAGGTCATTGAATGAATGTAAAATGTAACTATTTTGGTAAGTTTTCTCATAAATTTGCATAAGTTAATATAATATTATTGTTAGCCTAGACTATGTTGATTCGTCTAACATCTGTGTTCAAGAAATCAGATAATATAGTTGTAACACATTGCTCAACTTGAAAGTTATGCTATATGTTATGAGCTAGTGAAGATTTAATGCTAACGCGTTGTTAAACTGTTAAAGGGGATACGGCCGTGAAGTAGATTCTCCCTTATTAGTTGAGCTTGCTTTAATGATTTATAGCTGTCTAGAAAAATTTGTTTAAACCTCGCTGAACTTTGTATCAAAACTATTCAACTAGACTTAAAAATCTTCATTATCGTTTTAAAACATTGATACAATTTTTAAAGGCATTGAATACATCTCATACATCATAATCATTCATTAATTTACATCATACTTAGGGATATTATCGGAAACATTATACACTATGAAAAATATAAATTTTGACTTTTTATAAACAGTTTCTAAGGTTTAAAATTTCTAAAGCTGCTTTTATTCGAGAAAGATTCAGAGCTCGATTCAAGGAAACCCGAATTCTTTCTGAAAAGAAATAATTTCAAGTTCGAGTAAGAGAAGTCAATTTGATCGTGCGTAATCTAACAAATGACTGTAAGAAAATGTAAAGCATGCCCTTCTGACCTCGTATTGGAAAATTCTTTGGGGCAAATATCTTTTTATTTTTTTTAGATTGCCCTCCTCTCTCTTTCTCTCTCCTTTCCGGTGTAAGTAACGATCCTCTCACCAAACATACATCTATCTAGGGGAAGTAATTTGCATTGAGATTAAGTTTGTGCTTTTACTATGGTACGTGCCACTCCATGTAACTAAAGTATTCTCGAGGCAGTTTCGAGCTGATCATGTAGAAATATTCCACAAGCCTTGGATTGTATTTTTAGTCCGAGAAAATGCGAGATACATATTGAGGTCGACGTAAGACGTTATTGCTATGCGTTCACAGCTTTTTTAGACATTTAACCACGCTTATCCGAAAAACTTGGAACTTCTCCATATTTTTTACGAAATTCTCATTGTCTTTTCTTAGAATATCTGAAACCAAATTTTGCAGGGCGTCCTAAATTTGTCTTAATTGTCATAAATTGTTTTCGAACTTTTTCGGCTAGTAATTACAAAAAACATGAAAATGTGTATTTTAATTATTGTATTTATCTGTTTCAGAAAACGTTTTAGGAGTTAGAAATCATGGAAGGCGAATCATCAATCATGTGGAGCAGCTAAGGTGAGTGTTTATCATTATTTTGAAGTTTTAATTTTACTTGCAGATCTGTATTATTTGAATAATTCAAATATCAGTATTTAAATCTCACAACTCGATTTTATTAACGCGCAGTTGATCAAAATACTGTCTTCTTTCATGACAGTTATATTAAGAATTCAGAGAATTAGACTTCCACAAAAGAATTGAACTGATCTTAATCCTTTCATTCTTGAGAGAAAGCATTAATTAACAAGGCTACGAAATAATAAGTCTTTCTTATAACTCTCAATCTGTAAATTTCTCTCAGATTCTGATCCAGCATTTTAAAAATAAAATGCCTTTCTTCAGCGAATTTTTCTTACCTTTTCTCAGCAAGATCTTGTTTCTGGTACCGGATCTCACAGAAAAAGAAAGATAAGGAACACAGTAACCCAGTGACATATGGGAAAAATTCTCAACATATATCGCGAAATCTAGTATTGTTGCTGTTCGCAAAAAGCGGAAATAAATTTTTATTCAGTTACTTACCGAGAAGTTACTATGAGCTACGCTATGATGTGAATTACAATCGAAATTTTCCCATGTGTCATTGAATTTCATCTAAGGTTTAATGATAGTTCCTTTCTTCCTGATAATTATAGCTTTTACGCTTAACCATCCCTCTTTGATTAACGGTTTAAACATTAACGAGAGGATCATCACACCACTGATGCGTTCTGCAGTATACATAACTTCCTTGTTTGCATTATTCGTCACTCAGTCCCTCTTTATTTCACAATCTCACGCTACGTTTTTCCCTCACGTTCAAAGTTGTTTGATTATATGGAAATATTAATTTCCTAATTATCAATTAACTTTATATCTACTTTCGAGAGTGGGCTTGGCCGTTAACTTAATTACGAGTGAATCTTCAATTTTCTTCGGAATATTTACAAGAAATTAAATTATCGGTATAGAAACTAATCAGAATCATTTTTATTTAGTGTTTGACAATAACAAACTTATAAAAATGATATATCTTAAACTATTTCTCTTATAGTTACGTGAAATCTATTATGTAATTTTAATTAGGCTTAAATTCCTCCTAACAAAATTTATTGCCACTTTATCTTTAAAATCTGAACATTTTCAGCTGTAGCTTCCGTATCAAACGTTCTCTTAATTGAGTAATAAAACATTTAAGATAATTAGACCTTATTCCACACTTTTATTTCGTTTTGCTTGGGAGATTGTCTGTTAAAGGTCGAGACTGTCTCGAATCTTTTCCCCTTTTCACTTGGGAACGATAATTGTAGGTAATTAGGTCAAATTAATGTTCCGCCTCACCTCGCAAGAAGTTCCGGAATGGGCTGAATGTAGCAAGAACAAACTCTGGGTTTCGGATAATGTGTGATAGAATGCAGCCTGTATACGAATTACAAATGAGTTATTATTAGTCTCTGTCCCGCATTATATGTTGTACCTATATCTTCATCGAAATTGAACCAGTATATTCTTTTTCATATATTCTTTTATCCTGCCGATATCTTCTTATGTTTCTTTTCTATGCTGGAAACTAGAGACTAGACTTGTAAGTATAGAAGAAAAACAGTAAGAGAAACGTGTCCCTGTCCCACCCACGTAGACCCATTGCAATTGCTGAAGAAGATTTAGAGTCGCCTGGATTTTCCAACTCTCAATGAAATACGTTATTTCTAACGGGTTTCCCCTAAATTCATTCTGATCCGTGTTTATTTACTACTTTCGAGCTTGAGAGGAAAATTTATCGAGCAAGCATAATTGATTGGACGGCTTTTAGGTTTTTTTTTCTTCTTAAAATTGTTTCTTATAAAAAAGGAGAGTAGGTATTCTTTTCTAAACTTCAGTTAGACCTTTTCTTAACTATATCGCATTGATTGTATCTGGCACTTACGATCACAGTACTTGACTGATCAGTTGTTTAGTGAACCGTTGATCTTTGCTGGAAAAATTCCTTTCGAGAACCCGTAACTTTGCCGTAACGAATGACCGTTACAGAGATCACGTAGCACCTTTTGCAGCTTGGATATCACGTAATTTTTCGTGGGAAACGCACTGTTGCACCAGGCAAGATCAGTATACCGCAAAGTGCTCAGAACGATGTCGAAGACGAACATAAAATAACTTCTGTTTCTCTTTCCTTATTCTACCTTCTCCTACACGTCGCTTCGCAAATTCGATTTAACCTGAAATGGGTTTTAAATCTGTGATGAGAAGAGTGATGGAAAAATATAAGACTCATGAGATTTTACGTAACTAGAATTTCATGTGTGCGCTAAAGCGTTCGCCTTTGTCAATTTCTGCTTACATGATCATTTAAGAAAATCTTATGTTAAAATAAATTAATCCTCAATAATTTTATTTTAGTTTGAAAAGCAATCTTGTCTTAAAAATTGCTTCTATAGACTGGAAGTCCCGAAGTGAGTTTATAATTTCAAGGATATAAAATGAATTTAAAAAGATTTTAAGTAAGTGTAATAAAAGTCCAAAGATAAAACTAAAAAAGTCTATGTATCTTTGAAAAAGTATTTAAAGTTTAAAAAATTTAAAGAGTTTCTAAAATAAGTATAATATAAGAGTTTATATTTGTGACTGAGGTTATAGGAAACAATAAAGAGTTACATGTATAACATATTTAGTAAGGGAATTAAAGCAGGAGAATGAAAAAAGTTTTACGATGTAGAACGTGTCTTTATCCAGAGTTGGTCTCTGAATTTTTGCCGCTTTTTTGTGCCACAGATATAAGGAGCGCCGTGTAAGTGTAGTAGACAGTAGTTATTTCTCGTCAGTCACGTTTCCTCGGGCAGACAGACGGTATATCCGGTTGGTAATTTTCAGTACTGCGTACGAATTACGTACAGAAACGGGTTGTCTTTGACCCTGCCGCTTCCACGCGACGTCATGTACTTATTGCAACCAAGTTACAAATTACTTTTCGCGCGATTCTCGATAGCAAAACTTCCAAGGATAAAAGATCGATCGTCATTAAAACTATATACTTTAAACAGTTTGACAATTATGAAGATCGTCTTTTTAATAAGAATAAGGCTTTAAGATTGAGCAAGAAAATTTCGATTGTTACACAAGATTGTAGAAATATAAATGACTAATTAATTCCATAGAAGCGCACGTGCCTTGAATGTACCCATAAATTATGACTCACAGCTTCAGAATGATACGCAGAAAGTCGTGCTTCACGTTTAGAAAATATGTTAGCAATATTTTTCTGATGTTTCAATCTTTTAGACGCGGTGGAACGAAACTGATATTTTTATTTTCTCCCCTTCATTCATTTTTTTTTACTAAGAGGTGGTTTTATGTAGGCACCACCGTAATAAGCTTCCACCACCGCAGAATATACAGTGATCACACTCGCTGAAAAATTTATTGTTGATTAAGCACATCCTTAACAATGTGTCTTCACTCTAACAAACGCTGTGCATTTTTAAATACTTTTACACATAAAGTATGCCTATAAAGTAGAATTATGTAGGAACTTTTCTGAATTATCTGCATATTTCACTAGGTCAGCGAATTATGGGTGCCAATAACCATAAAAACTTATATCTGCACTCTTTATGCATCGTGAATGTGTTGATGCACTTGTTTCCTCAATTGAGAGCTTTTACACTGAGAGGTAATACTAAGGAATATAAAACGTTTATTGCGAGAGTGCATTCCGTTAAGTTATTATTTTTTTACATGTCTCTAAGCTCTTAGTAGATGTGGTATGTAGTATTTGGAGCATGTATTATGCATATTTCACAACAAACTGTAGTGCCACTTAGCATTAAAATATTTGAAATCATTCTCGAGATCATTGCTCCTCTTTTGTAAGAAACTTTCCATATAAGACGCACTGAACGCGTAGATTGCAAAATACGGAAACTAACAAATAGAGAAGACTATCATTTTTCTTTTAATGTTTATATTCAGAAGTTACATAATTCTAAATAAAAATTAAAGGGAGACAGAACAGAGAGTCGGAAAGCTGATGCTCTTGTCGAATAAACGCCACTCTAGAAACTGAGAAATTAAGCCATTCTTTTGTCTCCAGTTAATTGCACCCAGAATTCGTGTTCGAGAGGAACCTAAAAAGATTCTTTCACTAGAATCTGAGAACATTAGTTCATTATGTAAAGTATCTGCTTTGAAGCAACTACATTCTATGGTTTCTTTGCATTGAAGAGCAAGAGTAGACAAGAAAGAGAGAAATAGAGGACACTACGTTCCCACATCTTTTGCTATCTACCAACGAAACCGCCATATTGGTGAATAATTTAACAATTGCGCTTCGCATTTGTTTTTCGAGCCTTTATCACCTTCTTGCTTTATTAAACTCACTGTTTTGAGAAGATAATATGCAAAACCGGTTACTCTTGACTTGAATTTTCTTGAGATTATATTAGATTAAAATCTGCGGGGTTTTGTGCTCTCTCCGACAAAAGGCCAAAAGGTGTGAAACTGTGCAATATATGCAGAAGTAACTAGCAAAGATTCTATAGAATGCTGACAGAGCTTGGAAAATTATTCGGTTGAGATGCAACGGTTATAACATCTAAAGTGGAGAATATATATACACTGGGTTAAGGTTGGGTTACACAACCTGGTACGGTATAGACCGTTACTGAAGCTATAAACAGAAAAGGGTCGGAGTACCACGATTAGGGCAAAACTAGAATATCATGCGCACCCTAAGCACGCACCTTTGTTACTCATTTTTATGCCTCTACTGTCATTTTTAATAATCTTATTATTAAAATTATTTGATTATTGAGTTTATATATTTTGTGGATTGAATGTAAATTGTAGAGTGAAGAAAATAGTATCGAAATTATCGATTTTACGTATCAAGGGCATGTTTACTCTCCAAATATATCTATGCAATGATAAGATACATATGCCATTCATTCCGGTGTTATTGATTTAACAGTTTTTATTGGTATAGGAGAAAATATTATATATTTTCAATGCTAATATATCTCCTAAGTTTAAATAATATTATTTGAGCATTACGTGTTGTCCTTGAACGTAAAGCAGAAATGGAAAAATAAATAAATAAAGGCTATCTTTTGCCTGAGGTATTGGAACCGAGGAGTCAGTCTCGGGTATATTTTTGTTCTTTTTAAATTATAGCTTTCGCGTGCACATCACATCCACAGTCTGACGTGTTCTGAGCACCAGATATGGATAACGAACTCTATACGGCACTTTGGTTTTGTACTTTCTCTATCATTATTCTTACATAAGCGCAATGCTTGACCTATCCCGCTCGTAGACTCGGTGAGTCTGCAAAAGAATACTTAACACGTACTCGGATAGAGATGTAATATTGCATAAAATGAAAGTGCACGGAAAATGTCATGAGATATTTGAAAACTTTATCACTCTCTTTTAACGATCTAATAAAGCTGAAGAATTCTAATGCAAGCAATATTAAGAAGATAAAATTGTTCTAAAAGTAAGGACCGTATCTAATTATGATGAAAGCCCTTTAGAAGAGGATTAGAAAATAGAACACTAGAGGCGAGAATAGAAATCTGTGTCACTGCGTTTATAAAAAGCAGACTGCCGATTGTCTTCAAATTTCATATTTGTTCCCGGAAATGAAAGCAAAAGTAAAAGAGTTCTCTGAGTGCAATAATGTCAGTGGATTATAATTTCTCCTGACCCAGAGTGTTGTGACTTTCATTTTATTATTTCTCTTCGCACATGGGGTGTCACCCACGCAAATCGACGAATTAAAAAAGCCACTTTCTCAGCTGTGTCAGAAGGAGAATAAAAATAAGAACAAAAGAGTGATACCGTTTTTAGTAACGCGAGCCCTGGGAACTTTAGCTCGACTTGTTTCTCTTGAAGCCAAACGAATATGGATGATACGCGTGCCGCAATCATATCTATTATTGTTCCAATTAATTCCTTCATCAGTGTATTATACATCAGCGCGGATTGTATTTCATTAGTTTTTCTTCGTGATATGTAGTAATTGAAGTCGAAATTCAATAACTCGAAGGTGAAGTAAACTCTACTTTATGAAATGAACCCACAGAAATATTATCATAAAAAAAGAAGTTGCGATTATGTCAAAAATAGATTCTCAGAATTCATTTTTTCTGAATGAAAAAATCTCCTTGAGGAGATATGCGTAGTTAGTTTAACCGTAACAAAATTGCTTGAACAGTTTAGTTGTGCACGTTGAATTGTAGTTTAAAATATTACTGTTCGCTGTGCCTTTGGTTGTGTGTTTATTAATAGGAATTTAAACGCCTTGCGTCTGTCTGTTTACAAAGCAATTCTATGTATCTCGCTACAGTTGAGAAGCAGTCTTTAAGACCCTTGAGTTGTAAATTATCATGTTAGCAGCAGCAAAGCGCTACTTGTTAACATGCCGATCTGCTAACAAGAGATGTTGCAAGATGTTACAACACATACCTAACTTAAATAGAATCAGACTTCCATATTCATCAGCCTCTTAGCTTCGAGCTTCTCATTATCTATCGAGTTTTTTAATTATTAAAATCTAAACTCTTTCTATCAAGTTCAAAATTATGCTTTTTTCAAATTGAACAATCATATTTGAACCTGTTTCATGTGCACCTTTTGAAAAATGACTAAAGCGAGAAATTACACACAGAATTCCTTACATATCACTTTCAAATAATAACAGTAATCTCTGTAAATATATGTACATATTCTTATGGTAATTCCACCGCTGTGTATATGTACTCTTTCATGTGGAAATTTGTGCATAATCCTAACATTTGTATGAGAATCATATTAATTTTCCAATCGATATGTACCCGGAAGAACATTATTGAAATCTAAGGAAAGATAACAATCAGGCGGCAGTCACGAAAGGGCCATCAAATCAGGCGGAACGTAGCGTGCATTCGTAATGTGCTTCAGTCCTAGCTGCTGCCCTCTCATTATGCTCTGTTGGACAAATCTCATATTAGGCGAACAATAAGCATTTTTTTGTCGGAAATTGATATTCCGGATATCCTGAACACGCGTTATAAATTGTGAGGGGAAATAGTTTTGCCTACAATGCAATTCAGTTTCGCGATTTTAAATGCATATCGAATATCCTCTAGATATCGAATATCGGATTAATGATATGGGAGGTTATACAACTCGCATCAGACATTCCGTGTCGCTAGAATAATTAAGTCAAATAGTTTCTGCGTCTCGCTTTCGTACACGGGAATCATTTTCCTTTCAAAAACTGGTTTATTCATTAACCAATAAATTAATTATTAAATTCCACAAATAAGTATATGATATTATTTGGTTGATATACATCATAACTGAATTTGAAGTTGTTTTAAAACTAATTTAATAACAAATGTATTTTGTGACTAATGTAGTGGATTGGATAACATTGATTACTCGCATTCTTTTTTTTTTTCTTTTATTTTTTGTGTTCTTTGACTACTTACAAACAGTGGATAAAGCCGCAAACAGTATATTTTACGATTGGTCATAAACTCGCTTTTATGATTCGTTTTTCCTTTTCTGCTTTAACCAATGCGAATAAATTGAGCGGATTCTTTCAATAAAAGATTCTTTTCAATTTGTTGGCTGCTGTGCTACCGACTTTCACAACGCGTAATTTACGGAAAGGCGGATGAATCAGTCGCTAGTATTTCGCATTTCAAAATTCCCACAACCAAGCCTCGTACAGCTGTTAATAGATTTTAATTCCCACGCACTGGGATGCAGTGAAAGTGGAAGATAATCGCCCGATTAATTATTGTTAAAGGTCTTCATCGACCCATAATGATGAAAAAGCTTATCATATTATATTATCGAATTTCACTCACTAGACACGAAATGTTATATAAATAGTTCAAATTTGTTCAGAAAGGTAAACCTTTAACAACATGTAAACAAAATCCAAACAGATTATATTTATATCCGTAACTTGCTTCTGTAATTTGATACACTGACCAATTAGTGAATTTATTGGCTAATCAAAAAGGTGCGATTGAAGTGAAGAGGAGATAAATTCGATTCGTGACTACTGAAGCTCGATGTGTTTCAAAGCACGTGAAAATCATAATAAACATAAACAAAACTTTATCAATGAAGGAAAATCGGATTAAAATAGAGTTCTAAATCGCATTTTGCCTGACTTGAAAGCAGAGGATGTGATCGATTGTTCATACAATATAGATCAGATTTGGAATTGAGCTAAGGCGATGAGCGTAATTCTCCCCATTTATAGACATATAGCGTGTCTAATCACAGGGTTCCCTACAGAACGAAACTAATTTTGCCTGGATACGACTTCGTCATGCTGTCTTTATGTTTTATACCTTGCAAAAAGATCCCTGTCGGGATTTAGTTTTGAGTCTAGTGTGGCACTATTATTTCTTTTTGTTGTGGAAATTAGCTTTTATGAAAGCGGTGAACTGAGGGGCACAAACGATAATGGACCATAATGGGGAAGAGAAATTTGGAAATTGGTATTTTAGTCTCAAAAACAATCCTGTCATAAAAGATTGCGAAAATCTAATTTCGATGTAAGCAATATTTTTTTATGGTAGGATAAATATCTATTCGCAAGGGAGTAAACGGAATTGTAACGAATTGAAAATATTTTCATCAAGGCGTGCACGAATGGACGAGAACGCGGTATTCTACTTAATTAATTAAGCCGGGGGTGGATGGAACAATAATTATTATTTATACTCGGAAAAACAGGCGCATTCAAATGGACAGCGAAATCTGCGAGTATAGTCCAAGGCTGACGGTTGAGCATTATGAACTTCGTCTGCTATAGAGTCAACAAAGCGTAAAGCTTCAATTCGCGCGTAATTGAACAATTTCGCGAATGTCCCGCATGGATCCGGACCAAATTGATTTTCCTGAGGTCCATAGGGTGCCACGCCAAGTTTCGACGCCACTGGGTGCTTTTGATTTCTCCGATACCCGTACAAAACTCCAACCGACAATAAAAAAAACTCCACATGACGGAGTGAAAACAAGCTTGTACAACGCGGTCTGCGAACGCCCTCTTGATATTAAAAAAAGAACCCGGGAAAATAATATGGGAATATGCTGCTTGGTTTAAAAACGCTTAATTCTGCACGAGTGAATTATTCAGTGCCTTGAATTTAAAGAAGATAGTACAGTAATTTAGAGAAAAATATAATTTCAAATTGTTTGAATTTTAAGCACTTGTATGTAAGAGAATTTAAGAGTTTATATTTATATATTTTCATGGATGTTTATTTTATGATTGGGAATTAGAGGTTCATTTGTTTGGTTTAAACATGAAGCTACAATATTTTATATCCTGTGGAAGGAATTTTGAAGATAAAAGTACTCAGGACGTCGATCATTTCTACTTATCTTCTTGATCCTTTATAAACTCAGAGCTGTAGAAAAACAAGCAATTCTGAAAGAGCTTGGAAAAAAGGAAGGAATTGAATAAAAAGTATGACCAATTTACGAAATGGATATTAATCAAGTGTATCAGGTTCAGATACTGATCTCTGCTAACCTTTGTTCATGAACGAGAACGTTAAATTCTGAGCAATATACATAAGTAATGTGGAGCTTAAGAAGAGCGAGGAAAATCAATTTGTGTAGAACTAACGTTGTTCTTGTCGACTGCAATATATCTTGAGTATTACAAGAGCCCATGAAATACAAGAAAGGAGCAACTAGTTCGATTTTTGTGATCAGAGCTCCTACTTTTCCCAGGTCTCAAGATTTTCCACTGAAAAGACGTTTTTAATTTGATAATGGCAAACCCTGGTCGTTTTTATCGGTAGAAATAAATTCAGTTATCCGCAACGATGCGCCGAGGCGAGACCAAATATTTCTTGTTATCATCGATACTCGTCGGTTGGGGATCGAAAAACTCGTATTCGTCTTTAGGGATTATACTAGCAACGGAACTTACCCCGAGTAGAGGAATTACTCCTTCTGTTGGTTTCTAGATTCTAGTAATGGAAACGGTAGCTGGGTAATAGAAAAGGAGATGGATGATTCTCTGATAGCACGAAATAGTTTCGAGGGAGAAGGAAAGACTTATTTGTTAGTAGGAACTTCAATTATCGAAATTGTTTTGATAAATTTATCTCATTCTATCATCCTATCATAAAAAAGGAAGTTGCGATTATATCGAAAATATATTCTTCCTTGCCTTTTTGAATTCTTTAAAAGCTGTTAAATCTCAGATTAGAAGTTTTTAAAGATGAACGAATTTTGCAAGCTTTCAAATTAAAAACGATCCAAGTTTGATTTTCATTTCTATCTGATCTTTACTTTTTGTACTTTATCTTCCATCACAAGAGACCATTTTAAGCTAAGACTCTCTTAAATTTCAACGATTCGCTCGACCTTGCTCAAAGCCGATGTCAATCAGATCGTAAATCGTCCGGAACGCTCGCGGAGCTCCCGAAATAGAATCTTCCTGAATTCGAGTCAAAGAGAAAAAGGAGTGGAAAATGCGGAAGAAGCCAATTTTGTTGGAAGATTTTTCAGTGCCCGAGGGCTATCAGCAGACGGGGCACGATGGATACACACGTGGATGATGTAACACGGAAGCAGATCTTGTAAATAGATCCAAAAGTTGGGAGAGGATAAATAAAGTGGAAAAAATTGCCTGAAAAAAAGGAGTAATAAGATAATAGAATAACAAAAAGAGAAAAAGGCACATTCGAGGGTACATTGCCATAAACGTTATCGCCTATGGCAAAGCAAAGCCAATGGAGGGTCCAGTAAGAGAAAATTGGAGATTCGGGAAAATCGGATATTCAGGGGCGTCACTATGGAGACTCGTCTTATAGAGGGTGCTCACTTTAAGACTCGCCTAATAGCTACTATAATAATAAAGATATGAAATTCCTCTAATACTCATGAAAATGCTAGGGTTTCTAGAGTAGTGATTGTGAAGTGTCTTATCTTCAATTTTCTAATTCCATTTTGCAGTATTTAATTCGTTTGGTGACAGAGGTGGGATAGAATTTTCCTTTTTCCGTTAATGATGCAAACTAATAAATCATAGAATGAGCAAATAGTCAATATATCTTTAATAAAACTCGTCAGTGATCTTAAGACATTATCTCGAGGGTGCGATATCTCGGTTATTTCAGGAGGCTGTATTTTGCGAGCCCTAATACCCCTTACACCATATATATACCGGGCTCAGGTTCTCACTCCATACCCCAATTTCATCCCTGTTCCTTTCTTCCTAAAGCCCTGTTAGACTTGCAGCCTAGAACCTGGAGAGAACCTAAAACACAGAATGAAATGGACATTATCTTGTTGCCCATGTTGTCACAGAAACTAATCTCCAGTGTTTTGGTTCTGGACTCTATTTCATTCTGGCAACTACTGAAGATAATATCCGCTCATCTAACCTTTATTCTATTTTCTTTGGTCAATTTGGGTAAAAAGGCATTTAAAACCGATTCTAGTTTTAAAATAACTTTTATCAAAATCTATTCCGAGAAGATCGATAGCATATACTTTATCTTGTGAACTTGATTGAAAAAATTCGGGTAATTGCAAATTTATTGCGTTCTTTAAGTTATCAATTCAAATATCCTTTTTTAAAAGTTTATTTATTTAAATTTAGTCAAATTTGACTTCCCTTCTTGGAAATATGCACGTTTAAAATGCAGACACACACACACGAGTGATGGTACTAACGTCACCGGGTCACCAGAGACCCGACTCGGGTCAAGTTGGGCGAGTCTTCCGGACAGCTTTATACGCGGGCTCAACCATCTTTTTATCGTCCATTCTCGTTGACTGCTTAGTTTCCTTATTCTGCTTCATTAACTCTCGACGAGGTTTTGCAGAAATTTTTCTTGTAATCGAAATCATATCTTCTTTCAACGAGTTTGACGAGCGACAGTTATTAAAATCGAAACTCGTATATCTGTTTTTCTAATCCTCTAGCAATATTTAACATTAGATAAATAAGAAGTGAAACATACGCTTGGAGCATAACTGATAATGCTAGTTATCTTATAATTCATATTTAATTTGCAATATCCAGATGGCAATAATGAAACTTTAATTCCTCTCTATGGTGTAAATAAACACATAAAAGCTTTTATCGGCTAATTATATGTCTCTAGAAATTTACGCTAGCAATAATTTGCGGAATATTATTATTATTTATTGCATCGGTTATACCTGAGATTTTATAGTTTATAAAGCCATATTTGATTATATAAGGGCGATGAATGTATAATAAATAGCACTAATGGGGAATTAAATTGAACCAGGAGCTGTTCAATACTGGGGAGGGAACAAACAAAGTCTAGAGATTTTCGAAAGTAAAAAGCGCTCAAGAAGACTGGATAGGATTTAAGAATGATAAAAAAAGGTGAACCGAAACCTAAGTAAGGATGTGGAATATAGCAGGAAGTTTTATTCAGTTCTGTCACCCTCTTAGCTTACCGGACAAAGCTTTAGTGGTTGGAAAAGTGCTACCTAAGCCGTTTTGCACCACTATCTGTACGTTTGTACTTATGCACCTAAGTAGGTATAATAAACACACTTTTCTCTGAAAAGCTATTTACGATGTTGTTAAAAAATTTCATGAATGCACACTGGAAAAATGTGATTCCCTCATGTCGGACTTCACTAATGATAAAGTCTTATTTCGACGATAACTCAATTTCCACAATCGTACTTTTTCCAAAAGTGTTAAGCTCTTAAGCATTTTTATAATGAACAAGAAAAAATTACTAAAATATTCTCTTGAATTCGAATCTTCTTCAATTTAAAGCCTTCGAAATTTATTTATTTCGATTGAGAAATCGAATTCTTAATTCTTTCTTCTTCAGAAAAACTGGTTTCACTTCCCTAATAAGAGAACGATCGAAAACGACCTCTCCCTAAAATCTGGTCACGCAATCGATACATGCATGACGTCATAACTGGAATTAGGGGCTGTAATAATATATAAAAGATCCAACGCTTTTGTGATCTTCCCCCGCAATTTTTTTTTAGACTTCATTCATAAATTGCTTCATCATTCTTGTACAATGTACACACAACAATTAGAGCCAAATCGATTTTAACACCTTTAGTTTTTTTTTATTCACACTCACCGGTGGATTAATACGTTCTTTCTGCTTTTTTGAGACAAGATGTACTCATTTTAGTTAATATTATTTAGTTTCTTTTATTTTTTATTCTTTGACAGTATTAAGGACATATTTTTCGGATAATGGAGACGTGTCTCTTTCTTCGACATTGAACCAATTGAATCAAGCTGTTAGCTGCCAGTAAAGTACGATATTGCACTTTTCGTCAGCTTCCCCAATTTTTTTCTCTCCCTCGATATTTTTCATCGACCGATGAGGCATCAATTTTAGATTTCTACCCCTGCGCACTTTTTTATATTCTTTCCCTTTCCGACCACAACGAATCTGCCGATGAGACTATCAGATTATTTTAATGCCAGAAAACTCGTCTGCTTATTATTGGCCGTCGCGTCTACCTCGCGGCTTATCTTCGATCGGATTCGATTGTTAAAAGTTTTCAATTTTCGCACCCATCCCGTCAATGCGTCAATGTGTCGCGACGTCAAGACCCCAAGTATCGACGAGCATTTACTTGTATTTTCGTCTTTATTTATTGAGATTTCAATAAAAACGGGCGCGTGGAAGATATTTGTGTAAATTAAATATTGAATATGCTATTTTTCATTAATTTGAAAGTATAGTCAAGAATTCACTTCAAATTTCAATAGAATCGAACTTTTTCACATAATTCGTATAAAATCCAAAGCAGAAAAAAATAGGGTAGTTAAAAGCCTGCAGTATTTCCACGTTATATAACATCTCGTACTATCGACAGAATTAATCAACTTTTTCAATTCGCTATTTATGATGGCAACAAAATATACCCAGAATGCTTTTCCTGGTGGATTGAGTCCGATATTCAATCAAAATCCAAATTATTCTCTCTCTGCATCATATACTCATAATGGTCCTAAGCTTTTTTTATCGAAATTGACATTGAGCACTCTTCCGGCGAGATACTCATCTGACTGGCCGATACAAGGTCACTTTCGATCACTTGGACAGTTACATGGCGCACTCGACGATGATATTGATATCTATTTCGCGAGGGTTGTACTTTATCAAGCGGATTGAGTGGGCTTGTTTGATTCGAACAAAAAGAGCAAAGAGATCTTCTCACAACCAATATAGCGAAGCTTTCGTGCATTGTACTACGATCGATTGCTTCCGCAATTTTTTTGTTTTGTCTTCTTTCGAAACTTGCTAAAAAAAGTTCACACCGAATCTAGTGCTCGAGCAAGTTTCTTCAGGTTTCGAGAGAGAAGTTCTGCCTCGCATACTAAACAGGAGATACATAAGGGATTTAGGAAAGAAGTGTGGCTCGCTGAAATTTTAAGAAAAGTGTAACAGAGAGCTTATTTTTATATTCATATTTTTATATTTTATTATTTTTTATATTTATCGAAAGTACACAGTGATGTTAGAGCCAAGCTAATTCTTACAAATTCCATTTGGAAGCAGGAAAACGTATAACTGCAACTACTTCTTTGTTTTCCTACATTAAATCCCAAGTGAATGCATCACTGAATACTTAAAGCTTCATGGAAAATGCACCATAAACTATAAACTTAGATATATATGTTTATTTTGTTTTACACTTTACTTTATACTTTCTATTTATATATATATGTGGAAATGAGAATACTGAATATGCATATAAAACAGAACTGCAATATATGTATACAATATATGTAACACCTGAACGATTATGTGAGCTGAGCACTGCTGCTCATATACACTTTTACTCATTATTCCTACGGGAGATGAAACACTCCGGTAATTTCATGTCGGGACGTTTCCCCTTTTCTCGTGACTCCTCCTTCACCTTCGACCCTCAACTTCTGCTTGCTTGCTGAGTTAGTCGCTGTTCATGCGAATCGTTAAACAGGGGGTGTAAATACGGTTGCAAAATCGGTTAGGCGGATGTGCTAATTTTGTTATGGAAGGAAAAGCAGGGTAGGAAGCTAATGTGTACTGTGCAAGGAAACTCAATAATGAAATGCAATTTGAATGCGGAAATGTAATTCAGGCGTAATTGCAAGGAAAGGAATTGTAGATTAAGTGCGTCTCTTTTGAATGAGAAGACGATTCTTTACCTGATTGAGAGATTTTGAAATTTGCTGAGGCGGAAATGCAAATCAGGAATCCTAGGTTCATTAATAAAAATAATATCCGAATGCAATTATTCATAATTAGTCATTATCTTTAATGTAGGGCAACTTCTTTAGCAACTATAATTTTCTGCGTCATTTTCAATGTCATGTGGTTCAACTCGTTTGCCTTGAATTGATGAAAGATGCTTTGTAGCGTAGCTATAGGACATAGGTTTATTGACGATGGACTGATTCACGCCTGAGGATCGCTTGTCTATAGTGAATCGTTGGTGGAGAACGCATCACTGTGACGTGTTAAGCATTGACAATAAGGCGAGAGGTTTTCCATGAGGTAAGCTGCAGGTAAGCGGAAAATCAACGCTCACTTCCATGGTTATCATGTAGAAGGCGAGGTATATGGCACGTGACTCGTTCAACCTGGACATACCATTACGTGGCACGTTTCGTCTCCTCGTTGAGAATGCTGAGAATACATAGTACCATAGTGATGCCAGTGATGCCAGTGACGACAGCCTTCATTCAGGCTCACTGGCTTTATGTTTATGCTAAAGTTGACGACAGTAGTTTCCTCCCAAACCCATCATGCATTTATAGAATATAGACCACTCGTTGAACATATCAGCAGACTTTCTTCATATTCCATTTTTTTTCTCTATATAAAGTCTATTTTTAACTCCCTTGTCTCTTAAAGCCACCTCGAGCCATAAAAATTACTTTTTTTTCAAACTGATTTAATAACTCAAAATTCTAAACGGATTTTAAATGTTGGAAAGTTTACTTCATTTGTCTTGCCACCCAGCTTTAACCTCCCCTTCAACTTGAATTCTCTGCTTTGCTTCTCAGCCTTCTCTTTTTGTTTCGAATTTGCTTTCCTTCTCCCCTGGTTCTCTTCCTCGACAGGAGACGTGATTGCAACTTGCATATTTCACGAGAAGAACCGCTTCCACGAGGTTTGTAGCATCTATGTGGCTATATGTATGTTTAAAAGAAGTATTGTCCATGGAAGCACACGTGGCACACATCCATCCATCGAGATGTCAGTATGCAGTCACCCTGCACTACATATAGACTTGCTCTGTCCTCCGGCCTTCGCCAAACTGGTCTAACCTCATTCGGCGAGACTCGAGGTTTACCCTCTGGCACCCAGTTTCATCCCTTGCACGATGCGCTCTTTAATATCGTTTGCTATCAACTAAAGCCCGGATTGACCGAGTTCATACCACTCTCCATTTCGCGAGGAAAGCACCAATATTCCAGAAGGTACAACTTTTAATAAAGTTGTTACTTCCAGCATGTCCGCATTTTTTTTTCTTTTTTTTGGCTCGTGGTTCACCACCTGTCATCTTTGCCAAATCCTGTTTCATGTTTAATCAAGAACGTTTGCCAGTATTTTCGAAACTCATTACTGGAAGATTTATTATTCTAAGAACTTTTTAAGTCAGACTTTTGCTGGTTACTACTTCAATTTTATTGAAACGATTAATACTTGATTGACCCCGTCACCAAAGTATCACATGGTCTTCAGAAATGTATTTTTTCTATTTATTCTTTGAGGATCTCTTTTAAAATGAGCGAAGGGTAGGGGCTCGAAAAAAACTTGAAACGGCTGTGAAGGCAGGCACCCTCTGCATATTTCGGGAAGGAAGACTCGGAAATACTGCTGAAACCGTTGCAATCCAACCTCTACGTGTCGTCGGATTTGCTGTGCTGCGTTTGCAAAAAGATTTCATAACTAGTCGATTCCTCTTTTCATTGTTTGGTTCCTTCGCCTTCCCGCTATCTCACGTTCGCATCTCATTTACTTTTTTAAATTATAAAAGAAGTTGATAAAACCATGATAAGGTTTTTATATTTTGAAAATAATGAAAAATGTGAGAATCACAAATAGCTTGGGAATAACGTTTCTATTTATTGTTGGATGATTGTTTTGTTTTGCAAATTGTAAGCAATACCAAAGTTCAGCAAACAGGCACGCATCTTCCCAATGGACTAACGCTAAACATTGATTAATATGCAAATATACAAAGAGCTTACAGCTGTGTTACTGTAATTGATACAGAAACTGGTAGATAATTCCCAAGATAACATCAGTATGCAAAGCTGCAATAAAATCTGCTTTTCAACAACGACAATGCAAAGTGCTGGTTCTCTGTCTCCTTCTAACGTTCATGCTTCCTTAATCAACCAAGATTATAAATTCATAATGCAGTTCAGCATATGGAATTAGTTTTCAGAACTAGGAAAAAGTTTCAACTTTCGAATAATCAGACTTTGAGTTTCATCTCAAATGAAATGAGATTTAACAAGTTCAACTTCAGCTTATCTTTATGTAGATAAAAATTGAATTTTAAAATATTTCAAAGGAGGATCTTGAATTTAGATTTCCCTTTTACTTTCGTTCAAAGTTCATCCTCACATTAACGTCTGGAACACATTTTCGTCGGATTCAATTAAAAAAAGAAAACAGCGATGTGTCTTTCTTCTCATCGTGTACCATTGTGTATGCCAAGCGGTGCTTTATTTATGCCCCTGTTAATTTTACGAGACTTGTCGATCGATACAAGCAGATGGCGTTTCTGCGAAGCCTCACCTTGTCGTCGACAACTCCCGTTCAACCTTTTCATAACTTTCCAAAGGAAATTCTCATTTCCTCTTTTGAGTCGTTCCCGAGACACTGAATAACAAGTTTCGATGCGTATTCCACAATAGCACTGACATCAGTCCTCAAAAATATTCTAGAGCAGGAAATTCATCAATAAATCGATAAAATTCATTTAAACTCCAAAGTTCTTTGGAAAGATTTTTAAAAACTCCTTTTGATGTTTTATAACAACATCCCATTAACAAATGACCTACAAATTTCGTATTTCCTGCATTTATCTAACATGTTAATAGTGAGGAAGTAATAAATCCTATACAATCGCAGTGAACCCAACCTTGAAAAAGAGCTCGCAAATTCATCCAATCAGTTGTCAGTTTTTTAACGATCGGAATGCCTGTTTGAAATCGTGCCAAGTTCAGCTCTGCCTATTTATTTGTATGCAATGTTCTTTATTACGCAATGAACTTCAGTGAATTATCCGTGAGGAAAAAGTCGATTCTTTGCTATTTTATTGCAGTTTTTAAAATATGATGAAAGTATTATTAAAATATTGTGGAATATGTGCCATCGTTTTATTTAGTCAAATTAGTGATGATAGCAGTTTATATTTTGTTCCTTTCATAAAAATAGATTGTAATTTGGTTCAGTTAAGTACAGGTGGTAATTGGTTGGATGTACTCTCCGTAAATGCATCATTTAGAAATGTTTTAAAGCTCAGTAGAAATTCTTCTATTTTTAATTTTTAATTTGTAAGGATATTGATAACACTGAATGTAAATTGCTTTCCTTCTTCGCATTTGGGATTAAATGAAAGAAATAAAATAAAGTCAGATATGAAACAATTCTGTCGCAGTAAAACAACTCGTCATGTCAGAGGACATAAATTCTCTATCTGAGGATGACATATACACAGAGAATCCTTGAAGTACAAAAACGAGATTTTTTTCCATCAGTGGAACAATGGCACTTTATTTTATGCTTTCCACCATAACTGCGTTTCATTAGAATGCATTCTTTCTGTGATTTTTCCCGGTAGAAAGAGCTAAAAAGTTAAAGAGTAAAAAGGAGTCCTCGAGTCACGTGGAGTGGGGTTAAAGGGATTTTTTTTGTTGTCCAAAGTGGAGAGTAATAGATATTGTAGATGTAGACAAACACAAAGGCTGGGTTTAAGTGTCAGCTACTCTTTGAGATATGCATGAGTTATTCGACGATACGGAACTGCGAAGATACATATATACTTACATAATTTAAACGTCCGGCAGAAGGGTCATCTTCCCATGATGAAGTTGTTGGATCGTCGCCCATTGTCTACCGACTATTGCTAATTAGAGTCTCCTTTCGATTGGTCGTGTATTCATTGCCAACGGACGCAGAAGAAAGATGAAAGATGAGAGATATAAAGCGAAATTGGATCCAATACCTTTTGATTAATAGTTCTTATTCTAGAATTAATCGAGTTGAATACGATACTACTCTTGAAATTAGCTTTTAAAAGGTATTTTACACATTGTAAGTAATACTAATTACTTGTTGAAGAATGTACGCATCCATGATTTTTTAAATAACAATTTAATTAATTATTATAAAAAGTTGACTTTTTATAAGACCATGACTTTTTATTACGAGAAATAGGTACTTATCAGATACGAAAAATCCAATTATCGCACATCATTCCGAACATATGTTCCCAAAATTCAAATCTTGTGATTTGTATCAGCTATCAGGGGCGGTGATGACATGCTATGGTGTCACGAAATATCAATTTATTCTCCCTCTTCTATGAACCAAACATGACGAATGAACTTGAACACATTTCTTATCAGTCATTTTTTACATACGAGGGTTTGAAAGTCTTCTTCGACGTCATTTTCTCAACACTCACTTTTTACCTGGTTCAGTCGACTGATAAATAACGTTCGGGATATAACGAATGTCTTCCCCGTAAAGAAGAAAAATACCACTCTATAAACAAATTTTGAACATTCTCTTTATCCATTTTGCTAAATGGAAGAATTTTTCCTTGTTTATTTGGTATAAATATAAATAAATCTGTACAGTTAAATATGACGTATAACTAATGCATTTTATTTTCATTTTTAGGTCGGGCTGTTGATGCCTCATGGCGCGCGCTGGTACTCAACGCTGGAGGAATCCTGCTCCAGAGTGAGTAGATTTTCATTTGTATTAATTTATTTGATTGACTGATTAATTAGGTGTCTGAATATAAGGTGAGATTGAAATTAAAAATTGACAGCTTTTTATCTTTTTCAAAGGATAGAAATATAGGAAACATAAATTCCATTAGGATATTCGTTCAGAGTTTAACTCGCGAGGGAATCTTCAATGGATCTGAGACTCTCGAGTTTCACCAGTAAACCGAGAGGAAACAAATATTTTCAAGACTCTCATAAAAGTTTATGCTCCGATATAACTTCGCAAGCTTTCGCGTTGTATACAGTGACTGGCAGCTCAAGAGTTTTGAGTGCTGTTACAACATCCGTAGATTTGAATATAAAATACTCCATTTTAAATCCCTCAAGTAAACTAATAAATCATAAATACTTTATATTTTTAAAAAGAAATGGACTTTCGTATTACAGATATTTGTTGAAAGTAATTTTCAATACTGATGGGCTTTTTTGAAATCAATTTTTGAGGAGAAGCACAGTCTTAGATTGAAGTATATCGTTGATCAAAGGAAGTCTCGATTGGGTGCTCTATCCTTTCGATGATGAATAATCGAGAACCCTGACGTTGTCGCCATCCTAAGATTCTTCACCATAAGCACTTTTCCAGGTTTTCCGGTACTCGGAACAGTATCGATCAGCAGATGACAAGCTCCTCTCAGAACTATTCGACCCAGCGCAATTCCCTAGATATTTCTCGAGAATCTTTCAGAATTCACAAGGAAACGAAAATAAATAACTTTTCCATTAAAAATATTAAACACATAATTGGATTCTGGTAGTTCTTTTTATGCTCTTTCGAAATCACCGTTTTTTCCTTCTGGATTTTTTTAGGTTGCTATTATTATAGTGAATATATCCCATGAGAGTTTATCTTGCCGATAGCATTGTTCTTGCTCTATGTATTTTTCCTCAGGCTTTGGTTATTTTACGACTTATTTTTTTTTTCTTACGGTGGCGAGTCAGGAAATTTGGGAACGCAGCCATTCCCCTTAAACGTGTCTGTTAGTGCGAA
Source organism: Synergus itoensis (assembly GCA_904066005.1). Lineage (NCBI taxonomy): Eukaryota > Metazoa > Arthropoda > Insecta > Hymenoptera > Cynipidae > Synergus > Synergus itoensis. The sequence continues at coordinate 4,814,481 of CAJFCP010000050.1, read as the reverse complement.
AAGTGGTGCTCACACGTGTATAACTCACCTCTGAAATATCTATGTCTCTTCTTTTAACCTCTTTACCCTTCAGGCGATCTGCACTTTGATCTTGAGTCCCAAAGGCCGAGGGTAAATTTCTAGGGTTCTTTGACTCATTTGTCTGGCTATTCTCATTCCTCCCTTTGGAAATGCTGAGCTGCTGTTTGCATTTTTTTTACCTTCGGGATATAGTTACATTCATATGATCCAAATTAAGCAATGAATGTTTATTGAAGACAGTCATACAATGTAATCCTGATACAATTTCAGGATACATTTATTTTATTCGCTTCGTTTTCTTATTTCTTCCGTTCGTGCAGTGAAAGGAAAGTTGGCAAATCGGTAGAAGATTAATGAAAAATTATTCACGGGTTCATAAAAGTGGGAAAGTTCTGCTAACTTTTCTGTGTACGAGAAGTTAAAGAAGGTCGTTGCCTCGGGGTGCTTTCATCTATTTCTGACTTTTAGATAGCATTCTAACGACTTGCCCTATAATAACCAATTCTTGGCATCCCTGCACATTTCGGTCCCTCGTCGTGAGTCGTGACCCTCACCTATTTCTCCAGGGATCCATTTTCATTTTTTTATCATCTTACTTACCCTTCTTCACCGTTCCAAGCCGTACCATATAACAGAACGAGTTGGCTTTGGGCTATCGTGCAATTTCCGCGGTCTTTGATTACTCCAATCCGTCCCTCTCTTTTCGACCATTTTTCTGATTCGCTTTTTTCCAACCCTCGGGAAATAAAGCTTAATTACTTGGGATTTGAATTTATGCTTATTAGTTCTCTAATTTGTTGTTGGAATCTTCATGAATTGTGAGATATGAATTACTTCTTAAAAAGTCTTTGGACTCTCCAGATTAAGAAGATCCAATTAGAGATTCAGCTTCTTAAACATAATTTTTAACGAAGAAAACTTTAATGAAAGTTTGTTATGAAATATTTGAAGTATCTCGACAAGATTGTTTTTATTTTAACATAAGATTTAAAAAGATTATCGTAAGCATAAATTATTGACAAAGGCGCGCGCATGACATTCTAGATAATTAAATCATAGACAGGAGAATTGCGCAAGAGAATCAGTTCTAGACTTTAACAGAAATTGATTAGATCTCTCATTTTCTTGATTGTGAGAATGAACTTAAGGAAAAACCTTAGACTGCCAGCAGATAGTAATCTCGCTGGAGATTATAAGCTTAGAGATAATTTAGCTTGGGAAATGCACAGCTCTGCTATATATAATAGAAATGCCGGAAGTCATTCACCTCAAATCGATCTCGTGGTAGAGTAAGTCGATTGTTAGTTAGTTCTGAAAATCTGCTAAGCATTTAATTGTTTTACACACTAATGCGCGAACTCAAGTGATAATTATCAATTTGAGAATTATGCAGCAATTTGAATTATGCAGCCTTTACTTAACGATAATATTTCACACAGACGGAGCGTCTTTTGAGAATTAATTACACATGAAAAATAAAGTATACATGTGAGATAGATAAAAAAATATGATCAATGAAAATACATACTGAGAATGATGATCACATGGCTTTTATTCTTCTGTTCCCTTACGTAATTAATGAGTCCTTCAAAAAAGCGCTTCGTAAAACAATTTATTTACTCAGAGATGAATAAGTGACTCGAGTCTATCATTTGTGCAACTTTTTATCTTAATCTTAGAAATTTCCAACATTTTCATTTCCGACACACGTAGTGAATTTATCAACAACCATATGGTCATTTTTCTTGTGTAAAGTATAAAAGAATTGGAGGAAATCTCCTAGGTTACGAGTCGAAAAGTTGAGCACTCGGGAATTTCGGAAAAATGTGCAATTTTATAGCAGCCATAATTTAGCTTTGTTGGGCATGGTTCGCGACGCGATTTTTGTTCGCAAATATGCTTTCTGTTGGAAAGTTTTCTTCGTTTTTTGGTGAATGGAACGAAACTCCTTGCGCTTGATTTTCATGAGTTTCTTGAAGAAGGGCCAACCGATGGCTCGTTTCACGATACATATTGCATGGCGCTACACCATTTGCGGATTTTCAGATTCACCCTCACTTCCGTATAACGCTTTTCACCCGAAATACCGAAACTAAATTATTCCCAAGAATGGTGGTAAGATAAGAGTTTCTTCCTAATGGCACCTTCTTTCTTACTTTTTCTTATCTTCTCCAATTCGCAGTAATAAAAAGTGTTGAAATATTACAAGAAAGGAAAATCGTATCATCTCCGGAAAGTAAAATTATTTACTTCACAAAAAAACTTCAAATTCGACAAATTGTTTTCAAGAACTTAATAAAAAAAAAATAATAATAATAATTACTTTTAATACTTTACAGTTACATTTTTTCCCTCGGTTCTAAGCCGAATAGGCAATAAATCTACATTAGAAATGTTGGAGTTAATTAATCATGATCAGGTTCCGGTGTTGAATGTTGAATCGCGAGCGAAAACGGCATTGAGGATGATTTAGAGCCACGAGTGCATGTGAAATTCCTCAAAATCGCCTCTCCTCTCTTATTTTTTCCAAGTGGAAGGAGTTAGAATAACGCACATGGTCCCAATTTTCACGTTGTATAAAAAGCAAGAACAACTTTCTAGGAGAAATGATTAATTGACTTTGCACCCCACACAATTGTTTTCCGGTCTCTAGTCGTTAACCTATTTTTTAATTAACGAAAACGAATTCTCTTCTGTTTGAAGCGTCGAAGCAGATCGAGTGACTCGCATATATCCATCATTTTCAGGACGAGAGGAGACTTTAATGTGAGGAAATCAAAATATGAAAGATATAAATCACGGAATCATAAATTTTCTCTTCGAGGCTTTAAAGTCACCTCGTGATACCGATGATTGAATAAAAATTATACATAAATGCTTTTATCGTATATCACATTTCCATTACACAATCAAGTGAATAAACAAAGTTAATTATTAGCTAAAACCGAGGCTAAAATCGCCTCTGGTTCTTAGAACAGTTGAATGAGAATTGACATCAAATTATAAGTTGCCACAATACTAGTTAGTTGTTATCGCAGATATTAGCAACAGTAGTAGCACGCAACGTTGACGTTTCGTGTGTTTAGAATAATTTCACGCTTCTCAAACTGTATTCCTGTGTAAAACAGTTTCTTTAGATATGAATCTGATTTTCGGAAGAATGAAATTTGAAGATTGAAACCAAATTAGAGAAGGCATTTAATATGGTGTCAGAGAAGCGTGTAGTATTTGTATATTTGAATAATGTTGAGCAAGATATAAGAAGGAGGAAGATAGGAAAAAGGAAAAAAAGAAAATTCTTACTGTGGCCTAACAAGGTCGTAAGCGGTGATATCTTGAGTGACAGCAACACTACCATAAATCATGGTAGCGGTAGCGAAAAGGGCGTATGGCATAATGTGGCGTTGAAGGGTGAAACCGCCCCTAAATCCTCAACGATATGAGGACGCACGTGTCACCCTACACCCTTATCACTCGTGCACACGGCCAGTTATCTAAAACAAACTGTTGGCTAACTGCGCCAACAGCAGCCCACTCACTGTAAACACGTTGCATCGATACCCACCACCGACCTATTAATTAACGTACTCATTCACTACAAGGACAGTACAATAAAAGAGCTGAAACGAACAACTCTGTTGGTGCGAATATTTATCCGTTAAAGAAGATTATTTTGTGGAATATTCATTTTCGAAGTAGATATATTTTTCTTCGTGATAAATTGCATTTAGATAAGTTTTGAAAGGCGCTGAGCAATGATCCAGAAGATATAGGCATTGCATTGATCACGTAGAATATAACATACGAAGATAACGAAACGGGTCAATCGTAATTGAAAGATTAAGTGGATGGTGTCACGGACCCGTAATTCTAGCTGCTATATCTGCGTGAAGACGTGATTGAAATCCAGTAAAAAACACCCATTATATTTAAAAAATTCTAAAAACGAACTTTTTAAACATTTTTTTCCTTTTCGAGTTATTCAAACGTAATTTTCGCCACCTTTGATCATATTTTAAAATTAAAAATTGTTTGATAAAAAAAGTTTACCCTGATGAAAGCTTCTGAGGGAATCCCTGCTGTGAAAAAAGCTACAATTGCGCTGTTTGTTTACCGGAACAGACACCATGCTTCAGTATTATTTACATTTAAAGAGCACACGCAGCAGCTACCACTACGAGTCCGATTCTCGTTTACACCATATCTCAGGAACTCGGTTGTTTCGTTGTTTGACTACTCTATGAAACGCTGTGGGCACAGTTTAACACCTGGAGCTTATCTTCTTAGGGTTCAGGGACTCTGATACATTGCGACACATACAAGCGAAAACTCGAGGGGACACACTTGTCGAGGCTCGCGAAACTATAGATATCTTAGACGTCTTAGACTACACTAGGAAACTTAGGTATTATAATAGGTATACAGTAATACAATATATTACTATACATAAGCACAGCTTGGCACGGAAGGGTGCCAAAGGGCCACGAGGCAACTTTCCGTGCAACACCCCTTCCTCAAGCTAACTACATCTCGAGAGTGACTGTTAATTCCAGGCAAACAGCTCTTTACCTGCTTAATCCATTAATTAAAGTTGTAATCTTGGAATCAGTCTTAGCTGCCTTGAGTGTCTGCCAAAATTCCCAAGGTGGCGTCTGTCGACTCGAAAATCTTATCCTGATTCGTGATTGACAGTAGTAGCTTCATTTATACCATCGTGAAATTAGCACCCTATAACTGTAAAATATCCAAATGACCACCAAACGATTCCATTGAAATAATTTGGATATTTTTAAGGTGAGGTGCTAACTTTGTGAAGGTAGCATCAAAAATTTGAAAATTGGATAAATTTTTCAATTTTAGCTAACAAACGTCAAAATTTGGCCAAAAAATACCAACAAACAACTACCAAAAGAGTCCATCAAACAACATTTGGATACAATTCATAAGTTTATTTTAATCTTTGAGATATGAATTAAAATCCTGGATTTGCCCTCAAAGAGAAAAAAATAGTGCAGAAAGTTAAAATATGTGCGAGTATATAACTTTATTGCACATGAAGTATGCTGAGATATATAGTAATAGTGGTCCAGCTGCTATTTTATTAACCCCCAGGCGCTCTTTACTTCAACCCTAGCTTGAGTTAGATTTCCGAAATAAAAGATAGATAAACGCTATTTCATACGCTTCTCAGATGAAGAGATTAAAAGCTAATATTTATGCAAGCTAATTTATTTTGAAAAGCATTTTCCGTATTTGCTGATTGCAATTTAAGAGACTACCAACGTGAATCACGGTACAATAAAATTTATAACGCTAATAGAATCGAGATAATGATTTAATTACTCCATCTCTAACTGTGTCAGTTAATGTCAAGTAATGGGGAAACTTTTACGTGCACTAAAGACTAAAGCAGATTTACCTTGGTTCAATTTCAAATTCCCTATTGTACGCGTACATCACTGAAATTTTGATTTTCTAGAGATGGAAAATCTTTCAATAAAAAATGTAGGATAACAATAGCTGAGACTATAATGGAGAAATCATTATTTTCCCTTATTATATTTTATTGAATTTCTCGATATAAGAACCCTTATATTTTATATCCAAGAACATCCAATTACAATTCTTCTTAGTTTCTCAATCTCAAAAGTAGTTTTAAAAGGTCTGTAAACCTTAGAAAAATCGTGAAATTATTTATACTGATTTGTTAATTTTTTCCGTTTCTAAATTAAATTAAAGTTCTAATTAAGTTCGTTTCGAACGTTTTAAAATTTGTTTATCTCATTTTTAACGCAAAATTTACCTCTCGTTTCACTGCTGTCTAAATGTGTTGGAATTTCGTGAGGCAAGGGTGAGTAAACGACGAAAGTGCAAGCGGAACTAATGAAAATAATTAAGTTGACGTGAGTTGACGAAGCTAGGTGGCGAAAACTTCTCAAAAGGAAAGTAGAATGTGTCATGAACACAATTAGAGAAGCCTAGCTTCTAACGTGACGAAATGTTAAATTTGAACCCGGAAGTACTTTATTTTTTTTTTTTGAAAGATTTTTTGAAAAAGGTCAGGTGTACTTAGAAAGGCTTGTTTTGAAAAAGGTCAGGTGTACTAGAAAAACTTGAAGTGCAGAAAGAAACATTCTTGTGCAAATGAAAAATTTGCACAAGTCACGTTTTTTAATTTTTCTTTTTTTTTTTATTCATTAGCATAGAATGATTTCAGTCATTATTTTCACAGAAAAGTTCATTTTCATATATGATAAACGCGCAACAGCTGAAAATTCTTGGCAAAATAAGTACTTTAAATCTCATTGCTCTAAAGAATCACGTAATTGTTGCAAATTTACGACCTCTTCCTTTACGATCTCAGAGTTCTTGTTTCCAAAAAGCTGGAGTACTGCAGTTAGTTTCGCAAAGCGTTGTAATTACATCTTTAAAATGCCAAGTACACCGTGAAAAATAATGGGTTTCAGAATTCTCGCGGATTGCGCTTAGAAACTTGAGAAGCACACGTTCAGAGGATCAAAAGGGCAAAACCACAAAGCGACGACGGAACGCCCTTCTTCAAAAAAGCGAAAAATTCTCGACAAAGAGTGAAAATTACCTTTATTTTCTTTTCGTAGCAGAAAAAAATATATGTATATATTTTTTTGTAAGTTCTGTATAGTTTTTTTTTTCTCGATGTATATTTATTATATCTGTGAAAGACAAGTTCAAGTAGATTTGAGTTTTCAAGTGATCTTCAAGATTCAAGGAGTTTTTACAATTCATTGAGGAAGAGAAATCAAGATGAGATATAAAAGTCCAACAAAAGAATTGCTTTAATTGTGTTGAAACGGTGTTGTGACTTTTCCGTTTTATCGCAGGATTGTTCAACTTTCTATCATTTTTCTCGGCCAAACAATTTGCCATTACGTCCTCCACGCACTGCCGCTGGAACAATCCAATTTTCCTTACATCAGATTTTATGAGGCTTTAGTGATTTTTCATTTATAAGATTTTTGATCTCAGTAAAATTTGTTTTTTTTTTTTATGCTACAATAGAAATTGTACAGGAATTAAAAAGGAACCCAATAACAACATCAAATCAAATATTTTTTCAATTATGATTTCAAATTTTAATTACGAGCATATTTTCTGTGACAAAAGTCAATTTTCGTCGCTGGTTTAAAATAATACCTTCGCTGTCTGCTAACTCGACTCAAAACTTGAAGGATAAACGCGTAAACTTTCCACTCAAGTTGGAAACTCTCGTTACCGTAAAAACCTGTCTCGCCCTGATGATCCCTTTATAAAAGCGCGACCTTCGTGACATAGTCGCCATTTTCTACATTATAAGGTTGAAAAAGCGTCGATCTTAAAGAAATGAACCAGAACGCACGCAAGGAGAAACTTGTTTATCAACCCAAAGACAAAAACACTTCCATGAGTTCTCTTTTCCTGATAAAAACTTCATCTCATTTTTATGAGTGACAGAAAAAACTGTTGGTAAGAAGAAATTCGTTATTGTTTTTTCCATTCTTGGTACCAATTTAAAACAAAAAGTAACATTTAATTTTCCCGTTGATTATTTTTCTGAAGGATATTTCTTATATACATATCGAGACCATAATTTTGGTACTTTGTTCATTCTTGAATAAATAAATGTAAAGTAGAAGATAAAGAGAATATTATAGAGCTAGAGTTAAAATGAGAAACTATAGAAATAAGTCGCAAGGAATTATCATCCTTGGTTCTTTCGTTTACCATAACGTAATCCGAAGTAGAAAACGCCTACGAAAAATCATCTGACGTAGGCATGAGAATTGGTGAAATTATATGTTTCACTGTTGAACTTGAGAGCAGATTATTTTAATATTTTATTTCATAGGAAACCTGGCGAGCTTCGATACCTTTTATATTGAATCTTCAATAATTTATATTGCCCACACATTTCGATACTTGACCTTTTACTAAGACTTTTTACCAATTTATATACTAGTTAAATTAGTAAGCACTATTTAAATTAATAAGAAACTACTGAAATTAAATTTCTTGTTTTTATATTTACATTATATGTAGAATAGAAACAAATTACGTGTTATTACTTGTCTATGTAAATCATTTCTTGTGCAAAGTAACAACATGATTGCCACAAAGGTCATTGCGTGTTCGCGAATTTAAAAAATTTAATGTTGCAAACTGTACTTACAGTTTCTATTTCTTGCCACGAGCATCGAGATGATGTTTTGTATGGAAAGGCTTGGAGAAGAGTGGGCGTTCAGGTCACGGCTACAGGGCCGCAGGATCCATAGATCGTGATCCGAAGATCAAGTCTTATTTTACATCACAACAGAAAAAAGGGTTTTAAAAATATTTTTTAAAAAAAAAGTACAGAAATATACCTATTAATTAAACGTTTAATTCACTAACTTGCAATTTTTATCTACTTCTGGATCCATCGCGCCATGCAACTATCTAATTAAAAATTTTCGCAAAAGTTTTTCCACAAAACGTATTTTTCCGTGTCACTTGCAACGTTGAATTTTTTTTCTCAGTTGGGGAAAAGACCGTGGAGATTCTTCTTTCATCTGTCGTTGACACAAAAATTCGTTGATTAATGGTTGCGACACTAACGAGGATGGTCGTTTACACGGGACGGTTTGATCCCGAGTCCGATAGGTCTTCTCTCATAGAGCATGGTTGCAAACCCATTAAGTTGAATCCCGCACGCGTAGCATGGGACGTTAATCGCGATGCGTCGAGGGTTCGACATACAATTCTGAGTTGGAAACTGCAACAGCAATTAGTCCCTGAGTACGTTATAGAGAACTATAGAGTGTCAAAAGATGTGATAGCAAACTTGATAGCAAGTTTAACAGTGCGAAAACGCTAACATTTGCGAAACGCTAAATGGACACTTGCGTTCGACAATTATCAGGTAAATGGCGTTAAATCAACAATGCATTGCTATAGCAGACCAATCTTTAGAGAAGCAATCTATATGACCTATAATTCCAGCTGAAACTGCAGTGTGAAACTGTAAACCTTACCAAACTCGCTGCAAACAGCTGTGGAGCATAATTATTGATCGCACTAACTCCCAAGCATGCAACAACTTCCGCGCGAAAGTTTCTCGATGGATTTTGAATCTATAGATTCTGGGGCTATAGACATACAACCTGATGTGTATCGACAGGCGTTGAGCGTTTGTTGTCAAACATTTCAGCACTTTTGACATTGACCTTCATTTGATCAATCTTGACATTTCTTTATATTTTCTGAGTACACAGAAAATTGTAGTCGATTATCTTCATCAAGAGTTTTAGATTTAACAGTATATCATGGCAAAATAGAGACTTGATTTTACCTTCGCCTTTCAGAAACTAATATGCTTTGCGGGAGAGGATCGTAATTGAAGTATGGAAGTTCATGATGCTTTGACATTAAGTTTAGCGTGCAAGCAGAGCCTTGAGAGAGATGACATTGACGGGAAAACTTTATCGATCTCCAGCAACAATTTTGATTAACAAAGTGTCCCTTTATGGTCATCATATTTTAGTAAAATGAGCACGCATGACTCTAACAAGGTTTGCGAATCGTTATATAACAAATATCTTGAATTTTTATACACTTTCGTGGCACATAATATCAGTCAAATCATGCTAAAGTCACGTACAAGTTATATGTCGCTGCACGATCGATTTTAAAACTCTTCGGGTCAATTGTTGCATGAAATTCAACAACTTCAGACAAAGAGTACATTCATCCCGGTGACATTAGTACACTAACTTTTTTTATTATTAGATTATTGCAATCTTTTATTTATTTAGTGGAAAAAGTCAAAAGATAAGTTGAAAGTAGATTTTCTGTCTTTTAAGGTACTTTTAACCAGATTGCGGTTTTAACATCAAAACCACACTAAAGTCCCGTTCATAGGGCTCGTGCTCCTCGGCGATATGGTATTCATGCAGAATATTTTTCAACCTCCAGAGAACCACAAGATGGAGCACTCGCAACCACGAACTCGATATTTAATACCGAAAGTAAGATCCTTTTCAGGGCGTTTGAACCCAAGATATCCGATTTCTGTTGTAAATTTCAGTTTACTTTCTACACTCTCTCAATTCATTTTTTAAATCAGAAACTTATCAGAAGAGAAAGACAATCAATGAACTTGTCAGAAAATCTCAATTTGGTTTTCCATTTGAACGTAATTTTGAGAGTCAAGGGTGTACTTTCTGTTTAAAAATACATTGCATTTTTCCCCGTGACAACGAATGCAATCGGACTTGAAATTGTAATGACTTTGGTCGAGTGTACAACCACATTTGTTTATTTTCACTCTTTACTGTTTCTTTCCTTCTTTCTTTCTTTCTCCGTTACTCTATTTTCCTTCGTTTGTTTCGGCTTCGTGAAACGCGTCGAATGCTAATTAAGTAAACACCGTGTGCACTCAGAACATCTATTCTTTGCCGTGGTTACGCTGCCCTTCGCATTTCACATGGTCAATACTGTCCCGTTTTTTCACTTTTTTTATTTCCTTCTCGGATAGTCCATAAACAGGCCGAGATTGATATTTATTAGTCTGGTGAAGTCGTTCATGTTTCATGGCTATATTTTCAGTACATAAATCCGCAAAGGGTGACGCGGGCAACCAACAAAGAAACCTTTCCGAATTGATAATTGTTAGAATTATATTTTGGATTGTTTTAACCATTATTAAGTGCGATCATTTGTAGTAAATTTGCAGACATGACTAATAGGAGCCTAAATTAGATAATTCGATTGGGAGTTAGGAGAAGGCTGGTTCGGGACCAGGAATATTATTAGGTCATCACCTAAAGCTATAACATCATTTTGGCCTTCAGCAGCGTTATAGGATCTCGTTACTCATGGATGGGTCTACTAATTTCATCCAGCCTGCAAGCAATGCGTACACAGAATATAATCTTAAATGAATATAATCACAATTCACTATCCTGTTATAAAAAAGAGATTTTGCAATTATATTGAAAATCAAAGGCATGTTTCATTTTCAAGACATAAAGTTTCAAAGATTATGACTATGATTTTAACTAGAATCTCAGTGTAAAAGTTGGAATCAGTTCGAACCAGTTAATTCGAGTTCTCGAAGATAATTCGCTGAACCGAGTCAAGTTGATATGTAACTTGTAAGCCGAAATCGACACTCGAAGAACCAGGTCGTATTAATGCATTTCCATTTATGATATAACGTGTTGGCAAATTTGGAATATATTAGATTAAAGGTGGATTATGCATGAGGTTGGAGTTCATTGGATTTATATTAAAATTGGTTGAACGTAAAGGAGATCCATAATAATAGGAAATGAAAAGGACGTTAAGAGATTACAAACTCTTCGTTTTCGTGAACAAAGTTCGTGTAATCCGCAGTCATTTATTGGCAGACTAGGTATGACACGCATGTACCTCGCCCATAGTAATGTGCTCACAAAAGAGGTACCCATCTATCATGTGCACCCTTTTAACCAATCACCTTTGCAATTAAGGTCAATGAACTCCATACAAGTTCTATTATCCAAGTTCCCAATGTGCGGAAGTAGCAGCGTTTCGCAAAATAAGCTCGCTCATCTTTCAAACTTAGCAAGTTCAGGGAACCAGAGATCCTATGCACCATTGGGGCCCATACAATTTTGAAATTCTATTGGGATTTAGGGTTGTTTGTTGTGCAAGTGAATACATTATTATTATTTGGTACATTCATTATTTTCTAATGAAAGTTTCTTTTTATTGTTACAGGTAAGTTCCCATTATGGATATATTCTCTTTTCACCATTCGTACCGGTAAGAAATTATATAATATATAAATGTAGTTTTTTATGTTATCCATTGTCTATTATTGGTCGAATTGCACCGGCGATCAAATGAAGTAGCTATAGGCTAATCAGAGAATCACCGAATAGAGGAAACAGAAAATACGTTTCTATTGAATAGGGAATGTAACAAAACGAGAAATCGGAGTAGTCTAGATTCATTATCTTTGCGTTCATATGACACGTGTAAATGAGATTGAATTGAAGCTAGTATAATATGGATTCTGATGAGAATTTACACGTCTACTAAATTTCAATTTATTTCAAGTCTTACACGGAAAAAATTAGTGCTTGAGAAATTACCGAACTATTCCGATGTGGCGGATATGAGAAAAATTCGGGAGATAACCACTAACTTTTCGGTAAAACAACTCGAACTGTTCGAGAAGAATTACCGAACTGAGAATAAATAACAACGGTTGGTGCAGTATAAGCCAGAAATGATAATTACGAATAAGTTTAAGATAAAATACAGACCAGTAAGTTATTTTCTCCAGAAAAATTCAAGAGAAATTATATTTCCTCTGCAATAATATTTCTGGTCCTACGACGGTGAGAATTACGGTTCTCGGTCGCTGAAAATTCCCGAACTCAGAAATGATTTGAAGTACACACACGTGACGGCGCGCCACACAGTTACAATAAGAGGCGTTAGTGTGCGTGACAGTGTTTGTTTTTGTTCCGGCATAACGAAGTTTGCAGTCCATGCCCTTAACAGTGAAAATAATTATTGACAAGCATCATCGGTGGTAAGTACCTCTTTTTATATTAATATTAGATATTTTATCGCATGGGTAAAGTGTAAAAGTAAATATAAACGTTACTAAGTAAAAGTTACTAAGAGTAAACGATATTCGTCAAAAATAGAGGTTATGTTTGATTTTTCATGATCTTTTACAGGTGTTTGAATGTAGCATATAATAATCTGCATTACATCAATATGATAAATAAAGCACACAAATAGTTTTAACTAGTAGCGTTTATTTTACGTGGAAGCAAAGTTTTATTTCATTTATTCGTAAAAGTATAGTGACTGTTGTTAAAAGAGGTTTCCTTGCATGTATTGCTATTTGTTATTATTTTTACAGAAAGATAATGGATTCTTCAGAAGAAGGGGTAAGAAATTAATAAAGAATATTAGTTTTGAAAATTTTATAAATATATGTAGAAAGGTATACCATTTTTCAAAAAGTCTCTACATAAATATTCTTATAACTTGTTCTCAGAATGCATTTTTAGGGTTATAATTTTTAGTTTCTTCTTTTAGTTGTCTTCAATAAAGAAATTTTCATAACGACATAAATTTTGTACATTGTATTTTTTTAGAATTTATTCTCTTTAAACACATTGCCGTTACAAACAATATCACAAAATTTGAGAGTTGTGTCCGCTCAAACCGCACATGAGGATCACCAAAATTGGAGAGCATCATGTGAAACGTCTTTGATAGACTTATCGACGCCGAAGTTGTCTCCTAATGCAAGCAGCGATTTGACGCAAAATATTCAGGTGCGGAAATGCGTCATTTTAAAATTATTTCCTATTTCAATTAAACTGCATTTATTAATTATTTTTCGTGTAGGTTTTGCATAACGGAGGAGAAGCTGAAATCGCTGATACTGGGCCCCTAGACTCAATTGTTGCTCAATCGGATTTTGAAACAGATCCCCGTTTAAATGTTCGTAAATTAATTTAATATCAATAAGTAATTTAAAAAATATTTTTTTCTAGTTATTTTGGAAACTTAGTTTGAAAGTAAATGAAAACGTTATTTTTATATATTAGAAATACAAAGTGGATAATAAATGTGAATAATACTGTTGCAGACTTTAGTGAAATTACTTGGCTTTGAAAGCGAGGCAAAAGTTGTACTGAAGGTCTACAGTGATGATGGTTTTATGCCTGAAAGGGGTAGGAACATAATCGTCCAAAGTTTTATTCGCAAAAAGGAAACTGTATTGATGCACAGCTATAAAGGACAACCACTTGAAGATTGGATGTAAGTTGCTTCATTTATTTATACTCACTATTATACATAGATTTCGTATTAAACAGCATATCGTGAATAAAAATAATTATCTGCAATTGAAATACATAGGAGTGAACTGTTTAAATTTTATTTATTTTTACACTTTTTTCACAGCATAGATAAAGATGAATTTATAAAATTGTCATCAGAAATTGAAAAACTATTTCCTACTGAAAATTCTGAGACTTACTACACCGAGTTTTACATAGAAAATGAGGTTAGATTTCCTGCAACTGGAAAACTGATTAATCGTTTCGATTATCGGAAAGGACAGTTAAGAGCAGCTGGTATTTTGAAACCAAGTGTAAAAAAATCAAAAGCCAAAGAACCGGTTAGAGTTAATACTGCATTTACAGGTTAGAAATTTGGGAATTATTGTTTAGTATCTTTGTGTACGGTAACAGGTATTCATGATAATATATTTCAGATACTACTGCAGAGAAGGTTAAATACCTCGAAACTCATTCAGATGATCCAGAGAGGGTCAAAATCTACTGGTCTGAAACTCGTGAATTTAGGGACGTTTTCCTGAAGGTGGAAAGAAAAAGTGTTTATGAATACTTAAAAAAGTTTAAAGCTTTGCGAGAGCAGCTTGGACGGGAATTGGTATGCTTCTTCTTTTATAATTATTTGGATCGTTGTGGAAATATGTAATAGTTACACTTTTTGATAATATGTTGCAGATTGAACTTGATTTCGATTTATCGCACCCGGGTAAAAGAAATGCCCTTTCGGAGAAGTGGCCAAAAATCAACACTCATGTAATACGTCTTATAAGCAGAGCAAAGCTTTCAGCTGAGGAAAATACATTTTTCAAGTTGTTGCCGAGTTTGCAGCCAGGTACTTATTAACACTGCATACTTAACTTTTTTATGTTTATCCATTTCTTGTTATTGTCTATATTAAGTGTATATTTTTCTATCCCAAGTATTTTAAAAATTCTAATGTGTCAATAATTTTGTATTCATACTTTTGCAGACAATCAGGCAGCAGTTTTATTCTACTTATTACCAAAAATAATACCGTGTGGTAAAACGAAAGTAGTGAAGAAGAGGAAATATGTTGAAGTCGAGGTTGAGGTAGAAGGGAATGAGAACTTAGACCCTGAAGAGGAACAGTTTGCAGATGAAGAGCTTGATTTGATACGAGTTTTGAAAAGTGACTCCTATCGAAGTTCGTACATGTTACAAATTCCGGTAAGAATGTCAATGAATTTTTTCAACACTTTAAAATGGGAAAAATAATTACTTTTAAACTTTTTAAAATAAAAATTGCTTATTATAAATTTCTTATTATTATAATTGATAATGTGTTTAATTTTAGAAAAAATTATATTTTTATAATCAAATATCTTTTTTAGTGTGCAAACGAAGAAAACGCGGCTTTGGAGAAACTGAAGCAAACGCTATATGAACAAAACCTCACACTGCAACCCATCATCGTGATAGTTGGTTCTGTTGTCAATATTAGACAAACATACGTAGTCATCTGCGATATTTGGTACGCAACAGACTCCTTTTTAGCTGGAGTGAATCTCGCTTTTCAAGCGTTTTTTGTTTTGGATTGCGAATATCCTACAAAAGCAAAAAATTTATGGCAATTTGTGCAACTGGCTGCATTCGACATTAAATTACCGAGTGAGAAAATTGGTTTGAAAGTTAGAGCAATCGCGAAAGAGATAAGTTCGAGTGTACCTTAAAAACTATAAAAGTTATAGTTATTTTTATTAATATTAAAATGTTCTGTGTTTAATTTACGATTTTTCTTGTAAAAAAAAATGAAGTTTGATACTTCATGTTAATTTTTCGCTGCCGTTTGAAAATTAGAGCAATCGCCAAAGAGATAATTTCTAGTGTACCCTAATTATAGTAATTTTTATTAATTCAAAAATGTTTCACTGTTATACCTGTAATTTTTCTTGTGAAAAAAATGAAAGTTTGATACTTCATGTTGACTTGTCGCATAGATACTTGAAGTATTTCTGTTGTAAAGAAATCGACTGCACTAAAACCTACTACATATTCGACTCCTACAGAAAGCATCGTTTGAGTAAACATTCTTCTGAATCATCAAGTGTCGAAGATGAACATATTGATGTTCATATGGTAGAGGCTGATGCCACCTATGAGTATAAAAAGAATGAGGATTTACATCTTAAAACGAGTTCTAATGAGTCGGAGATACACGTGGATTCAGAAAGTTCGTCTGATGAGTCGGATGAGATTTTTGATGATGTAGTCTTTTCTGAAACTTTAAATGCATCAAGGCAAATAATTTCAAATCCTTTTCTTGAAAAAGTCTCAATATTCACCGCCAAATTATCCAAATTTCCTGATGTACCTCGAGCAAGAACGAATGGAATAATTTCTGATGTTTCAATGTTATTTGAGGAATATTTAGGGGCAATTCAAGAGGATATAAATAAAACTGTAATGCAAAATGGCAGAGATTCGCTAAATGTCGCAGAAATTAATAATATTTTGAAAAAGTTTGCAGCACCTTTTAAGAATATGGCTACAGAAGCGAAGCGTTTTGCTATGTTTAAAGAGCAAGGAACATTTGTGGTTCCTGAAGATTGTAAGCTTGGTGAGATGAAAGTTATAGTTGAAAAACAGGGTGAAAAAGTATCGCAACATAAAGACTTAGTGGCTCAGTTTATACCCATCAGAAAAGTTTTAAAACTATTTTTTGAAATGCCAGGAGTTTTTGATAAAACCCTGCAATATTTAAATGATGTTCAGCAACATTCGGTTTTGGTAAAAAATATTGTTCAGGGATCTCTTTGGCAGGAAAAAATTAAAGCACATCCTAATAAGATTGTTCTTCCGTCAGTATTTTATGTTGACGATTACGAAAATAATAACCCTCTTGGCAGCCACAAAGGAGTTTCAAAGTGTAGTGCAGGCTATTACAGCGTCCCCGTTTTGCCTCCAGAATTGCAATCCAAAGTGCAGAATATTTTTCTATTTCTCTTGTTCAATTCAAAATATCGTGCAGCATTCACAAATCAAATAGTTTTTACGAAAGTTATCGAGGAAATACAATTTCTCGAACACGAAGGAATTTCAGTAAATATCGGCAAAGAAACGAAACAGATCTATTTTGTTCTCCTTTTAATTTTAGGTGACAACTTGGGTTTACACCAAATTCTTGGTTTGGTTGAAAGCTTCTCAGCAAACTTTTTTTGCAGATTTTGCTTAACTGAACACAAAAACTTTCAGACTATTTTCAACGAACGAGATTGTGTGCTTCGAACTCGGGAAAATTATATTACTCTTGCTTCTGAAAACAACGTTTCCGTTTCGGGTATTAAAGAAACTTGCGTGTTCAATCAAATAGACAGCTTTCACATAACTGAAAATTTAATCGTTGATCCTCAACACGATCTTCTGGAAGGCATTTTACGTTATGATATAGCTTTCGTTTTAAATAACCTGATATACGTTGAAAAATTGTTTACTATTGATGATCTCAACTTAAGACTCTCCGGGTTTCAGTATGGAGCAGATGATAATCTGAATAAACCTTTGCCTCTTTCTGAAAAACATGTAAAGAAGGGATATTTGATAATGTCAACAGCTGAAATGCTGAACCTTATCAGAAGTTTGTTTCTGCTTGTAGGGCCGTTTGTTCCAGAAGAAAATGTACACTGGCAATTGCTTATAAAGTTAAAAAAAATAGTTGAAATTGTTTTCAGTAAAATTGTGCACAAAAAAAACCCACAGATTATTAGATTCAGAAATTACAGAATATTTAACACAACTCTCCTCACTGAATCCTAAGCAAATGAGGCCGAAGCATCATTTTTTATTACATTACCCACGTATAATGATGGCAGTCGGACCTTTACCTAGCTTAAGTTGCATGCGCTTTGAAAGCAAACACCGAGATGGAAAAATAACATCTCATGCCTCTGTCTGTCGTAAAAACGTATGCCGTACAATTGCTATCAAGCATCAATTAATGATGAATTATAGATTTATGTGTCAAGATTGTGATTTTTCACCATTTGAAACAGGCCCTGTGTCTCTTGTAAAAATTTGCGATATGCCTAATGTTAAAGATTTTTTACATTTGCTTCCAGAATCTGTCAACGATAAAATGCGTATCTCAAAATGGGTAAAATACTTAGGCCATAAAATTAAGAAAAACAGCATTGTAACTATGTTTTCGGAACACGGTCCAGAATTTTATCTCGTTCATGCCATTCTTATAACTGACAACGATTTTAAAATAGTTTCGAAAATCCTTGGTGACTGTTTCTTCAATGATCACTTGCAGGCATATAAAATTTTTAATGACAAAATGTATACGTACAGGGTTCTAAATTTAAAAGATGTAGCTTCTAACACAGTAATTTCTGTTCGGAATAAATTAGGTGACGGTTATAACTACATAGCAAAAATGTGGATGTAAATATTATTATTAAGAATATTTATTATATAATGAATGAATAAATTAAAAAGAGTTATCAGTACAAAAGTTATTTTATTAATTTATTTCATATCTTAAATCCTTTAGAAAGTACAAGAATTGGTTTTAGGTGAATCTCAAATTTAGTGCTTTTATATGTTATTTTTAAAAAATCGTTTTAAATCCTCAAAATTTAAATATTTAAAAAAATTAAATTGAAAAAATTTTCTAAAAATATAAATTCTACTTCGAAATTCAATTTAAATAATAAGGAATCATCTATTATTCTTTAAACTAAATTTCCTTTATTTTTAACTTTTATAATTACGATATTGAACCGTATAATCTGGAAGTTACACTCAGAAAAAAGTTTATTTGAATCAAACAAATGTATAATTAATATAGGGTCAAAGAAAAAATATCTTTAAATTAAATAACATTTTTTTGTATTAAAAAAAATTTGTTTGATCCACAGAAATTATTTTTAATATGAAAAAGTAAATTTTATTGCAATAAATAAAATTGCTTTGAATCAAAGAAATTTTGTTTAAATTAAATATACTTTTCTTTGACCCAATATCAAAGATACGTATGTTTGATTCAAACAAACTTTTTTCTGAGTGTTTTTTTTTTTAATTCTAGATTATAAAACTTAAAATCTAGAATTATACGGTTTAACATCCAGATTGTGCGGTTTAATATCTATATCGCTGTCACAGACTAAACCTGCCAAGGCAAGTTCATAAACTGTACAATCCATTTTCCTCAGTGTAGAATTTAATTTATCTGGACGATAAAATTCTGAATCTCATATTCCAGTTTACCAGCGTGGAGAAGTCATCGTGCTGCAAATCCGGAAACCCGTGTTCGAATCCTGCTCACATTCTCTAATCCGATTTTTCTGTTTCAGCTCTTTAATATAATAAAATGTTTAAAAATATGTATCTATGTTAAGAATATAATGTGTATCTAATTTATAATGTGTGTAATTATAATAAATATCAAAATTAGAATAAGTTTTAAAAGCAAGTTGTAGCGATCTGCCTTATCTAACGTAGGTACTCCTCAAATGGTAAGTATAGTATAGCGCCGCCCTCTCTATAAATCGGAATAATTTTTTTGCACTAGAAATCTTGCGGTGACCTTGAAAATTCCCGAACTCGACTGTAAAATATCCAGTCTCCCACTGTGTTTTTCCTAGTCTTCGATATCGTAAATTTTCAAGATTTCAAGAATAAAATTACTTGTACTCTTCAAGAATTCTCACCGAATTATATTTAATTCTTTTAGAACACGTTCTAGAGTATTTACAGAAAAGATGATCCGTAATTATTACAGACTTTTTCTCATATCCGCCACTTCGTAACAAGTTCGGTAATTTCTCAAGAACTAATTTTTTCCGTGTACATGCAATTAACTGCTGGTGGTCCGGTTTCAATAATACATTTCCTCGGGCCGAATTTCTGTCGCAATCTTACAAGATTTATACTTACGCCTATGGAGGCGATAAAATTCCCCTGTTCGCGTCCTTTCTACAAGGGAAGTAAAATCAATGAGCGTCCTAAATTCTCAACTTCGAGTCCCTATTCTGAATCCATAAGCAAAGAACAGTTTCCCAGATTCTTTTTTCATATCGAGGGGGTCATGACACTCATATCGGAAATAAGAAACATGGATGGTGTGTTCACTGAAAGCTTGTTCGCAATTCCTCAATTCACTATTCATCATGGTGAATGGCTGACCAGTGTTTGGTCCGATAGTGCCTGTCGAGAGCATAACGGAGTAACCACTAATGCGTAAGTGTAACTGGGTCAGTGGTCAACAGGCGTTGGATTGCATATACGAGTTCGTGTATACGTAATGATATGCACTTATGTGTGTACATAATTATATATACCACTTAGTGAATCCGAATTATCCAGTAATTTCCAGTCCAAAACACCCATATTCTGTTATAAATTTACAAGTATTGCTCGAACCCTTTCTATAATTAATAATCACGTTCATAAGTCATAATGAATAAGATTATTTGCCTCTAAAAATGATACCTTTTTCCTTATATCATTAATAGGGTTTTGCAAACCCTATTTGAGGAAATTTGACACTTTTGCTCTGTGCAACGTAAGGAGTAGTCGAGATTACGAAAATCCTGGAAAAATCAAATTGAATCTGGACGTCACGGATCTTCAATAACTCGAATATCTCGAGTCGACCTCAATCGAAATCCCATGGCTCTTGACGATGGAAAATCTTGAGGAAATTGAAGAGCGACGAGGGTCGATGTTCGACATTGATGCAAGTGTGAACTCACATATGTATTTATACATATTGCAGAATTTTTTAATTATCATTGAGTGTTTTGGAATTGAAGTTTGCATTCCTAAATGTTAGATGTACAAAGATATGAAAGTAATTTCTGCATTTCTCTTTCCTCTAACCAAGTATTACTAGCAAGTGATTATTAATAATTAATTTTAAGACACTAAAATATGGAGGAGCTGATTTATTAATACAATTGTTTCCTCTAACGTATGATTGGCTGTAGTGAAAGTAGGACGTTCCATTCTTTTAGACTAAGATTGACTGATGATCTGGAATTAAATGGTGTTAGAGAGTGAGTCACGCCACACCACAAAACACACTACATGGTCTTTGAACACGACCTACGCGATGCAAAGGGTCTAATTGTTTGTTTAGCATGTCAGTCAACCCCACACTGACCTGCCTCAGTGCCTTTATAGAGGACAAGAACTCGAGATAATATTGGTGTTACACTATACTCTCTCTATAAAAATATATCTGAAAAACATGCTTTTTCGCTTGTAATCCAATTTATTATGTTTTGTAATTTATTCAATTCTTAAAGATCAATTTAAACTACATACATTTATTTATATTCCAGTTATTCAATTATTATATCTTATCTTATTTATTATACTAAAATATTTAAAGCTTAAAATTGTGCTTTGAATAGAAAGGATGCTACGCCAATGAAATTTTAAGGTGGGTGAGGGAGCGCAATCGAAGGGGAGGTCGTCGAGTTGAGGGTTGGTTGACCTTGAGTGGGTTGCATCCAGACTTGTGGGAAGGTAGAAAGGTCGTCTTAACATCACCATACTTTCTCTTATTTAATTCCACCTCACGCACGACTTCCTCCCATCTTTTACTTTATTCGTTTATTCCCTACGCTCATTTCTATTTTATTCGCGTTTTCAATCGCGACTTTTGATTTTTTATGCAAATCAATTCTTTTGTAAATCACAGTCAAGCAATCTTTCATCTTGAGACTATATTTTCTTTGTCACTTTTGTATTTATATGCAAAAACAAGATGAACATGGAAAAATGTGTAGGAATTCCGTATTTAAATTTGGAGAGTCAGTTTAATTACAGATGAATCAATTGAATGAGGAAAATGTAGTTTATGCAGTAGACAATCACTACGATTGAGACTTGCACCCTAAAACGGCAATTAGAACTATCTAACGTCTATTTCGATTGGAATAGAATCTGGACAGAGAGAATTTGAACAGCTTTGGAAATTTTGTATGTTCTCAGTGGAGCAACCCATTTCAACGATAACAGCTTTTAGCCAAAGGATGCGACTGGTTGGTCTCCATGGATTTGCGAAACCAGCTTAAGTGCGCACCGTCGTAAACGTCCATCCAACTGAGGCACAGTTGTGCGGCTCCCTTCCATGTGTACATACTGAATTACTGAACAAGGCACCAAGTGACGTAGATTCTTTACTTTCAAGGGGAATTCATAGTTGTTTACCGCAGGAAAATATTTGGCTTCCAAAGTGTTTACCGTTCTTAAATAAAATTGATTATCTTCCAATTTATGTTATTTCCGACAGTTATTGTTTTTAAATCAAGAATACAAATTTTAATCTCTATTTTTAAAAATATTTACGAATTTAGAGAGATTAAAGATGAAAGTTGGAAAATCTAGAATGATAGGAGCTTTAACTAAAAAGTTAAAGCTTTCGAACTTTCGAGATTGGAAAGTTAAACGATTTTAAATGTGCAACACTTACATGGTGGTCGTTAAGTGGGCATTTTATTAATGGGGAAAATCCATCAGAAAAATTCGAGATTTTGGTATCAGGTTTCCTTTTGAATACTTTAATCCAAATTCTAATCACTAGTTGCTGTAGACTGGAAGGGGTTCAACAATTTCCAGAGAGGTATTTTTGATGCGAGGATATCGTGTTCAGTGTAGCAGGAAAATTGCAGATTCAAGTTGCGCGATCGTTTTCAGGCCATCGAGCCGATCTTAAATTCTCCACCGACGAAAAAGAGCAGATGAGTCCTTAGTTGCTGGAGAATAAACGTCAATTATCTACTTTCTGATTCACATTTCAATCAGTAAAATTAGTTTTAAAGTTAAAAACTTAAAAAAGAAATAAGAAGCTTTTAAATTTAAGCCTTTTTCAACTCTGAATATTTTTCTTACATAATTATGAATATGTCTGGGTATTATATTTGATTACTAACAAAAAAGCAAGGATTTTTCTTTACTTGAAATTTGGAAAGGCAGTATCGGTTTTTCAGTAGTATACACCAATGTTCGTTCAGACGTTCTTTTCACCTGGAAACGATCGCAATAATCGAAAGTTTTTCCCGGTGATTGTTCGATAACAGAAAGCCGTCTCGAGACCCGAGGTGGACTAGAGAAATATTTTCTCGTGCTTGCAGCCAAGTGGAGAGTAAAATGGGTAAAATACGTAAATGTTGGATCGGCGTAAGTGCTTTCGAGTGGCCATAATACCCCAGCTCAACTGTGATGCGTCCGAGTGTGTTTCTAGAAGAGGTTGAATTCGTGAAACTTCTTATTCTTGTCTCATTTTCATTCATTTTCATGTTTATACTCTTCTTACTCTCTCGCTGAAATTAGTGTTAAATTTACCACTTTAAGATCCACGAAAGAATTTGCACAGGCAAGCAGAAATTAATGTTCGTTTTTGTTTTGAAAACCTTTTAGCTTAAAAGCATTTGAATTTTCATCTATAGGAACAAATAGATATTTGAAATAGTAAAAGCTTGCGATTCATTGGAAAGATAAAAGTTCCAAGTTCGAGTGCTTCAAAAGCTATTTTAATTTAAACGCATTTGAGTCAACAATCAGTTTTCTAAATATGAAAAGAGCACTTTGAGTGCCAGGAATGCTTATTTTTTTCCTCTGTTTTAAAGCTTCAACATGCCAGTATTGAACTTGGATCGCTGCAAACTACAACCAAAAAAGAACGTTTGATTGTCACAAAACTCAATGCGATTGGATGTTTGGAAAGGCAAAATATATAAAAGAGAGTTGCTCCAAATGGGATTCCTATATGTAAATATTGACGGCTTTTTATACAGTGCATTCAAATCTCGATTTTTCGTTCACCTTTTAATCCCTTTTCCTAAGCAAATGCGCATAAAAGTTTGCTCGAAGTTTTATTCTGCCACACTTTCCCGATTTAAAATCTTGAAATGCGTTGAAATCGCTTTAATGGCACTTTGATCGCTCCTGATTTCGAAATTGTGAGAGCCTATTTTCGATATAAACGCAACCTCTTTTTGGTAATAAAAGCGAGCCTAAAAGTAGTGGTAACGGCCATAAAGAGTCAAGCGCAAGTAGTAGTTACCGGGACCGGGTCAGACGGTTTCAGTAGAAAGGGTCGTTGTGCTGGCAGGCGGTCTTCAGTTAGCGTGTCTAATCGTATTGTGTTCATCTCTGGAATCGCTGATAGTAAAAAGCTGCTTGTAGGCGTGGGTAACCTGCTCAATAATATTATGCAATCTCCCTTTATTGTTTACATTTTATGTAGGATAATGTAAAAAAAGTTATTTACTCTAAAAATAAATGTGTATAGTCCAAAACAAAAAATCTCTAGGTATAAAAATCTGAGATCTCTCAAAAGACGAGGAATGTTTTACTATTTCATCGTAACACTTTTTTATTTAAAATTTTTTTCTATAATAAAATTAATTCCTTAAATAAAGTGAGAATATAAAGAAATTTTTTAACGACGAGAGTATACAGTAAATAATTAAATATCCCGTAAACGAGAATAAAATCTCAGGGTGAACCAATGCGGGTACATTTATCTTCATCTCTTTAATCAGTTAAATCAATTCTCTCTTATCTCTCCGAAATATTAAAGCGACAGACGAAACTCGTTGCAACAGGTATCGGTTTCTCACTCTTACTATCAAAGAATTGAAAAAGGACGTGGAATAAAATTCATCTCCTGACCTTTTTTAACCGCAAACTTCTTGAGAACTTTTTTCATTAATGGCTCCTGTACTTTCTTCAATTTTCACCGAAGAAGTATTGTCGGCGTTCAACTTTAATCCCAAGATATCCAAAATTACAGAGTGATGAAAGAATCTTTCGCTTAGGTATTTTCATCTCTCGGATATTTTAAACTTTTTTCTCGCATTTAATTTCAAAGGATTGAAAGAATTTGATTAATTTATTAATTTATAAAATAATTTATAAATTATTATTATATGTACATTGCACATAATTATATTTTGCTTGGCAACTTTCTTAATAGAATTATTTTCTTGTTTGTTTCAGGTAAGTTCCTATGAGTGCTGTATATACTTAACTATCGTCTAGGTTGTGGTAAGAAGTAACAAGTATTTAAAATTCCAGAGTAAGTAGTAAAACAACTCCAACAGTCTTTAAAATATTATAAATTCTTTAATTAGTGAGATTAAGACTATCACTTTCTTAAGAAGACATCCAATTTTCATTAAAGTATAACTTTTTAATGAAACAACAAATTAAAAGCTATTAAGGAGACTTTGGTCGTTTGCAAAGTTGTTGAGTCTCTTGTATAGAATAGCGGAGCATACACTTTCATCGCCTATATATTTTTATTTTAAAAATACTCTTGAAGGACGAAAATTTTCTGATTTGCAATGTAGAGATCTTCATTGTGCTATGAGTCTTATTCATTGCTTAAGAACTTGAATAAGATCTACTTTGCAGACTATTTGTTTACCCAAAATAACAGATTCATTCATCTGAAATAAAAGTCCAATTCCAGCTATAAAAACTTGAAGAAAATTTTCCACTCTTGAATGTTTTCTTGAGTGAAGTCTTCCACCACAGCCAAAAGTAAGACAGACTTCCTCCTCACTCCCCTTTAAAAGTCAAAGTACAATGAATCCTCTTTCGATTCAGCGGGCATGAATAATCTGGCCATTTTCAATGGATCTCTTCTTGATATAAATAAGAACAGTTCGTTAGATTCGCGGCGTACGCCCGATGGGATGTGGAAACTGAATCGGGAATTGAATCGGGTTGGGTTAGGCTAGAGGGAGGTCGTGGCAGGAAGAAGTGAAAAGTGGAGGGGTAAGAGGTTAAGGGGGTCGGGAAAAGCGGAAGCACTAACTATACGATAACGGAATGGCAGTAATGTAACTAAGCAAGCAGTTGGAATGGGCGACAGGGGCCTCTCATTTCGGTGACGAAGAGGATCTGATTAAGAAGGGCGTGAGCCATCATAGGTAAACAATGCTAATGATAAGAGATGTCGAGATCCACTAAATGGAGTACCATAGTGAACCGACTGAACTAGATTCATCACTGACACGATGCATCCATAGCTTCTAGTTTAATAGACTCTGTAGTTAACAGTGCCCTCAATAGTCGGAGGGCGTTGATTTTGAATTTGATTTGCTTTATTAGCGCAAATCTCGTTATCTCTGAACAAATTTCTGAAATTTCGTTAGGTTCTGATTCTGCGTAAACTTGATTATAGAATTGATTTTGTTGAAGATAAGATCTTTAATACGTGAAAAATTGGATGGAGAGAGTTCGAAGTGTGAACTTGCTGATTTATTGATATAATCCAAAGCCGTGACCCCTCCATTCTGAAGTTTGAATGTGGGAAAAAAAGCTTACTTGAAAAATATATGCAAAGTAATAAAAAAAGTAATGAATATGTTTTTTTCAAGGGAGAAGCTAGTCTAGTAATATCTTGAGTAGAAAATATTAAGAGATTAAAAGAAACCAACTCATAAAAAGAATCTTAACGGATTCATTTGGCTAGTGTTTTTAATTACTTCCAACGCGTTGTTGGTTCTGCGTAGATAAAGCGGCGTATGACCTGGAGATGCAAATTTTAGTGGCATTTGCATAAAGATCGTATTAATCATTATGAGGAAGCTTTGAAAACTTCAGAGAATCGAGTTATTTTTAAAAAATAAATTTATGTACATTTTCCCTAATGAACATGAACCTTGCTACCGTTATTTATAAAGTGTAACTCGTTACAAATCACTCTTGTTTTTCTCGTTAGCATACATGATTAAATGTAATCTACCTGCAAATTTTAATTTATGCAATGTTGATTCCCCACTTTTAAAATCCTAGTGTTGGGAATCTGAGGATAGCAAACGAGTTGTTACCTATGTATTCACAAATTTTGAGGCATATTTGCGTTGATTAGTAAATTAATTACTGTTAGCTTTTGCATTCCAGATTATGCCTCATCGTATTAAAAATAGGTATAGAATACAACAGTATTAGGTAATATGTACGACCAAAAGAGAAATGAGCTAGACAAATTTGTGTGCATCTAAAGTTTGTTTCTCTGCTAATTTCAATTTGAACAAAGCGAAATTTACTTTTGGCGTATGTATTCTCGGACTCGGATTCCCAGAAGACATTATGATTTTGCAAAAGCAGACTGACAGTTTGGCGGTAGTTTTATGTCGGTAAGCAAGCAATACCACGAAAGCACTTTAGCTGAGCCACGAAGCACATACGTATAAGTACCTTGGTGTGCATAGACCACGTCCTTACCGATTACGTGGGGTTTCTATATCGCATGTAGGAAACCGATAGCCGTAAGTTCACTGTGAACAGGGTCACAGGACAATCGATACACAATGTTATGCTATCTCGGATATATACATATATCCCTTGAAATACACGTTTTCCACAATCATGTGTACACGTTTTGTGCAAAAAAAGAAGATAGGTGTGTAATACCTGTCTTAAAGTACCCATAATAGTATTACATGCACAATATCTATATATATTTAGTACATATAAATATTCTGATACCCATAGAGTATCGGTGGAAATCTTTAAGTTTCTTGTTCCTATAGCTGTCAGCTTATTCTCTCAAAGCGAATATCCGTGCTTTCTCAATCTGAATTAGTTAAATCTTATTAATTATTAGTTTATTATTATTGTTTTTAATCTCGTTTTGTCCTTTTGTATTTCCTTTATAATTTTCGAATGTTTTTCACTGTACTGATATCTTTTTTCGCAGTAACAACCACAGTTATCACCTCATGTGTACACGTATCAGAGAACATGCTGAGCATATAAAGAACACTCGTTTCAAACAGCAGAAGTCCACGTACACGAACAATTATTGGATTTTTATTAATTACGGAGCGAAATAAAGTTGAGGCAAAATAAAACCGTCTGCGGCGCTTACGCGATTATACAATACCCGAACTGGTCGTACAAAAATTTGTTCTTTTTCTTGCGAATACAATCACCCGCGTTAAAAATAATTGGCTCTCCCTTGGATCAATCCCTTGAGACAATAGACGAATAAATAAATACGTATATATGACCGCTGGGTACGTTAAACAATAAACATTAAATCTCACTTTGAAAAAATGTAAAATTCCTTACATTCGAACCCTAAAAACGTGGCATTAAAAGTGTCGCAAATTAAATCACCCACTTAGCCATCATTTATTTCATTATTCCCGGTCGGTGACAATGGAAAGGACTTCTACGACACGGCCCCATTAGTGCTCGGCGGTTGCACGTGATCTACACTACCTTTATACCTTCGCTAACCGGATTCGTCTGAAGATCTTGCAATCTAGATTCTAGAGTCTCCTATACCCATAGTCTATAGACTATATCTATTCCAGTTCACCTGCTCTCATTCAACTCATTCTGACCAATTTTCTCTTTCTCTTTCACAATTTTCAAAAGAACGAAGAGCATTTCACTCTTTTCACCCCGTACCTTCTATCATTGCTTGATTAAAGTCTCTACTATCGGAATCATTAAGTATTCATTTTGATACCAAATTTAATTACTAAACATTTCCATTCTTTTATCATTTTCGTTTAAAATGAACCGAAATTCGAAATTGACAAAAATTTTATTTGTAGGGCCTTAAATTGTTGAATCTTTTTTATATTTGCATATTATTAGTTGCGATGTCCAAGCAATATTTCCCACACGCTTGAGCGTGCGTATAATATTACTCTGAAAATAATGTAGCATGCTTATAAGGTGTACGCGAGTTCGAGCTCTTCTTCTGTAGCTTCTGAAGGTCATGCATGCACGTATATTGTCTGTAGGAAAACTGATAGGCGTACTAATAATTCCAAGAGTCATTGCCTTGTATCTAAGAAAAATTCCCTTTACCCTCGATACTGAATGATTCAACGAGTGCCTGTCTGATGGCAGTAATGACCCTTTACTTTATTCCACGCACGTTTGCCGTGCAGTCACGCGAAGCTTTTGCCAATCCGTTATAGCTTGCATTTGATATAATGGAGCTCAATTCCTTGTCCAAATTTAATTTCTATTGACGCGAGATCGACCACAAGTTGAGGAGCAAATCGAATGGAAAGATGAGAGATTTTTGTGTTTTCTTTTCTGGCTCAAAGAAAATATTACGATAGCGTTTATCCTTTATACAGATAGCTAGAAATCGATATGTTATTGCACCGTCTTGTTGGGGTTAACGAACTCGTGTCTTTAATTATTTATGGATAATTTTACTATCCAAAGATGTCTGCTCTATGTTTTCATAATTTCAGGGAAATGAATTAATCCTGGAATAGCCGACAAGTCACTATTTAACCACGTTTTCTTCATTTCTTTAAAGGATCTTTTTCACCTTTTATCTTATTAATTCCTTTTTCTATTTATGTTCTCCACCACAAAAAGTAGGAGACACATTTCTAATTACAGAGACATGAAAAGGTGGATGAAAGCACTGGAGTATGAATAGTCATTTTCAATGTGTGATGATTTTCATTATGCATTTAGAGCATATAATTGACGTGTTTTACACGGGTATGGCTTCTTCCGCTCATAAATTTTTCTTTTTCAAGTAATAACGTACACATCACTGAAGTGATGTGATAGCTAATGGAATTAGCATTGTCTGCCTCAGCACGACTTCACCATTACTGTTCTTATACATCCTCGAGTTCCTAAATTGAAACACGTTAATCGCAAACCCTCTCGGATTGAATATGAAAGCGGTGGCAAATAATCGAGAGGGATTTGGTTGATTTAACGGTCAGGTTGTATCCACAAAAATATATAACAAAAAGGGTTCCATTCATCAAATTCAATTGGTAAAAATGCAATAAAATCCGACATAAAATAATTCATGATACAATATTTCATGATAAATATGTATCATAATTTACAGAAGGAAAACTCTGTCAAAATAAATGCTTCGACTGTTAGCAGATTTATTTTCTCGAAAATAGACAAAGAAAACATTTTTATGTTTGCATAGAAATTAGTATGGTTTTTATGTGGGTATCTATTTATAAGAGAGGGAAAATGTTGTCCCTTCAGTGAAAGAGAGGATTTTAATTAAATTCTTTGCTACCCCTGGAAATTTTATTTTTAATTTATTTTTCTATAAAAGAGGATTTCAGTTAGGAATGATTGTTTTCTGTGTTCAAGTGCTCAGTTCCATGTTTCACGTTGAATGTAACGTTTTGTTAACAAAAAGCACTTCTGGTGATTTACCAAGTCTTGCACGGCGCTTATCTAGCACACGTACTTGCTTTGTATTATATTTATAATCCGAATCGAGGTGAAAGCATTGTGAAAAGGATTTACGCGTTGTATCGTCTCGATTCACCCCCACGTTGAGGATATAATAGGGTTACTCAGAATTCAAACCTTCCGCAAAAATTCAACTTGAGGGGGTAAGATTGAAATTAATGTACTAAAGATTAACACAAACAAGGTAAATTGAGGCTCAACTCTCGAGCCTTGTTTGTGAAAGAATTAATTCCATTTTATGGGATTATTCCTCTTTTTACTATATTCTGCTTCCACCAAATTATTATTAACTAGCAATATTATACGCTCGCTATAGTGCACGGGATTTTATGAAAACATAATTTCACGATGTTTCGTGAGATTTTAAGTAATGTTTTGCATTTCCGCCCGGGAAAGTGTTTTCCTTATTGTCATATACGATGAATGGTACACAAAGATTATAAAAGTCGTCTGCAAGAAATATATACCTATATATTCATTTCTATCTGAAATTCAGAAAGGTTACGAGATTTGAAACGAGCCCTTGAATCTTGCCAACAACGAGTATAAAATCACAGAGGGAACTGGAAAGTTTGATTGCATGAAACCCCGTTTCGAGATTATGGTTCGTTAGATGATAAAATTAAGAAATTCCCCTCTAAATTTAATTACAGAATTCAGAAACGCTTCGTTGACTTCACCTTGAGTAGAAATTTGTGTCCAAATTCGTAAATATTAAAATTTAATATTTTTACTACTATAATAAAAATTGTCGAATATATTTTTAATGATTGTGTTATTTTAGTAATTTAAATCTGCATTAAAAATCTCGTGTCGATTTTAATTTGGACGACTGCATTTTGAAAAAAAAAATTACAGTCATGTTCCGGCAGATAATTTGTATTAAAGGTGCTTACAGCAACCTAGAGGTGATTATAACACCATTAATTTCTAGTTTAATGAGCGCTGAAGTAACGAAGTAATGAGATTCGCACAGAGGATAATTACGTTTTACTTGAAATAAAAAGACAAAAATTCGTACCGTGAAATACGATGAAATTCAATCCTAATTTTAAAAATCGTTGGGCGAGACTTGATAGATAATGAGATTAGTTTTCGTGAAAGCTTTCTCCATTCTAGGTCAGCGTAATAGGAGTGTATCGGGCATTTTATAATAATCTATAGCAAGTTTGGCTTGGGTCAGGAATATATGCATATGGAGGGATCGGCAAATCACGTGGGAGTGGGAAAAAGGAAAGCCACAGTAAAGGAAGTTTCTTGGTAAACTTTATTACAGGTTTACAAGTTTGCCGTCTATTTTCCCTTTGCAGTGTCTGTCCACTGTTAGAAACTTTCTTAATGACTCTTAGTCAAATAAAATTTTACCTTTTGCCTAAAAATCTGAATCCTGGAGAAATTTTCATGGCTCACATTAGGAAATTTATATCATGAAACTTCCAAGTTTACAACAAATGTATTCTAACAAGTGACCCACAACATTTTTCTTGTTGCAGGCTTGATCAAAGTTATATCAAAACTTTAGCCATTTGTTTTAAAAGGATTCTGAAGTGTTTCCTCTATTTTCTTTTTATGATGTTCAACTCCAGCCATTAATGCTTAAAAACTTGTGTTGCATAAATGAATTACGCTCCACTCTTTTTTTGTTGTGAATTGAGAGCAACAACTTTTAGTTTTAATCTTCAAGTTTTCTTTTCTCTGTACATGTTTATTTCGATTTTTTTTTGGTACTTTTATCTTCTTTCTTATAATAATTATAAGAATTCACAAAAATTTAAAAGAAATATCATAAAGTTTGAAGAACTTAATTTTGAATAAATGAGGGCTGATAATTATCCTAACTCTTTATCTTTGAGCTTTCGTCTCTTGAAACTAAAATAATAATTTGCCATTCTGTTGAGCGAAGGAAGGTTTTACGAGGTCCGGTGCCTGGGGGAGGTAGAAAAGAAAGGAGTCGGAATTTCGGCAGAACTTTTCGTCTCAACATTGGACCTCGTCGTACGTCGTTACACTCGATTCATAATTCAAGCCTTTAATTGCCCGAAAGCACCGGAGGTTCGAGGAGCGCTTTTTTGTTTGTTTCAAGTTGTCGGCCTTGGGGGACCATTCTCGCAGTGCATTTCATCAAGAACCTTACTCTTATTTTTCTACAGACGAATTGCTTCTCCACTGCAAAAAGGAATCGAATATACTTACATGGTCGAGTTATTTCAATCCACTAAAGAACTGCTTTTGAATTAATTGAAACAAGTTAGCTAGTTATAAATAAACTCGATTCTACAAGAAATCTTCACTTGGGGAGAATTCTTTTAGACGATTTATAAATATGAAGCTTTTTAATTTAAACGGGCAAGCTTGAACATTTTTTTATCCACTTTTTGAATCAATGGAAATTTGAAATATCGCCCAGTTTAACGCATTTCGAAATTAAAAGAATATATATATATATATATATATATATATATATGTCATTTTGAAGGTCCTGTAATATACGAAAGAGCGGGTTTCATTGATTTTCCAATTTCAATTATTCAATATGCATTAATTGGGATTTGGAGTGTTTCCAACTTTGGTGTGTCTAGTAAAATGGAAATTGGGAATAATAAAATGTAGACGAAGGTTTATTGACTCTTATTAGCTAAAAATATTTATTATTATGAATGTATAATTGGGTAAACTAATATGCTCTTATGGTAAAGTATCACATGCCCTTAATTAAATTTACTCAATTTGAAATATGTAATTTTTAATTAGTAGAAAATTTAATTATACGTGAATATAAACTACTTCGTAAATAATTTTATCAATATCTATTTTCGACCTCGCTATATTTACGGAAATACTTATTAGGTGAAGATCGTAGGTTGATTATCATCAGGAACTATCATGAGTAATAAAAAACTCTAAACTTTATCTAAGGTGGCGTGTGGAGCTTGAATCAAACGTTGCAATTACGACCTCACCCCACGCAGAAAACCTACTCGTGAGTCCTCACTAGGATAGAAAATGATAGACTTCGAAGTTAGGCGTGGGTAAAGGTTCTTGGTAATTAAAGTTATTTACGAGGAAACAGAAACGAACTGTTAAGGGAGTGGAAAAAGAGAATGAGGGGGGGGGGGAGAATTGCACTTTAAAAACAGAGAGGAGGTGTCCTTAAAGAGTATCGTGGTAGGGAACAATTTTCTACTAGTCGTTTCGTTAGGCTCAGACCAATAAATAATCCCCATAAACTACTGCCTTATTTTTCAATTTATAAGTTAAGGATAAGAGGATCTTGAGCAGAGATATTATTTCCACTTGACTAATTGTCTAGAAGATTTAAAGGATTTACAGTACAACCTCCCTAAGAGCGACCTCGATAAGAGCGAAAATGGCCTTGATGAGCTCGGACGCTTCCCCCACTACAAACCCTACTCACGGTGACTCACGCTGCCTCGAGAATTGGGCGCAAACCCCGAAAAGAGCGAGCAGCCGAAAGCAGCTTAATTTCAGTTTTTTCTCATTGAAAATGGTTTTTTATTAAAATTATTTTTCTTATATTTGCATACAATAATTCGTATATATATTTTAAAGGTTGTTGATACTTCTAACTCCTATATAGTACAAGGCAGCTTTATTTTTATAAAACTTTTAAGAAAACAAAATTATAATTTCATTTTAAATTAAAATACATATAATATGTACACTTTTTAATATGTACGTATGCTATAAACAGTCGTATTTCATATATATTGTATTTTTGTCCACATGTTGAAATATTCTGTTTTATTTTTTAATATATTGTGTGCAAAAAAGTTTACAAATTTTAAATAATTTTAGAGTAATTTCCGATACTCTGTGAGTAACGAACTTTTAAAATATATTATATGTATTTAATATGTATTTATACGTATTTAATCAAAAAAACGCTACGTTTTCATCGCCGCCGGCCACTCGCTCTATTTGAGGTTTCGTACTCAAACACACATTTCGCACACACGCGCAATTTCCGAGCTCGACGCCCAGTAGTGGGGGCCCCCTATTTCTCGGAATTATTACCCCTAACCGCCCATGAGTTCGCTCTTAGGGAGGTTGTACTGTATTATTATACAACTTACTCCAATTTTTCAAAAAATAAATTAGAAAACTTGAAAATGTCCTGGAATTTTGAAGCCAAACTCCTAGAGAAACTCTACTGAAGAGATTTTTTTTAAATTGGGGGTAGAAGCAGTTACTTAATAATTAAAGTAGCAAGTGGGCTTGATAAACGCATTATCTCTATAGAATCGAATTTTACGTTTGTTCCAGAGGTGACGATGTGCAACGATCGATTGAGCTGCTGGACAAAGTGCTCTCGGAATACGACGAGCACGAAACCGAAGGGGAAGGTGACGGCGGAGGCATCGGACTTGGCGATTGTGGCAGCAGTACCCTCACGCCAAACGACGAGAGCCCCTCCTTAGGTATTCCTCTTTTGTTTTTGCCATTTTACCCCTTTTTTCCTTTTTTTTTTTTGTTTCTTTGCGTCTTCCCTAAAGAAGGAAAAAAAGGAGCCGACAAATTCAGCGGAAAGCGCCAAGAAAAAAATTTCGTATACCCGTTCCAGTCTGACATTGCGTTACACCCATGGGCGGTCCTTACATCCATAAAATCCCATGGGAAGAAGGAGAAAAACGTGTAGATTACAGTTCACTTTCTCTTCTTTTCTTCCTTTTTTATTTCTTGCCAACGAAGATTTCCTGGAATAAATTTATAATCGGATTGTGGCTTTTGAATTTTAAAGTTTTGGCTCCTTCTTGGGGATATGATATTGGAAAATTCAAATACTATTTTTAAAGATTTAGGAATTTCTATTAATTCTAAAATTGAATCTTTTTCAAATATCTTTGCTATTTGAAATTAATGGAAGACTAGTTTTGAATCCCTATTTTTAAAATTAAACCTACTTCAAAGATTGTACAGTGAAAATAAATAAGCAAAAGTTTCCAATATAATTTTAATTTCTGGCTTGAAGCTCGAAAATACTCTTGGAATATTTTATCACCTTGTACCTCTTCGTTAATGTCAGCAGTTTTTATCCTTTTTTTGCTATCACGATACACAAGTATACCAACAAATAAAATTAAACGTGTGAGAACCTCAGGATATCGATCGATCTAAAAGTGAGGAGTCTCTCACCATAATTTCAACACTAAAAAATACAAATAATAAAATAATAGATCCAAATATTAATTCTTTAATGATTAAATTATCGTAAGCATAAACTATTGACAAAGGCGCGTGCATTAAATTCTAATGAATTAAAATGTATATTAAATAAGAGGCTCTAAGTCTGAGAAAATTCTTCTTTGACTTTACGAAAGAGATAGTTTGTGAGTGTTCTGAGACTTGGCCACTTATGTAATATAAAAACCTGCTGCAAAACGCACTTAGCTACACACAGCTTGAATGAATCCGAGTAGACGATTATACCCCAAGAGGTCGATCCCTCTGGCTTGACTTAAATGCGTCCACAGACATGAGGATGACACTGTTGGCGCATACATCACGCTGATGAATAAAAGACACCAGTGCTCATTACTCTCACATACACGTGCCAGCTTCAGGGTCGAGTTGAGTTCATTATTCTTTTAAATATTTAAGCTTCATTTAAAAAAAATGCTGAAGAATCACTTTACAAAAAAAGTTAATATAGACTTCAAACGGCTTCGAAATTTGAAACAGATTTCTTCTAATAGTTCTTCTCACTTTGGGTCTTCCGAAATTGGAAACAGATCCAACTTAATAAATCTTTGTACTTTGAAGTGAATCCAACAAATCCAATAAGTGCAGATTTAGTTTGCCCTGAATTAATAAGGGGCGAATTTAATTTTTAAATTAAATTAAATTTTGCTCTCTTTTAAATATAAAGTTTCTCCACATTTAGAATATTCTTTTAAGCTGTGAATTACTTTTTCAGCAGTCTAACTTTTCATCTAGGAAACTGAAAGATGCAAATTCTTTTATAACTTACATTTCCTAGACTCAAAAAGACACTCACCCTAAATGAAAAACACACCAATTAAAAACTAGGGAAGTAACCTTTGTTCCTCTAATGCTTCAACTGCATTAGTAAAGTAAAAAAGATGCAGTGAATGAGAGAAATCGCTGAGGGCGTTCGTTCGTCTTGGCGAGACGAATAAAATTTCCTCGCCGCTTTCTGTGTCCTTCTTTCGGATGACTACTTCCGTTGAAGAAGTACTTGAAGAAGGAGTTGAAATTTTACGGGAAAATCGAATAAAATCCGGGTGCGCACATCCGAACTTCGAATAAACGAAACTTCGCGCAATTTGTTCTTTCCTCCTTAATTTCCCCAAACTTTTTCAAAACTTTTGTATTTCTTGTTTTTTTTTTACTTCCGTTTGACTAGTGTTGAACATGAAGTTTAACTACTAAAGTTGAACTCGAGGTTGGATTCAATTTATTTATTGAAGTTGGACAGATGATTGAGGAAAGCAACAAATTTAATAAATAATCAAATAAAAATTAGGAGATGTGATACCTTCCTACCATAGTTCGAGTACATTGATTAAGGAATTAATAGAAAATAAGGTAGCCGATTTATTTATTAAAAATTGATTTATTTCAGGGCATCAGTCAGAGGACGACGGATATATGAGTATGAATGGACGGAAAGCAAAGATGGCTTTGGTAGCACTACGTCCGGTTCCAGATTGTCCTGAACCACAGGATTCGGCAGGTGTTACCGCCCCGGAGTTTCCTCCACCACCGGAAGAGGCTGAACGCATTATCTCCACGCTTCTCCCCATGTAAGTAAATTCGCAAATTTCTAATCAAGTCCCTGCTCTCAATTTGAATTAGTTAAGTTTTATTAATTAATAGTAGTTTTTTTTCTAACATTACTGATGTTAGAAGAACAATTCATTGTGAGCAATTCAATTAATAAGTTATTCTATAATTATAATTTAATTATAATTTATTATTTCATCTCACAGAAAGTGGAGAAATTACTAATTCAATAGTCAAATATAAGATTAAAATGCTATAAGTGGGATATTGTGTCTAAAGAATGGGTAAAATTTTATGACGTATAGATAAAAAGTTATATTTTGAGGCAGGCGTTAAATTTTTTCATTTTAATTTTTAATTTTGTATCATTAAGAATTGTCAATAATATAATAATAAAATCCAAGAAAGGTCAAGACACTAAATCACCCTCTTCTCATAATGACACGTATAAAAGGTTCTTCAACTTTTCTGCTAGCTTGACATAATACAATTTTAATCTACTCTCATTAAAATAGAGAATGCATATTAAAATACCATTATGAAAATCGTCAAAAGGTATCATAATATAAATCTCAAGTGGTTATTAAAATGCAAAGCTTCATTAAACGCGAAAATATTGAGAAAGTCTACTGGCATAATTTCTTTGAAAAAAAAAAAAAAAAAAATTGTTACCTGTAGAAAACTTATATTAAATAATCCATGGTTATTTACATTTTGATTTTTTTTCAACTTTACGTGCCATTAAATACCTATCTTGGATGCGGTATTAAAATGAGAAAGCTTATTTTTACCCTGTTGCATAAACACATCTAATTCCGACCTTTAACGAGATTTTCGAACCTTGGAGTGAGTTCGACATTTACGTCGATCATTTGGTTTACGAGTCTTCTCCAACGACTTTTTCCAGACGGATGAATAGAATGGGAGGGAGGCAGTAACTGATGGGAGGCTTGCTTGCAAGGGCGCTTTGAGAGTGAAAGCGATGAAGGATTCAACGACTTCCCAAAGGAAGGACGAATAAAAAAATCATATCTCAATCCTCGAGGCCAAATATTGGAGGATCAGAGAGAGAGAAGATTTCTCACGAATTTATGCGAAGCGATTATGCATATTTCACCATGAACTTCACCACCAAATCCATTAAATAAAAATTGAAACGAAGAAAAAATAAATTGAATTAGATTTAACTAAAAATAGTTTCTCAAATGTGGAAAGAGATAAATAAATCTTATCGATTAGGATTTTTCGATTACCGTTCGAGTTTAGTAAAATTTAAATCGAAGGTACTGACCTTGAAAAATTTAAAAAAACCTCTATTTACATCTTACGATAAAGGATTGGAAGAAGAATGAGGAGGATTGAGAATAAATCTGCTACCGTTATCGGACCTCCCAGACAATTGACTTCCGTTTTCTTTCTCGATCTGAAGGGGGTGAAACTAGGAGAGAGTGAAAACCTGAAGGAAATTCGATGGGAGAGGCGGTATGGCTTAGAGAAAGTTTGATTGTTCGTAATCAGCAACCGATGCTATTTGATAGCTATTGGAATCGGACAATTCAATGCCCACCTATCTCACAAATTACTTTCCGACTTTACCAGTGAGTCAGATAACCAATTTTGTCTCTTATCTGACGTGGAAAGTAACAAAAAAGTTGAGACATATTTCAGTATATTTTTTATTAGTTGAAATTTGGAAAGCATCCAATTTTAAGATGCATTCAATTTTTTTATTGTTTCCAACTTGTCAATTCCGAGGCCAATTTGAAATTCTTCCAACAAGATAACAAAGTTTAAAATACCACCTAGATCGATGCTCGAATTTTTTGATTCGCCTTTTTATCATTGTGAGCTGGAAATGTCTCAACAGTGGCATTTTGGAATATATAGATCTATTCTTTGTGAGTGGAGCACTTGAAACGAAAGGAGTCTTTTCTCAGCAGGCGTGAAATTCGTTCTATTCGATTGTGTGCCCGGAGGACGAATCGGATACTCCCTAAAGAGGCTCTTTCTTCGTCGCTTTTCTTGAGAAGTATAAAACGCAATTTGACTTCGACTTCTGAGATTCGCAGGTCCTCTTAAGACTGATTACAACCGGTCGATTGAGATCGGTAGTCGATAATGGAAGTTTTACGAATGGAGCTCCAGATCGAACAGATGCTGCCCCGACCTACATTTATTTAAATTGGCCGTCGCCTCCACCTTTTCAAGTCTTCAGGTTGACTTGCGAGTTATTATAGCAAGCAGCCTCCCAGATTTACTCATTTTCCTATTCACTTCACTAGAAAAAATTAATCTTCTTCTCAATATGTACTCTCACAGCTAAAAATTTGTTTTTTAAGACTATTTAATCTCGGCCAGCACATTAAAATTTTAGACATCAAAAGGAGTCTAAAGTAGATAAAAGAAAGTGTATCTATCTACATATATATTATGTACGTATGTATATATATATATGTGTTTCGAATAGGAATCCATATCCTTGAATCTATTGAAACTAAATTTTTCAGGGCGTCATAAATTTAGCTAGAGGATATTTTTAAAAATATTTTGAAAGTGCTTGTGAATTTTTTTTTTTTTTTCAAATTTTAACGAATTTTAAATCACTTGAAATTTATAAACATTCTTTAAAGTTGCTTAAAATCTCTTAAAATCCTGCGCAACGGCGAGTAAATTTCTGCTAGTATTCTATAATTTAGAGCGTGCTACTAATCTGACTATAACCATGTTTATTTTTATTTTTCTAGGGTTTCTCCAGGAAACTCGTCAAAAAGAAGTACTCAACCGTCTGGTCGACGAAGTGGTCGACAGCAATGGATAGCAGCGATGGAAGAATGCAAGCGTCACGGACATGCTGTAACCACACAAACCACCCTAGTAAGTGTACTTACTTTCTTCTTCGATTTGCGCTCGTACTTTCAGAGTCTTAAGTCTTCACTCGTTTAACTGGCGCTCCACTCTAGCACCTACGTCCTACATCCGATCCAACTTGGTTAACGTCGGAACCCTGCGCTCGTAACCTTGAAAATTACCATCCAGCCTTTTTTCCAAGGGGCTTTAGAGTCTTCGAAACTTATGCCTCTGACTTTTTAGAGTTTTTCATAATTATTAGATTACGATCTGTTCGTGTGGATGTTACTAAAAGCCATTGAACGGTCGTTTGTCTAGTTTAAAATGGATCCAAAACCAACTTTATTCGATTCGGATAAGAATTTATCATGAATTTAAATGTCTCTTGCGATATCTCCAACGCGTAAGTTATCTGACGAATCAAGCTCGCATTCTAAAAAGTGATTGACAGACGTTTGCTTTATCAGAAGAAATTCAAGCGAGGCTGTAGAAATCGAGCTTGAAGCGTTGTGCTTTTCAAGCGCCGAGATTCTGAGCCTATTTTATTTCTCCATTCTTTAATCTCCATGATAAGAGAACCGTTTAAACATTTTTTTAATGGTAGGGAGGATTGGTTTGGGTTTCGAAATTGGCATACTTGTTGCAAACTAAATTCAAAAATTGTTCTTTTTATTAAAATCAATTCAAAACCCACCAACTAATTAGATTTTTAATATAATTTGTCTTGTTTTAGCCAAAAACTCGACATCAGCGTCCATATGGGTGGGAGAACGGAAGTGTGGAACCATTTCGACTGGTGGATCCTCCAAGTCCTCCAAGCAAGTTTGCTAGTCTCCCTTACAACGGTAAAGTCTCCTTCAACTGGATTCCCCCGAGGACGAATCCTAAGGCGATCGAGAAACACCGAGAAGTCCGGCGGCGTTCTTCGGAAGAAGGTCTCGACCGGAAGTACCCGAGTCCTGAGAAAGACAGATCAATCCACCTTCGCAAACAAAGGCAAAATGAAATAATGAAGTCCAGTAGTGTCGAGGATAGGCTCCTAATGAACCATAACGGCTCAGATTCGTCATCTTCCAGAAGAAGGAATAACTCTGACTCAAGTGAAGGTCGTTTCTCCAGGAACTCGGAATCTGAACGTTCTTCGATTCCTCGTTCCAGTTCTGTTAGTGTTGAAAGATTCTCCATGAGAGCAAATTGCGACTCCTCAGATTTCTCCAGGGCAAATTCCACCTCTAATGAGAGGTTTCACTCGGACTTTTCGATAGCGGTTGCCAGTGCTAGTTCGAATGATCACGACATTGACGATGTGGATATTGCCAACTCAGATCCTTTCAACATCAGGAATTTAGATTTTGTTTCTTTCTCTTTACCACGAGCTGAATCGGCCGAGAGGTTTTCTACTCAGACGTCCGATAGGTGCTCGGAAGAAAGATACTCTGATAGGTTCTCGACGAGGAACTCTGACTTTTCGACGAGGAACTCGACTGATTTTAGGACCCAGTCGGAGGAAGAACACTTCTCGGACGACTCGCTTGAGGAGTTGCTTCCACCGCCGCCTCCAATTAGCAAAAGACACTCAATTGCTTGGGAAGTGTCACTGGAAGAGGATCCCCTTTATGCGCCGGGAAGCACCAAAGTTGTGGGCAGGAGACGACGAAAAAGCAGTGACATGTCCAGTGAGTAAATACTTGTTTCTAACTTCGATAAGTTGATCATTTTATTTGCAAAAACATCTATTGTATTTGCATTTGAATTGTAAATGTACTTTATAAACTTGAATAATAATTTCCAGGTGTTGGTTCAGCATCCAAACTTCGAGACTTTGACGACTGGCAAGACCCCCGGGTTTCCACAACAGACGATGACCTGATCTCTCCATATTCTGATTCCTCAGCGACTGATCTCGATCAAATACGG
This sequence comes from Synergus itoensis, assembly GCA_904066005.1. NCBI lineage: Eukaryota > Metazoa > Arthropoda > Insecta > Hymenoptera > Cynipidae > Synergus > Synergus itoensis. Next base: position 4,772,863 of record CAJFCP010000050.1, on the reverse strand, counting down.
CCTCAGGATTTATCGAAAAACGGAACCTACGTCATTCGAAAGGGTCGAAAGAAGGAGCGAAAGAATTTACCAAAATCTCCAACAAGAACGAAGACCCTGCCATTCGATGATCATGATGAGAATCGCCTTTCAGAAACAAAGCGCTATTCCAGTACCTTCGACAACATCAAGAGTCTCCTAAAAGAGAATAGACTCGAGGGTCTCGAAAACCCCCCATCCGATTTCACACCACCAGTGCCACCGGATTTAGTCCGTGTAGTTTCCCTTCCGGCCATAAACAACGAGACAGGAAGCAGGAGCCAACTCGAAATTACTGTTGAGGAAGAAGAAAATTCCGACCTATCCGACAAGGAAAAGGGGCGTCAAATTTCGAACGAACATTCTTCTCGTTTGCCTCTCGATGATGTGGACGCTGGTGCTTTCCCAGAAAGGGGAAAAGAGTGCAACGGTGGCCCTACCTCAATGTCCATCTCCAAAAGTTTGGACGCTAAAATCGCCGTCAACCTTTTCCTCGAGAATATCCCGCCTAGAAAATCGTCTAACGAGCGTCGTCTTGACTCAAAGATACCTCTAAATCTTCTTATCGAGGATCAGATTGTAAAGAAGGCCCTCAACGAGAATCGTCGACAGTTGGAAAAAGTCAGCGACGCGATTAAGGAAATTGAGAGCGTTAAGAACAGCGAGTCTTACATTGATAGCAAGAGGTGGAGAAATGGAGATGCTAGGTCCAGTTCGAAGAGAAACAGTTATGAGAACGATTCAGATAAGAGGATTCCGGAAAATCCCTTTGATAATCGTCCCAAAAAACAACATAGTTCTGACTCTGAGAACTCGAAGACGTCCAGCTCTGAAATCGATTTCGATCGGAGAAAAATCAACGGAAACGATGTTTATTCTTCTGGTAGGAGACCTAGACAAAATGGAATCGAGAGCCATAATAAAAACGATCAGAAGCAGATCGAGAATGTTATCGACGCCATTCTCGAGGATTCGAAAAATCCTGACTTCCAGGTAGGAAATTGTTCTCACATTAATTCAAAACTCTAAAATATAATTGTTTATGAAATACATACTTGAAATCATCCTTGGAAACTTCTGTATGTAGCAGATTATTCTGAAAATGACGATTATTCGTCTGGAGCATATTTTCCATCTGGCATCCCTTTTACAATGCCCATTACGCAAACGTTCACTGAACGCTTCGCTAACAATTCCTTTCCTAAAATCGATATTGCACCTGAAAATTCTTGCTGATATTGATACCAACTCTCATAATTTTTAATGCATTCACCGTGAAGAAATGGTGAAATAAAACTATGTGTTTCCTTTGCTATAAATTCAAAACAAAATTTGCCGTAAGATACTACACTGGACTTATTTTATTAATTAATTAATTAATTTAATTTATTATTTTCATTCTAGAGAAAAGTAACGTTTGGAAATTCGCTGAAAAATGTCTTATTTCGTTGACTGGAAATTTCCATTTTGAAAATTGCTTTTCAAAGAAAATATTATTCTTGATTGACACGGAGTAAATTATTTTGTTATTTCGCAGGTTAGCGTCGAGGTTCTCGAATTTCCACCTCTGCCACCTTCGCCAGTTGAAGAAGCTGACGAGGAAAGTTCTGACGTCGGCAACAGTGCTGTGATCTCAACGAAATCCAAAACTCACAGTAATCGAACGGTTGAATACAGACCGCGAGTTCCTCCTCATCGTGGCCTTAGTTCTGAATCCAGGGATCATCAAAATTCTCTAAACACAAGGTCCATGGATGCCGGATATTCTAGAAGCCGACGAACACCCACTGCCAGTAATTCGAGACGGGAGGTGAGAATTAGTAACTTTTTTTAATTATCTAGCCATTTAAAGTTTATTAAATTTATAAATATTTAAGAATTTTAATTTTGAGCTATTCTATCCTTAATTGAAATCCGATGTTAATTAATAATTATTGATGACCTTGACTTTCAAGAAATGATTCTAAGCATTATATGTTCGTGTATAGTATTAAGTCCATATAAATTCTTGAAATTGGAAATTTGAATAGAATTCTGATATTATCACTATATTATTAAATTTCTATTCAAAACTAACAATAAGAGGATTTTATATTTCATGATTCGATAAAGGAAATATATTTTCCAATTTCTGATAATACCACTTGTGAGATTTATCTCGCAATCTAATGAAACCCTTTCGATTCCGGAAATGGAATCTATATCCAGAGAAAAATCGGGTTAAAATTTGTCATTTAAAATATCATCTCATAAAGAACAGAAATTAGATTTTTTTATTTCAATATGACCATTTTACTGTTTATAAAATTCTTTTTTTTTTTTTGCTTCTTATGAACAATTGTTTATCAATTCTACTCTACCATCTCGAAATAAAATAAAAAATTCTAGAACGGATTTAGATCGAAGGTGACGACGTCGTTAGAATTAGGATCACCTTCCTGTCTTCGTGAGGGGAATACATAACGCATGGGAAAGTGCGTAGTAGCTGAGTGGTATATTTTATTTATTGGACCTCCGGAAGGAAAGGTCCTCTGGACCTTTGTCCGCCCCTTTTATACAACCCTTGCGAACCTTGCCTTTTGAAACAATATGCTACGAACTACATACATTCTACAAGTAACACGCTAGAATGCACGATGATACAACAGCTCTTGCCTTGGCAAAAGGAGACAATGAAAGTTCAGAGATGAAGAGAAAGATACGTAGACACGCGACGTAGGTATTTACTTTCTTCTCCTTTCTTTCGTTTTCGGAGGATGGATGTTTGCTTCGCAACCGACGCTTTTTAGTCGCGTTACTTTTTCCTGCATCTCCGCAGAGCTTCCATTTTACCAGAGACCGAAGATATTCACTCCTCCTTCTTTATCTGAGACTTTGGAGCTGACAGTAAAAGATGAAGAGAGTACCGTCTTATTTTCTGAAATCTGCTTTCAAATCCAACTCGATTACCCGCATTCAACCATATTTTGAAATATTCAAGAAATTATTAGCATTTTATCGAAAAGTGTACCTAAGAAAAATTTACACAGCTGTCTCGTTCATAAGAAAAGCATTTTCACTTGGGATTTTTTGACGCAATTTCCGTCGTTCGGAAGTGGTCCTCTTAATAATTCTTGATGCGATCCACTGGTGATTGATTTTCCCAATTCTTTTCCCCCTCACTCTTCACTCATGGAATTCCCATGTCAATCAATTACGTTTCTGGTTCTTGAAAAATAAACTTCTCAATGAGAGAGAGGCTTCTTCCTTTTTTTTTTCTTTCTCCTAAAAAAGGTCTTTGCATCGCCATTAAGGACAGACTTTCAAGTTTGATGCCTTTCTAGTATTTTTTCGACGATTTGCAATACGCCCGGTAATTTTCCTTGAACCGCCAACGTCGTACTTTATTTACGATCTGGAAAACTCGAACTGGGCGAAGCGATTCGAGAGGAACTTACAATACGAGAATATCCGCGTAAATGTCGTCGCAGAAAGGCTACAGTACAAGAGAGACTTGAAACTCTGTCGCTTCGACGAAGTTCATGAGATATAAAAGCTTAGTTGGTTCTTTCTGAAGTAAAGTAAGATTCGCCCATCAAGAAGAATCCGTTTCCCGGATGTCATATTGCTGGTCTTTTTTACTAGAGTGAGTTTAAGGCGTTGGACAGCCAAGTTTTATAAGTGAAGGTGACTTTATGACCATCTGCAGCAGTTTGAACTTCATTCCAACTTCTAAACTCAAAGTATTCTTTTTTAGAATCTTAAAACAAAATTTTTTATTAAGCTGGAAAATATCATTTTTCAGGGAGTAGATTAAAGAATATTGGAAGCCTCTAATTAAAAACTTTTCGAGGACACAAAGTCTTTCTCGGAAAGAAGAATAGCATCATTTAATATTGTCATAAGTAGAAACAGAAGTATAAGAAATGAAGCTCCATCCCTGAAAATCAAAAATCATCGCGGCGTCTCGCCGACGGTTCAATTTGTCAGTGGAGTCGCATAATATTTCGTCCTTTCTTGTGAAATTTTTTTGAGACTATTTCCCCAACGCGCTAGGAAAAGTTTTAACGGGTCCTGCGGATAAAAAGACAGGTCGGGAGTCGTACTTGAAAAAGAACTGAATAAAGGAAGTAAAACGAAGAAAAAAAAAGAAAAAAAGAGTGTAGAAAAAGGAGAGGTCGATGGAAAGGGTATAGAGTTTTCATTAGGAATATTGAAGCTTTTTCGCGATATTCCTGATAAGAAAACCAGTCGCTATTCCAGATTCGACTGACGTCTAGTTTAATTCCAGAACGGTCTCGACCAATAACGCATTATCATTGAAATGTCGAGTGCAAATGACACGACATCTTACTCTTCTTTTATATATAAATCTTATTCGATCGTATAAAACGATCTGAACATTTCCGGATTAGATTTTTTCAAATAAGTATACTGCTAATTTTGAATGTTGAATGGTTCTAAAATTTGTATTAAACTTTGTGAAAAATATTTTTCTCTTCTTCTAGAATAAAAGATCGCAGATTTGTTCTTGGACTTAAGAGAGATACAGTCATCCGCAATATATTTGTAGTAGTTCTTTGTTTTCCTGAAAAAAGTTCAACTCGTCCTTGTTTTTTAATTACAACAGCCGATTCCGAGTCAGACACTTCGGTACAGCAACTAGCGCAATAAAAGTTACAGCAAGATAAAATGGAAGTCGTTCCAATGTGATAATAATGATTTATGACGCAATAATTATCCGCTTCGTGAACCAAGAGCGCTTCCCACCTGCTTTATCGTCCAATCTCCTTTTTTCTAGAGTCTATAGGACTCAACGCAATTTCGTTGAAAGCAGAGCTAGACTAGATAGGAAAATACAAACCATTTCTGGCACTGGTCTGAAATTATTACTCCAGATTCGTAAAGCCATCAGGATAACAAGATAGGAAGTGCAGAATTCTGTTTTTGGTTCCTTTAAGGAATCCTGAGTTATTGCCACTGCAGATACCATCCCCTAGAATCGTTATTTCTCTTTATTATAATTTTAGAATTAGAGAATTTTTATTTATCTTTTCATTAGTATTTATCGAATATTTTGTTAATGAATTCTGTATTTCAGGTTCCTGTGGAAAGAAGAACTTTACCAACGGATTTGCCAGGTCCATCGCGAAGAAGACCTTTTACCAAGAGGCACTCCCCTTCGACGGAAGCTTGTTCATCGAGCGGAAGTGGTGGAGGAGTAATTGGCAACGTGGCAACGAGCTCTGGGATGCAAACGTCCTGCTCCCTTCCGGAAACCCCAGTTTTCGCTAGAGGTAGCGACATTCCTCGGACTCCTCAACATGGTGGAAATCCAACTCAACCCCGTCGGCAACCCGGATGGTATGCTCCTACCACAGCGACCACTGGGTAAGGATCTAAGGATCTGCATTTTATTTTGTTGAAAAAAACACAAGCTGTGAAGCAATAAAAACAATTTTTATCTTAATCCAATGCATACTAAGGAACTTAATATTTTCGAATTTTCTAATCGGACAGCTTTTCTGTACGAATAGACTTTTCGTTAAAAATTTGAAGTCTAATAACTTTCTTCAACTTATTGCTGAACATCTCAGTGATCTTTTTGCAGTCAACACTTCACAAAACAAAGAGATCCTTACTAATTGCTACTAATCGTATTTTCAGGTATCGAAGGAATAATCCTGGACTAGAGCAAGCAATAATAGGAACCGAATTATTACGATTGGCAGGAGGTCCAAACAGAGGCTGGTATCCGACCAGGAAAGCGAATCAACCTCGACCCGCATCAATCGAACACCTGGAGCGGCTTAACAGTGCTTATGATGCGAGACTACCTGGTGTCGGGGACCAAAGAAAGCCTTTGACTCTTCCCACCAACATCACACCCAACAAATACTTCGGCCAAAGTAAGCACAGCTCTGCCTCCAGTACACGCGAGGCGCTACGGAGGGTCACTAGCTTGCTCATCAAGAAAGGTAAGCGCCGGGATTCTTAAAAAATCACCCCGTGCAGCCTTTTTTGCTGGGGTTTAAAAACCCGACGATCCAACCACTGATATCTCTTCGAAAAATACAGTCATGGCAATTTTGGTCTTTAGTTTCCACCTGTTAGTGACAAAGCTAAGCCAAATTTTTGATTTAATAACTAGAATATGGGAAAAGCCTTCTGGAGGGATTAAGTTACCTTTTAAAAGGATAAATAATTTAATTAACTTAAAGAAATTAGTTAAAATTAATGTATTTTTTGTTTAAATTGACACCAATTGTTGTTTCTCTTGTTCTAATATTTTCTTTGATTATATTTCAAAATTTCAAAAGGACAATCTTAGTATTTTAGACAATTAAAAATTTTTTAACATTAAAAAATAAAAATTCTATAATTTCAAATTGAAACACTCATTTTAGTATTTATTTACACAGCTAAAGATCATAGATGGATGGAAATTGTTTCTAAAATTTGTTTATCCTGTGTAATTTCGTTAAGAATCAGAGAGAAGATTTTTAAAGAGAGAATTCATTTTTAATTCATCCTTCTATTAATAAAGTTACTTCTATTTTATTTCTACAAAACATAAACGCCTATCAATTTTATTGCAATTCATTATTCGAAAATACAATATCTCAGAAAAAAATAATACTAATTTAAATATGAATTTTCTTGGTTTTTGAAATTAAATTTCCTTAATTTTTAAATAAGTATATTCTTTGTACTGGAATTGAAAATCGAATTATCAATTTTTGATATCCAATCAATGTTTGAGTTTAATTTTGAAAATGATGATTCTCGCTTTATTAATCCCGATCGTTGAGGTATTTTATCAAGTTGTCTCTAAAACAAACTTATCATTCAGTATACATAAAATTATGAAATTTTTCCTCACTATAAACGTGAGTGACCTTTCGTGGCATTTCACCGCCATTTTCATTAACTTATACTGTTAGCTGGCATGAAAAATCTTCATTAGTTCAGTGTCTAGATAATTCTATTTACATCTTTGTGATTAGTAATAGTAACCAGTAATTACTCAAGTTGTTCAATGGTTTGTTTCTAATTTGCAGAGTATTAATATTTATATTTAGACAATAGAACGTCTCTTTAAAAATTAAGTCCCTCTACAAATATGCAAATGAAAATCACTTTCATTTCACGGTGAGTCTAATCATACAATTATATGTCCCTAATTTCGCTTATAATCTTTTCAAATCTTAAGGGCATGTGATACTTTTTGATCGAATTTAGCAAGATGAAACTTTTTTTTAATTTTGCAAGATAAAAAGAGTCAATAACGGTCCGTTTTAATGTTCTCTTCCGTTTTCCAAAGTTTCAGGGCAAAATATTCATTTTTGTGGCCAAACAATTGGTTTATTTGATCACTCATATTCAGTTATCTGTCAGTACTTGGACATAGAGCACCTAACCTCAAAGTGACAAATGCATTACGAATTTTAGCAAATTTAAACTTTTTTTCATTATACAAGATAAAAAAAAGTCAATAACGGTGCGTTTTAATGTTCTCTTCCGTTTTCCAAAATTTCAGGGCAAAATATTCATTTTTGTAGCCAAACAATGGGTTTATTTGAAACTCATAATTTTTCAAAGTATTACATGCCCTTAATATTTATGAATAGAAAGGTCTTATTATTCTTCGAATAATTATTTTCTCCGAAGATTGCTGAAGATTCTTCATTTGTTAAGATAATATCAGAACTAAAATATAGATCTTGAAAAAAAGATAAAGTATGATCTCATTAAAAAACAATTTATCATAAAAAATGTTTCCAAGATCTATCTTTTCATCCTTATAATATCTTAACTAGTCAAAATATAAATTATTTAGTCTAGTATATTTTTATGCTAATTGTTTAATAGTTATTTTAATGATATATGAGAACTTGAGAACCGCTTTCAATATTTGCTACATTTTCTGAGAGATGGCACTACGGGTATCGTTGAGCTGACAATTTTTTACTTCCGGTAAACCACGCAGTGGCCCCAACTCGAGCCCCGTACTCTACTGCGCATGCGTCGCACTCGATACCTGATTGGTTGCTATTCGCGCGCAATTTGAAATGCTAAAAAATATTATGCATTTCAAATTACGCGCGAATAGCAACCAATCAGATACCGAGTACAACGCATGCGCAGTAGAGTACGGGGCTCCAGTTGTAGTGATGTGCCGTGACCGTAATTTTCTGGTCACTGGTAATTTCTTACCGTAACTCGGTAAATTTTTGGTAAAACTGGTAATTCGTCATTTACACTAATATTGACGCAAACTTTTAAAGAATAGCCTACTGATATACATTTTATAAGAGAAAGGTAGCTATAATAAGCAAAAAATGTTTATAAAATAATTTTTAAGCATAAAAGACAAAACTTTATTCTTTCTTCAATGAAACATAACCTCAAATTTTAAAATCGTTGGCGGCAGATGGCATATGGACTATGCCCGCTCTACCAGAGATGTCTCTGCTCTGAACTCTAAATAAGTAATATGTAAAGAATTTTTCGGAAGTATTTTATACAAAGAGTACTTCTATCAGATATTGTTTTACTCTGTAAACTTTTTATTTATATTTTAAAGAGAAATTGCTATATGTATACAGACCAAGAAAAGAGCTAAATCTAAGATCTGATCAATAAAATGGAAAAAAAATTGAGTTGAGAGAGGTTAGAAGTTTTATCTAACATAAAAGTAGACAACAAGTACAAATGTTTCAACAGGATTGTATATTCTATTTTATTTATGATAAACATTTAAACTGCTTACTTTGGAAAAAACAATTTATTTCCTGATATTCCTGATTTAACATTTATAATCACTTTAATAAAAAATAAGCAAACAGCTAGCAGACTATGTCGGCACTGTCATTGTCAAATGTCGTCTGCTTATTTCCGAATTTATCGTATTTTTAAAAAATTTATACATAAATTTCACTTTAATGACTGTGTGAAATATGTTATTTGGCTACTGAAGATTAACAATTTTTCAAGTTTAATTGTTTGCATATAAAAAAAATTTATATTTAGAGAATTACCACAATTACCAAAAATTTACCAATTACGGTAAATTTTTACGTAAAAGAAAAATTTACCGTCACTGACGCGGTAACAACGGTCACGGCACATCAGTATCCAGTTGGGGCCACTGAAAGTCTGAAACCACGTGTTTTTCCTACCTCGGAACTTGGCTCTACCTGCTGGTAGTTTTTGGAAACTTTCGTCTGACTGAATTTGACCGACCTTGAATGCGTGACAGAGAACAAGGACTCGCCTACTTTACACGATGCTGAATCCGCCTCCATAGCATTTTTTCCCTAATTTTCAATTTTGATTTCAAGATACAATTTTATTACGATAAATAAAAAATTAAAATCTAGAATTGTGTATTTAAACTTAAAGTTCAATTCAATTATTCAATTAAACTTTAAGTAGATACCTTTAAGTTCAAACATTCGGGGCTTTTAAAATTGGATAGGTTGAATTTCGATTATCTAAAATGTGATTAATTAATTGCTTAATTGATCACTCGATTCAATGTTTTTTTTTTTCTACAAAATTAATCAGAAACTTTTATTAACAGACAGAGCCAGTTTTGAATAATAACCTTCATTATGTTTACTTAATCTTAAAATTTCTTTTTATTTTGAATTCAGGATGTGGTCTTTAAACTTCAAATTAATGGGACAAGGATTCGAGATCAGTAAATACGATCCTGCTTAGACTGGATTTCTGAAAGCGGTTTTTGGCATCGTGTAACGTGGAGGGAGGATACTCTCTTCTTTTCTCTTCACCGTCGTCACAGCATTGTGCCAGTTGACGAACCGGTATAATAAAGGAAAATAAATGCTGAAAATCCAGGAGAAAAATGCACAATAGCTACCAGAATTGGATAGAGGTGCTTCTTTTAAAGTTTCGTGGGGCACGAGTGTGTCGTGGCCCCGTCTGCGGGCCACGAGACTCTCGCGGGGTTCCCGTTATCGATTTACTCGAAGTAAATTTACTTTACTTTTATGTTCCTACAAATCCTCCCTCTTTTGAATTTTAATCACTAGTCCAAGAACTCCTTAAATTTTTCTACACCTGCTTCAAAGAAAACACGTGTCCTTAATTTTTCTCTTTCAATTTAAATTAATTAAATCTTACTAATTTTATTAATATATAATAGTTCCTTACTAATTCATATAATGCGAAGCTGTTTACTATAAATTAGTAAAAAGTTACTAATTCAATTGGTAACAAGGGCAAACTAAGTGATTGGTAACTTGCTACTAAATGAATCAGTGGGAACTTTAAAATCCTCTAAAATCATTTAAAATTCGAAAATCACTTCCATTTTAAAATTTCGTCCCACTTCTGTACTTCTTTTCAAATTATATTCTCGATTAACCATTAGTAGTTAATAAATATTTGGTATTATTGACTGACTATTTACCGAACCTTTAAATTTGAAATTAAAAATAGAAAAGGGGAAAAATAATATTATTCTTCTTGCAAAATACAGGAAGAAATTTGATATTCATTTAAAGATCAGAAGTTCGACTTCGTAAAAAAGAAAACAGATTGCGGAAGTGCATTCGTTTAACAAAAATTTTTTCTCGCTTAGATCAATTGTCTTTTTTAATTGTTTAAAACGATATTTTGCAAACAGACATTGTTTTTGCACACGTATAAGGAGCAATACAGCAAAAACAGTTCACCAGGCGTTATCAGTCATGTATTTATAGGACTTAATATCAACATGTTCGCGAACGGTTTTTCATTATCACAATTGAGACAGACGAGCATTTTTTATTGTTCGAAAATAATTGGATTCGCAATTTTGTTCTCTGAATAATGAATAAGGACTTGTGAATTTTTTCTGGTACCAACTATATCAATAATATTTCCTAAAGTATATATTTCCTAAAGGTATCACTTTTCTTTCTTCTTCAAGATTTGACTTTAAATTGCGTGTAATACTTTCATCTAATTGAGCAGGTCGTGAAAGCCTGTAATCAAATTCAGTGTGTCATTTTTCTTTCATAAGCACAATAAGAACAAAAGTATCTTTTTCTGCATTTCGAAGGTTCTGTCACCGTAATGAGGGCTAAATAGGTACCGTTTTTCCTCAACAAAATATACATGACGGACCCTCTAGAACTATTCTAAAGATTTCTTTACGATAAAACCGGCTTTTAGTGAAGGATAGCTGAAGTCATCAATTTTATTTTTCCTTTGGATTTCTTCATGCTCCATGCAACAGATTCAAGAGAATTCAATTTAATTTTTTATTGTTATCTATCTATTCTTTGTTTATTTTGTAGGAATGTAGTTTATATAGTCTTAAAGCGCTGACAGTAAAATTGTTTTTTAAGACGGTTTATATCTGCCGACCTTGACATGTTTTCATGTTATGAGGCCTTCTGAAATGTTTAAAATTCTAAAAATGAATCTACAACAAGTGGCAGGGTAGGAGCTGACTCAGGTAGATTTCTTAAGGGGATGATTCATTAATTTCATTCTTGAGCTTCTTGCATCACTCGTTTTGAATCTTTAATCAGATCTCGACGTGAAATAAAATCAGTATCTCGCCTAGAAAGAAGGTTCATTTTAGATTTGGAAAAGTCAGAAAGAAGTCAGAATCTAAAAAAAAGTTAATTAGTAATTTGTGACGACTAGAGGAGGAAGATTATTTCTATCAGGTTCCTAATGAGTGTCATTACCAAGTCATAATTTTAGAAATAACTTGTATTGATTAGAATACAATAATTTAGGCTTTGGCAATAATTTATGCTTGTGATTATTTTTGAAAACTCATGTTTAAATACCTTTATCTTCAATAATTTGATTTTAGTCTCAAAAACAATCCTGTCATAAAAACTGTGTCTATAAACTGGAAAACCTCGACTATTTAAATACTTTAAACGTCAACACTGATTCCCTAATAATAAATTCCCCAGCAGCACAAGAGCGACTTTATATTCACTTTTCCTCACGCCCACAATAGAATCAAAAGCAATGTCCGGCTTTTGATTCTGTGCTGCTTTTGAAAAGTCCCCTTTTCTCACAATCACACACATAGGTATACGTCCCTCCTCGATTCATCAGAAACTCAGAAAAAAAGTAGGGGATAGGAGAAACGTTTTTCGGTCGTATAGTAGATATAATTGAGGGGTGGTTGTTCTCTCCTGTTGCGGGGGTGGATCCGTGGATTTCATTGAAGGGAGAGAAGGGGTTTAAAACTGAGTGGGGGAAACAAGCAGCATTCGTTGGGAAACTAGAAATGGGGTTGAAAGTCGTGGTGGGGAGAAGTCTGGATTCCTCCTTAAAGTGGAGGTTGTCAAGTGGTGTTTGCTGGCTCAAGGGGTTGGGTGGGGGTCGGTTACTCAGATATAGTTTTGAACAGGTTGCATTACCTGATAATGTTCCTCCTAGAATTTCTTTTTTCATTAAAAAGTCAAAAATGCTTTTAAAAATAATTTGGGCATTTGTGATCTTTATTGAAGAAAAGTTAACTTGCTTCTGTTCTATAGAAATTCATTCTTTTGGAACTCCGAACTTTTTTCCAATTTTAAAAAAATGCTCCTAATTATTCAAATTTTGAGATTCAAACGTTCTAATTAAAAAAAAAAAAAAAACTTTACTTGATTCAAAGTCAATCCTTTGGAAGCTTTGAACCTGCAGCTGCGGAAGTCACAATTTTCACTTTTTGAAAAAGATAGTGGACAAACGTAAAGAACGTGAACACAGACGTCTGTGCACTTATTATTTTTTTGAAAAGTACTGATTGTAGAAAAAAAAGCGGGGTTATTTAAATTTGCTCAAATGGTAATTGCCACATGCCCTTAACCCACGTGTAGGATATCCCTAACCCATTTTACGCCAGGGTAAAATTGTGATAAACGGGCAGGAGTGCAGCGTGTCAGAAAGTTCTGCCGCAGAGAATAGGAGTGAAAACTTTTTTTTATTTGTAAATGTTGATTGTGGATTGTGGAATGTACTGTAAATGGAATTTATTCGGAAATTCGGTCGATATTGTCTTCGGACATGAGAAATGCCAACAAAAGAGTTGAGGAGACTTCCACGGTGCATTTAATAGAACTCGAAAGGTGTGTGTATACGAGTGATATCAGATATTTCCCAGTCTATACCATACACCTACTGGTTCGTCCACGAATGGAGTTCATTCGGGAAAGCGTTCCTAGACACTTCTCAGGGGGTGGTTTCATTGGGGAGGGTCGGTAGACGAGCCAGCAGACGGGAGTAACGATTGCCCCAACCCCACCCGCTCAGGTCGTCAGCCAGTCACCGGGTGATTCAACCCCGTGCTCGAAATTCTCTAGAAATCGAAATTTTTGGCTCACTGATCGTTTATCAAATTTATAATACTTAATTTTTTGAAAAATTTTAACGTATCAACATATTTTCGCACTCTTACACAAAAAAGTACTGAAAGTAGAGATTTCTGTTGGTTTTATGATTTTATTTTAATTTATAGACTACTGCATTGGATTTGATGTAACAATCCCGTCAGAATTTTCACATTTTCGAGCTCTGTCGCGAATTAAATCCATTGATTATAAGCGAGGACGTGTCGCTCTTGTGCAAATGTGAAAAACTATCTGATCGCACGTTGCAATTCATGAGACTGCAGGGCTTTGTTAGTTCCACTCTTGTTTCAAGACAGTCTGTCGAATACTCGCAACTTTTTACTCCATGAAAGTCAGATTCATTGGGAAAATTCACACCGTTATAATTCCACAAATTACATAATCAGGAAAAATTAAAATAATGGTAATAAGTAACTTATTATTTCATAAGGTTCATATCGAAAAATGATGAAGTTATTTTCTAATTAAAATTCTCCACTTTTGCAATGTTGAAAAAATTATAAAGAATATAATCCCAGGCACTTTAATATATCATTGTACTCAAGGCTTCTCGCTTTTTAACAGTTACTGTCCGCTGCTCTTTCTTTTGAAGGAGAAAGAAAGCAGAGTAAAATAATGTGTACCCGCCTTTGATCTTTACCTTCTGCCTGCCTGCAATTAACCTGTGTGCAGAATTTTACCTTTACATACTAAAAAAAAAGTACTACATAGCTCGAATTCTTTGTTTTCAAATTCTTAATCAGGATAGACAGATTTTGCTCCTTAACATTTAAAATATCTCTCAGTCCGTAGTTATCTCTGTACACAGTGTTTTCTATCTTAGAGGCGTCATCGAATTCTGATAAAATGCTTATTTTGTCAACCTTATCATGTTTTTTAACAATCAGATTAAAGTTAACAAAACAAGTGTCTTGATTTCTTTAATTTTTCAAGTATGACTTTTTTTTTCTACCAAACAAAGATAATATATATTTAGAATGAGAGAAGTCCTTTTTCTTTTAGGAAAAAATGAACTTAAATGAAACACTAAAGCCTCGTTTAATCGATACATCTTGTACATTCTTGAAATTACATCCCTAAATGGGGATTCTTCAAATGAACTCTACTTTTTAGCCCTTTGTTCCACGCTTGGTTCCAGAAGTCTCAAAAATGTTATTTAATTTCATTTATTTCAGTTCTTACGAAATAAAGACTAGCCTCCATATCAATAGTTTCAATAGCCTCAAGATCTCAAGAATTTTGTTGAACATAATTTTAATTCTGATTGTGCTTCTTAGAATCATGAATTTCACCGAGTATAAGTTACGTTTGCGAAATCTGAGACTGAAGTAGTCTTGCATTTTTTTCGCGACAGGTTTATGGATACAAACGATAAGAGTTTGATTAAATATTTTATCAAGTTATCCTTTTGAACTCCTGGAGATTTGTTATTACATTCAAAAGAATTAAGAATTTTAGCTATTCGAAAGTAAAAAAAAAAACAAGGAAAGGAGAGAATTGGTAAATTGTAAATTATATAATTTGTTGAAACTTGTTTGGAATGAAAGTAAAAGTATGTACTTGTAGTTTATGTCAAGTAGTTTATCAAGAATTTATTAGCATAAATGCGAGTGTAGAATGTTTAATGATAAATCGCACTTTCGCTTAGAAAAAGTGCATCTTATAATAGAAAGTTCTTCTGCTCATGTATAATTAACAATGATGTGAGAATCCTAAAATTCTATTAAACACTTTGATCACTCATTTTTATATAAAAACCTGCAGTTTTTGGTTTCCTGATCACGAAAATTCACGTTAAAGAGTGAAAAATGGACAGCTTTTTAGGAAAAACGGCTCAAAGATCGATTTTTAAGCTGCAAAGGAAAGAACCACCGACACTCAACAAGTGTTTAGCGCAACGTTCGTAGAAAAAAAACTTCCTGAAAGACTGTCCATTTTTTGACTCTTTAACATGGATTTTCGTGATCAGATCAAAAACTATAAAATATCTCAGTTTGGGAAAATTTCGCCAGGACCATTTTTCAGTTTATTTTGTGTAGATTCCTTTTGCCGAAGAACAAATATTCTATAAAATTATATTGTTAATAAGGCTCCTTATATTTTTTAATGAAGAAATATTTTATTTGAATTGATAAGGAGGAGTGAAGTGACAGAATTTTTTTTATGAACTTATCAATTTGCCATTTTTCTTAATCATTCATAATAGAAGTCAGAGTTCAAGTAAACGTTTGCTTATCACTTGATGGGCATTTAATACAAAGGGACACTTTTCAATGAAATGAGTTCAATAGTTCGAAGGGATACTTTTTACCGGTTATAGCCGGCTCCCTTACTCCAAGAGGCCATAGAAATCACTTCCCTTGACTTACTGATCGCTCGAGAGAGAGTAATTTGTCAATTGCTCGATTTGCTTTGAGCATTAGTAAATCCTACTAATCCAAAACAAAAGAATTTTAATTATTCTCAAAATAATTTTTTATTTTTGTTGAACCGAAGTGTTTCATTGAAGAGTTTTGGAATAAATGATATGTAAGAATTAGTTTTCTGGATTTTAATTTCTAAACAGACAGTGCTCTCAGAAAAAGAACAGCTGTCATTCGAAACTCTAGAAGAACTAATTTTCTCGTATTTATAGATTGAACCTCTGGTGTTGTAGACTGTGGAAGTCAATTCTCATTATAAATATCATCTGTTTGGAAATTTTTAACTGCTTTTAAAATTAGGATGCTTCATACTCTTGATTATGGAAGTTTTAATAATGTTCTATCGTTTTCCTTTTAATTCCCTTTTAATTAAATAAGCACTTTTATATTATTATATTTTCGAGATAATGAAAGAAACCTAATTATTATAATTGAGTCATTTATTTACTCAGTTACTGATGTGATGATTTTGCTTTTTGTTTTAGTAAAGGAATTTATGAAAAGAAGATACGATACTGGTATTTTCGCACATTATAAAGACCGAGAGTTTGACTCATGGAACTGAGGTTGAATGACAGCCTGCAACACTGACGTTGTCGGTGGCGTTTTATACGTATATAGAGATATATTGCGAATTGCGATGCACACATGCATATTCACCCATCAATTTCCGGTCATTATAATGATGATATGTAGGCGTTCGTAACGAAGACGTCATCGTCATTCTACACGCGTATCAATATCATTTCTGACACGTCACAATTCAAAGTAAAACGTATGACGTGTTCATCAAATAGTTAACTTATTTTTAATAATTTGATTTTAAATATTTAAGTTTATAAGATTGGCTTTAAGAAAAGCTTAAAAATTTATTAGACTTATGACTAGGACGTTTAAAAATTTTATGACTTTGAAGCGAGGAATTATTCAAGAGATTTAAAACTGCTTTTCTTTAAACTTTGAGGAACAAAGAGAGAATCTAAATTTAGTCACTGAAGAAGTGATTTTTGAGGACAGATTTTGTTTCAAAGTGATTATAAAAATTAAAACGAGTATGATTTAATTTACAGAACATAGATACAAAAAATGATAAGGAAGTTTCATCCTTGGCGCACGACTCAGGGTTTATGCACCTCGGTGCTCTTCTCTTCGTCCATGATCTTATTGATTTATATTCAGAGGCCGAGTAACTACCCTCAGCTGCCGACATTGCCCTCGACCACTCTCACTCTTTTAGAACTCCCGGCATCACTATTAAAGTTTATTTTTTATCGTCTCTTTTCTAATTAAATTGTTTTCACTCTCAAATATTTAAAATGAAAATGAAATTTGCTTCCCTTGATCATTAATATTAATTTTTCACCCGACAATGTATTTGGAATTTAAATTTTAGATATAATTTAATTAATTAACTAGAATGTCATTTTAATATTTTTTGCAGGATTTCAACAGATTTTTTAAAAAGATTTAAAAGAAATTCAAAAAGATTAAAGATTATATGATTTTCTTCTTTGCTTTTGAATGAGTGATAAAATTGATGGCATTGAAAATTAAAGTGAAAAACTTGTAATATCACTTCCCCCTTTTAATATCTTAAGTTAATCACAGAGTGGTGAAGGAGTAAAAGAGAAGACTAATGGCACTTGGTGGCTCTTGGCTCTCTCGAAGAGTAATTGATTTCACTATATACTATACGTATATATATGAACCTTGATTGTGTAAGTAATTTAAGCAGTAATGTAGGGAAATGGGTAGACCGGTCTTAGAACAGGTAATTACTGACCTCATGTTACTTTTGTTTCTGGTTGGTTATCTTCTTCACTTCTCCGCACTCTGCTCTGCTAATGCACTCGTCCACACTAGTGCAAATGCATCTCAAAGAAAGTGTAAAGGAAAATTCTCTCCGGAATTCCTCAGAATCCGACAAGATTCCTTCTTCATAAGAATCATAAGCAGAGAAATCTCTGTGGACTACCACATTTTTGATATCTTGATTCCTTCCAAGAAGATTTCTTGAAATTTAAAAATATTAGACAGTGTACTTATTTACTAAATTACATATTTGTTATGAATTTATTAGACATCGCCAAATCAACATATCGATTTCTCCTGATGGAATAGAAAATTAATTATTGTCTTTGTTTAATTTAATATTTTTTTTTTGCTAAATTTTCCTGGATTTTATTTCTATTATACGACGTCGCAAGTATTGAGAGATTACGCTGAAGTCCGCAGAACACGTACATGAATATATCGACGTTTTGTGGAGTTGGTTGAGTTTCATGTGTCTCGATAACGTTTAATGGTAACAGTTTGCTCGCACTTGCGAGCAAAGGCCAGTCGAGAAATCACTATGTGTTCGCTTTTAAATGAATCTCTTTTATCGAAGGAATAACGGTAGAAACTGGTATTGAGACGAGCTCTGCTCGCGTGCCACAGTTGATCTAAGAAATGAGTCTAAAGAGACTAAAGCTAGAGTCTGAAGCACTCGTGTAAAACGAGATGGATTCTCGAATACTCGATATTCTTTAGACAGATTTTAAAATAATAAATAAAAAGATAAATAAGATTCAACGATATATGGACATAATTAATAAAAAAAAAGTCTAGACAATAAAATAGACAATAAAAATAAAAATGTCTGAGAATTTGTACCTACAGGAATAATTCTTTCCGAGAATAAAAGGTCTATTTATTCCTTTCTCATTTAAAAAACAGTTTTGGAATTTAAATCTTTTTCATATGTCGTCTCCTTCTCAAAAAGTAAATTTATTATTCTTTATATGCCGAGTCTTCTTTTCCCGTTAACTCCCTTGAGTTCTTTCAGTCCAAGTTCCTTCGTTTCGTCGTAGGTCTTCTTTTCTTCATTAAGTTGAGTTTAAAAGAGAAAAAGTGTCTTCTCACATTGGATTTCACATCTCACCAGTGCTTCATCTTCCATATGCTCAGCAGGTGCAATCACAGACGAGTAGAAATCCTGTTATAATTATTTATTCAGAATCGGAAATTAAAATTTATCATACATATCTAGTTCAATTGAATTTATAATGCTATTGCAATTATAAGGAGTTATTTAATTCTTCGAATTAAAAATTGATACTAGAAAGCCTTTAAATTATAAACTTCAAATGAAAAATATAATCCTGAATCAACCTCGGAATTAAATCCTGTTCTTGCAGGCCGAGCTCTATCATTTTTATTTTTTTGTAATAAATTTTTTAAATAAAATGATACTTAAGGACGATGTCTAGATGCAAGCATACGATAAGTTATCAACTGCCTTATTTTCCTGCCCCAAAGATCGAACTCCTTTTTATTCTGCTATCGATTGTAGTAGGTGTGCTTCATTTCCTCCTGCTGAGATTACTTTCTTAGAAGTTAGAGTGACAGCCTCGCTATCATTATCGTGACACTAGTGAATGATAAATGGCATGCTTTGCATATACATACATATTTCTCTATATAATCGGTCTTCTACCTTAGATGTCAATTATTATTATCATTCTCAAAATATATGTCTTTGCCTTCCTTTTTCAAAATTGTATTAGAATGTCATGCGAACACTTCAAGAGTTCTTAGGTGAACTCAAAGAATTTCAAGAGATTTAACAGATTTTAGAGAATTAAAAACATTTTTTGTTTTGAAATTACTTCAAAATCTTGAAAATCTATTTTCGATATAATCGCAACCTCTTTTTTCGATATGTTATGTGGCTTTGCTCTAAATTGTTGCTCAATAAAATTTCCAGTACTTCTAATTCATTTGTAAGCTTTCAAATTTGTTTTTTTTTTATATTCTCTCGCTCGTTCTCTCGTTGCTTTTTCGACTTTCTTTTATATAAAACTCATCTTATCTTTGTTTCACAGATCTCTTGCCTATCAACAGTTTCCGGGTAACTGATACAGATACTCTTACTCATTGCTCGACAGAATTATTTTACTCGAAACCACTATGCATGAAAACCGCAATAGAACCTGCGTTTGCTTACATTCGCCCACACCTAATAAGCATGCTTCTGTGAAATGAGAGAAATAAATAATTCAGCGACTGCTCTGATAAATACGTCTTGTGACACTTTTTCAAGATTCAAATTTGAAAATATGATCAAATTTATTTGTCAGAGTGAAGCTTATTTTACTTTTTAAAAATGTTTTCTACAAAACATTTTTATGAGATTTGGGAACTAAGCTGCATCAAAAATTTATACTCCATTCTGATTTTTTTAGTTTTAGGGCTGATTTATATTTTTATCATCTTCATGTTCTTCATTTCTCGATGTCCATTTTTATTCACCGTGAATGTTTTATCTTAGAATATTAGGAAGGCAGAAAGTGTTTCTTTCTAAAATCAAAAATTTTATCTTGTTTCAGGGGGCGGAAGTAAAGACGGAAAAGGAGGAAAGGATAATGTTTCACCTTCTGGACCATATCCGGGTAAGTCATTCAGAATTTGAAGGAAAATGTTTTGTGTACAAAATTTTGAAAGCGTATAAATTCCAAAGTCGTCTAATTTTAAACGAACCTAAAGTGTAAATTTTATGGCAAAATATTTGTGAAGCTTCCAAAACTTTAAAGCTTTGAAATCCAAAGCTAGTAATCCAAAGTAAGTGTAGTAGAAAATTCCTACTTTTGGAAAGATTCCAATTTTGAAAGACTTAAATTTTCTACAATCTTCTGAATTTGTTAAAATGTTCTTAATTTTCATGAAATTTGAGAACACTTTTTGATCCGTTTTTAATTTTCTTGAGGTTTGGTTTTGGGTGACTTAACAAGAAAGGGACAACATGGATTATCTATTTTTAAGCTGCGCCAGCTTTACGTCAACGGCAATAAGAAATCGTGGAAATATTGTCGCCCCAAACGACCACCGAAAATAAACTGGACTATCTCACGCATAATCCCACTGAATCTCGAATAGTCTGGGAAAGCATTTTGTAAAATATTTTTATTTGAATTTTTCAAATAATTCGTGACTATTGAATAAATTCAGATTAAAACATTAAAAATTTGATCTGAAAGAGAATAAATTTATTAAATTGGAATAGAAGTATCTCCAGCTTGGAAATAAAGATAAAGTCGAGGATAAAGTACATTTTTAAAATTTTCTTTGATTTTATTTTGAGACAATCTTAAAAGGATCTCTATTCGTCAAATATTTTTTGTAAAAGGGTGAGCAACTGGATGTCCATGACACGGTGCTGCTCTTCTTAACTGAACATCTGCAGATTATTCTGAGATCTAATGCTCTTTGTGTTCTCTACTGGAAAACATGTGTAACTCAAGGACGCAAATCTCTAATCCTTCGGCCCCTAAGACAAATTTCGGAAAATGTATTACTTTCGAAAAAAATCTCTAATTTCTAATGCTTGAAAACCAAAATTGAAAGTTGAAAATATTTTTGAAGTCTTTAATTCGTTAGTGAAAGCCAAGTTTTTAAAAATTTCCGGTCTGATTGCATGTATAACTCTCTAATTTGTTTTTTATTTTCTAGATTTTCAACTCGGTGTGCAATAGAGAGATTATCGCGGACTGAATCACCTAACAAATATGTTTCTATAAATATAATAGAGATGATTTTTAGAATTTGAATTTTCAAAGCCTGAACATACTCAAGATTTTGAAATGAGAGAAATTTGAGAAGTAAAATCTCTTGAATCGTAGCGTATTTTCGGGAAAGAATTATGGGAAATCTAATTTGTCTTTTTGAAAATCTGTTTATCCAAAACTCCCGCACCCAGGGCCGAATTTAGAGCGAAACAAGACAGTCATAGTGCTCTAAAATATCTTCTCTCCCACCGCTAAATACTTCGTCTCCGTCGTGAATACCAAAACTATTAATATTTCTCGGTTATTTTCGTAGGGGCTTTTCAAACTGTTTGCTAGCTTACTTTTTAGGACGAAATCTCTTATCATGAATGTAAACCACTTTAGATATTTTGAAAGTGCTTGTGAATTTTGTTCATTTTTTAAAATATCTTTTTAATCTACTTTTTTCTTGGAAAATTTTTTTAAAATATATTAAAATCGCGTAAGATCCTTTTAAAATCTCTAGAAATATTATGAAATCTTAAAATATCTTAATATTTCTTGAAAATTCCTAAAGCCTCTTGAAATCCAATTTCAACAGGGAATTTCTAATATTTGAGAATAGCAGTTAAGAATTTGACTTTGTAAATCAATAATTAATGAATTATTAAATGTTGCTTGTAAGTACATATTCGGGCCAATGAACGGAGGAGGAAAGGAAAGATAGCGTTGGGTCCGGAGAGAGTGGTGCGTGCGGATCAATACCAATAGAATACCTATAGCACATAGACGCAGAGTCTCGGGTGTGTCCGATCTCTCGCGCAGCATCCCTCTGCACTGTTCTCATCTGCATGCTTATTTATACTTCGATTTCTATTCTTACTTATCTTTCCCAATAAATGGAAATCCGTCGAGACCTAGACCTATTATCTCTCTCTGTTTTGTCTTTTTTACTCGACAAGAGGAAGAATAAAAAACGTAATTCTTCACGAGGGAAGAGAAGGGTACCTTTCGGGATGACTAGCATTCATTCATTGGAAATTGCAAATTATAATTTTGAATTTTATAACGCCAAAAAATATTTGAAAAGCAATTCTTCTTAAATAAAAAAGAAAATTATTGCTCGATAAACTCAAGATCAAGGAAATTTTGAAATATTTAGAAAAAACAATTTTTAGTTTGCAGTTTTTAAAAATGCGGTAAGAATGTCTCTCATTGCAAAGAACCTTGTAATACTTTTTAAATTTAGAAAACGGGTCGCATTATGATTTCACAGCATTCTTAAAAACGGGGTAAACCGCAGTAAATTCTTCATTTAACAAACTCGAATATTCTGCATCTAAGCTTGCTGAATCTGCTTTCTATACATTAATAACTCTTTTTTTTATTAGTCGGAAAAGTATAATTAAACTGGCATTTCATTAAAAAGTGAATTTACAGTAAAGTCTATATTGGTTGTAAAATTAAGGTAGAATATTTTTCATTTGACTATACATTTTATATAGATAAAGGTTGATGACGAAAATTGTAAGTATTATGCTTCACATCACTTTTATTGATTGAGCATCGTTTAAACATTGGACAAGAGTAAAACTTCGTTATTCTGCTGTTCTTTTAATCCGACTTACCGGAAGGGGTGCTACTTATGATTCGACCAGCATACATTGTCGGACTTCCCTCGCTTAACATATTGCACGAGTCGAAACGTGGCTAAAATACTGTGAATAATAATACCCACAGCTCAATTAATTCGACCTCGATAAAAAAAAAAAAAGAAAGAAAAACAATTCGGAAGCAATATAAGTTTTATTAAGTCTTCTTTATTCTCAACGCTGTAAGTTATTTAAAATATTTTTGCACCACCTCTATCCTTCCGATGAAGTCAATAAAATTTTTGAAATCAGATAAAAAAAAATTTTGTATCCCGTTAAAGATTTTTTTTATCGGAAGACAGGGCTAATGAATTTTATGATATCCCAGTTCGAAATGAAATGTTAATTTGTTAAGTTTAAGTTTGTCATGTAATTAATTCGGCTTTAGATTTTTTTTATAATAGGGTATTTTTTATTTTTTTATTCCAGTCGATGCCAGCGACGTACCTAAGAAGAAAGGATTTTTCAAGAATTTTTGGAAGAGGTCGCGTCACTATTCTCTGGAAAACCAATAGCCCAGGTGCGCCAGGGTAACCAATCGCCAACGACAGCGTGAAGGAAATCATCAACAAAACCACTTTGCCACCACAACTCTTTCAAGCAACCCTTGCTGCTGTATCGTCCAGTAACACTAAAACGGAAGTATGTCTTTCCAAATCCATTTATCCAAATCCTGTAACTGTAATTCATCAAACTGGAATGTCATGCACATGCCTTTGTTAATAATGTATGCTTATCATAATTTTTTAAAATCTTATATTAAAATATCTTAATCTGCAATATGTAATTTGATTTTAGTCTAAAAAAAATCCTATCCAGATTGCTCTTTCTTTCTCCAAGGACCAGACGAAACTGTAAATTGGATTTAGATTTATTAAAATGAAATTAAAAATTGATTATGTTTTTTGAGAAAACATTTGCTTCAGTATTAGAAATTGGCACTTAGCCAGAGGTTGTTGACCATCTTTTGGGGTCGCACCAAGGAATTGAGTTCTTGTAAAAATAAATAAAGTTCAGACTGAAATATCTTTTTCACAGAGGGGGTTACCACTTGCATTCTACGTTTTCATGAGTATTCATGTAATACATTTTCATACACTTCTCATCAATTTATAAATCTTAACATAAAATGAATTTGACAGATTGTTGTAACTGATGAAAAAAAAATTAAAAACTTGATAATATATGATTCTTCAAATAAAAGAAAAGCTATTCATTTTTTTGTTGCAGGACAATCCTTTTTGAAACTCCCGCAAGCCTAGGGGATCGCTTAACTGACTTAAATTAACGTTTACGAAGCCAATAAGGCGACGGAGAAAAAAATCACCATCGATCGATTCATCTCTCCTTCCTTTTGGTAACAAATAAGCGAACTAAAAAATAGAGAAAAAAAAACTAAAAACGCATGATTGTCGTAGACGAATGTGAGAGCGAGAGAGAAAGCCTGTTCTTTTTTTGCCGAACCGTTTCAGCACGGGGTAGTGGTATGTTTTTGCGATAAAGAGATAAAATATACGTGTATAATAATGTTGTCGTGACGTTGGTAGACTCTGGTTACTGAGTATGTGTTTAAACGTTTGCACAGACCATTTAAAAGTACGCAATGTGATTCAGAAACGTTCTAGCGAGTTCGAATTAAAGCCTAGCTTAATAATAACGCCGATTAATGCCGTTTGCTAAAAAGGAAAAAATTATAATTAATTATCACAATGGCCTAATATCGCTTCTATTCTAAAAAAATTTTATACAAATTTTTATTAATCAGTAAAATATCGATTAAATTTTTATTTTATTTTCAGATGGGAAGCAAAAAGTCGGTTTACTTTTGTAAATATATTAATTTACAAAGTTATTTTCAGTTATTCTGAAGGAAAAATATTCATTTATATTTTTTTTTTTATCTATTTAGTGCTAAATTTTAGATTATACTTATTGGCAATACATTTTTTTGTTTAATTATTTATGTGTAAAATGTCCCTGATGACATTGGGTTGAAATTGCACCGAGTTTAGGTCTTTTATTTTTTTTTTTAAAGAAAAGGTATATTTTCCCTTTCTCTAGAAGGGAAAATTTTCAGTTTTGGAAAGGACGCTTTATCGACAATAGTCGATAAATGATATACATATTTTACTCGGTTCTACACAGCGTGTAGGGCTTCGTAGTTAAAAGTTTTCGAACGATGAATAAGAAATTATTAATAAAATATTATTAATAGTAATTTCTAATTGTGAAATTTCCGGAGATGTTTCTCAGGACGTTTCATGAAACGTCTACGAGGACTCCGCAAAACTGCGATAATCGTCCTTATTATTAGGGTAATTAATATCGGCGCGATCGTCGAATTATTCATCACGAATAATGGATGATTAATTATATATATAAATAAAAAAAGAGTATTCGAGTATAGCATACTTAAACGTGTAGACGATTTGCAACGTGTGAGATATAAAATGAGAAAGAGACTGCGATCGTGTTGGGTGTGAGTGAGTATGAATGAGTGATTGATACACACAGAGAATGTTATTATTGATTTACAATTGCAAGTTGATAGAATAATTAACATGTTGTAATGTTACTAATAATGCGATTACACGCCCGGTAACGATAACGATAATAATATTCTTAATAACATTAATATGGATAATATATGAATAATTCAGATTCTTGCTGATAATATAATGAATTACGATAAACGATCACGGTAATGCGATTATTATATTTAATATAATTTTTAAATTATAATAAAGTAATCGTAGGAAAGTCATTCGGTGGTTTATTTATTAATCCCCTGTCCTTCAGGTATTGATTTGCTTTTTATTGGTCTTGAAAGAATAATTTAGTTTCTTTTTTTTTTCAACTGTTGGAAATTTTAACAGTAATTCAGCACAAAAGAGCACAAAAATTACAATTGTGAAGGAAAGAATTTTAAGTTAATTCAACTAATTAAATTCATGAATTCAAGAAAATTCTGGTGATTTTTCGTTATATGTATGTAGTACTGATATAAAATCTTTTCCATTGATCTACCGCCGCACTTCCTTTGCAATTTCTCAGACGTGAACTTTGAGATTAAATTCGAAGTCTTCTGAAAGAGACGCTCGATGATATTTTTAAGATCAAAAATCGTCTCTGGCATATTTCATATGCATAGCCTCGATATGAAGAGACGATCCCACCAACACGAAAGTTAGAAAGGCGGCTTTAAAGCCTCGTAAACTTAAGTTGTCTCGTAAACCGCTGCTGGTTTTACGCATCCTTGGAAATAATAAAAAAAAGACCTATTAGTAAGTTACAGTTAAAAAATGGGAATTAAATTCCTAGATTAATTGAAGGCGATACTTTTATTACAACAAATGGGAATTTTGAATTCAACTGAACTGAAAGTTAATTGAGAAACTTAAAATTTTCGTAAATTCTAAAAAAGAAGACTGATAGATAATATTCTTGTTTTCGAAAGAATATTTCAATTATTTAACTTCAAAAAGAAAAAAATTGTCATCTACGAGGAGGAAAACAGTTTTGCGTTGAGATTGTGGCTCTACTTTTCAGGTCAAAGCAAACACGCCTTGTACACCACTTTATACAAATTTATTACTCTCTTAACACAATCTTACTTTCGACGTATGCAAAAAAATGTTCGGAGAAAGTTTCATTTTACAAAGCTACACCTAACGTCAGAGTTCTTTTTCGCCCTCTTTTCTCTCACACTTTCTCTCTCTCTCTTTCTCTCCTTCTCTCGTCCCGTGCTTAAAATATAAATACACCCCGACCGATCGCCAAACGAGGGGAATTATCGATTTCTGCAAATACAATTACAATTCAACAAACACCAAACAAATCAGACACAAAACCAACATCTAAATAATTTATAACTTTTTAATAGAATTTCCAAATTAAAAGGCAAGATCATTCAAAAAATTACACTAAAAATCTTCTTTCGTCTAAAAATTCTTATGGTATTTTTTTTTCAAAATATCTTCGTGATTTGAGGTTTCTCCCTCGTTTTGACGTTTGGATCGTGCGTTCATGCGAACGACAGACATCCTTCGGGAACAGTTAAAGACAAAAGAAAGAACGACTAAACTGTCTTATAGTGCGACCTTTAAATCTTCTCGACTCTAGTTATACTTCAATCTTTTATTCCTTTCTTGTTATCAATAAAAATCATTACATAGTAGTTTGGGCCGCTGCTTGGCATCACACGAATCGACAAGCAACCAGTAATAGTAATAGTAGCGATAGCAGTAATAGTAGTAGTTAATAGTCGGTAGCAGCAGAGTGACAATGAATGACTGCGAATCGGTCGCAGTGACAGGTGAACCGCGATGACGCCCTTTTTATCGGTACCAGCATTTCTTTTAGGCTCTTTGCTGTCCACTATGGCACACAAGAAAAATTTTTTAAATCTTACTTAAACATACAAAAAAAGCCCCGAAAAATCTGCGCAAGAAACGAGATCAAGATTTTTCTTCTACTGGTACAAAAAGCTTTACCGAAACCCGTAGAAAATAGTTCTTTCACGCACACTTTCCGGGCCTTGAGCTAAAAATTTTTGTCAAATATTGCAGATTTTAAAACAGAGGTGTAAAAAAGAGTATCCTAACCGGTTTCTACTACTTCTGCTGGCTATAGGCATAAAATCGAACTTATTTCGACTGTCACCACTCTGTTCTCTCTCCTTTTTCCTAAGAAAAGAAGGACAATTTACTCGGTGTACCATTGACATTTACATCGCGGTTCGTATTCCTCTCACCGCTTTTGTGTGTGTTTTGTTTAAAAATGTGTGTGGTATCATTTCATGTGTGGTATGTAGGTGTAATTCGTCGCGACTCGCCCTTTCATCCTTAGCTACCACGCCCAACTTCCTCGATAAAAATCTCAGCAATATGACACATCGTTCATCATTTCTCTCTTTCATTTTCAATATCATTTTTTTAGCGAATTTTCCACTATTTTCTTACACGTAGCAATAATAAGACAAGTAAATAGCTAAAAGGACCGCATCTAATGAATTAGGGAGGACAACGTCCCGAAAAATTTTTGGGAGCGCGTCGCTCACACCGCCGCATGCTCGCCCTGTTTTCGATTTTCTTTTCTTCAAGTATTTCAAAGTTTTTCCTCATTTGCACACAGTCACACGCACACTTTTTTCAATTCCTTTTTCACTCTCTCCCTCTTTTTTTTAATCTTTCTCTCTAGCTTTCTTCCTTTCTTTCGTTCTCACACACTTTTCGCAGCTAAAGAAACTGTAATCTAACACAACAGTTTATTTCACTTTAATATTAATTATTATTATCGTTTACACTTAACTTAGTTATGTGTTTTTTCTTTTCATCAGCGAAGCGCCGCGCAAGCGGTCAAGTACACAATTTTACCACGATTTTCGCACGATTTTACCTCCCATTTTTCTGCAAAAGGCAAAGCTGAGAGACGCTTATGTGTCGTTTTTCAACTGAGGCACAAAGAAAGCATCGCTATTACAAGAAGCAATGTATCTTCGCGCTCTCATTTGTCTAGCAACTCACTCTCATTCGAGTCTAGAGAACGACACGATTATGTGCCGTTCTTTTCAACTACATCCTCATGATATACAACTAACTAATGATAAAATCCATGCAATTTATGGATCATAAGACCGAAATAATTTGGTAAAATATATGATGAAATATTTTTGTGACAACGGAAAACCGATTCATGATCGCCCCCACCAGGGTTCATTCATGAAAGAGAGAAAAAGAAAGGGATAGAAGGAACAAAAACTGGAAGAGAGGGGGTGGAGGCGAGTGCATGTGACAGTGTGAGGTGTGTGTGTTTGCTTCCTTTTCGTGGATATTCCATGTCGACTTGAAGAAGAGAGAACGATGACTGGCTTACGTTGCTGCTGCCGATGACGATGATGATGATACTGATCCTCTCATCATTTCGAGCAGCAGACTTGCGGCAGCTTCGGTGCGTCTCGTGCGGCACGGCGCGTTCATTCCATTCGCTGTCATTAAAAAATCATCGACCGTATCGTTATTATTAATATTAGATATTTGTGTTGGGTCCCAGAGGTCACTGGAACAAAAAAGAAAACGAAAATATCCGGTTAGATTTAATGATTCGACATCCTGATAATAAAAGTGGACATATAATCGCGTTCAAGTATAATTAAGCTTTCTAATTTTTTATATACGTAAAATATTATAGATTCTGCCGCTGATATTCAATTAAATCTGGACTTAAATTTTAATTCTAAAATCCACTTTTAAAAATATATTAATCCTTAAAACAATAGTAAACCTTTTGTTAATAAAATGTAGTAAAATCTATTTGTAGAAAAGCTTTAGAGGTTTTTTCATTCAACAAATTATGGTTAAGGTGGGGCAAACATAAAAGATAATTGTAGTCATTTCTTTTACATAATGTAAGTATTTTCAAAGGTTGAGCATTTTTAAAAGGTTTCCATCAAGTAAATTTGAAAGAAGATGGAAAAAGTCCAAGTTTAAACAAAAACTATAAAACTGAAAGCCGCATTTATTTTCTCAATATGTATAATAAACTTAGAAGCTTAAGAACTAATCATTAATTTGTATCTCTTGAAACAAATTAAGTAGTAAATTTAGATTAGGACGTTACTTGGAGTAATAAATTTATCCAAAAATAAAAATTTTAAAAATATTTTTTGATGAGATTCAAGTTGAATAATCTGTAATTAAAGTAATAAAGAAATTTTTTTAAACAACGAAAAGTCATTGCGCTCGAGCCTAAAAATTTTGTGCCCTTATTGCATCCGGAGCCTAAATTTCATTAAAGGGACGTAGCCAAGTTATAAAACTTTCTTGCAACCTTGCCACGAGAAACATCAAATTGATATCACATCTGCTTATTAAACAATTCGTCTTTGTTAAAAACCTGTTGTCAAAATCTCTATCGATGCTGTCACTATAAGAGATTATCTGAAAAATTGTACTATTTTGCTTTAGTGACTCAATCTGCTCTACTCCCGCGGAGCGTGACAAGAGGTAAACCCCCATGGCACGAATCACGAAAGGACAAATCGCCTATGCAGTTACGGATGTAAAGGCTATTTCACGCTCGTTGAACGTTGATGCAATAGCCAATGAAGAGCATCAAGAACGCGTGCAACAGGCATCGAACCACATGATAGGAATCGCGGCAGACTTACGTCTTTCTTTGACAATTATTTTTCAAAAACTCGGAAGTAAGATAGTGCGCAATCATTTTTACGAAAAAGTCACTTTGATTCGCTACAACGAGAAGCCAATTTCTCTTTATTTCGTCTAGTCAGCATTTCCTTTCAATATAGTTCTAGGCTAGGCAATTTTATACTTTTCATCATTTCCTTTCAAGTTTCAAGAATTTCAAATTTATTTTTAAATTAAATTCTCAAGCCAACGAAAATCTAGGAATGCGGCCTTCACTCTTAAATAATTGCCGCAGCTGAAAAAATAATTCAAATTGGAATCAAACTCTACTGACAATCGAGTCACGTATTCATAAGAATTCGGATGAAATAAAATTTAAAGAATTCCATGACATCATCTTTCACACAAAGTAAGCGTTTAGATTAATTTAAAATATCTCTCCTCTTCCGAAATGTGTGATCTTTTTTTCTCCTCTTCACAACCTTTCCTCTCTGCTTATCACAGGAAGCTTCTTCACTCGCGTTTAGCATTTGTCTGCGTGCGACACTCAACAAAAAGTTAGAAGGCGAGATGACTCATACCACAATGCTGATAATTTCCCACTGAAATTGTTGGAGAAAATTATACTTACTACCAGCTCTATTTGACCGTTTGGCGAGCCGCATATAATACTTTCAAATCAATGGGTTATCTGAATGTCGCAAGTGTCTAATAAACAATCTTGTTCCGGAAATAAGAACCGCAAAAACATTATCCAAAAAAGTTCAAATCGTGTTTAATGAGCTGATTTATCAGCTCTTGATTGCAGACGTTTAGCAAAAATCTATTCAAATAAAAATAGTTTTGAAAATTATTATTAAATAATATTATGAATTCCATTTGCAAATTGGAATATTTGAATTTTAAATTATTCAACTTATGAAAACTGTTCAATTGTAAGCCTTAAACCTAAAATGCTCAATTTTCGAAGTGTCCATTTAAATTTTGTAAACTTGAAGGACAATTTTCCAAACTTAGAAGAGAGACTATAAAGGTCAGGAGGGAAATAAATTGAAGTAGGGTTTTTAGTATATGAGGGGCTTGTTTCCTGGAGAAATGAGATGACCTAAATGATAAGTATAATGGATTATAAGTACTGACCTAATAGCCGCAGGACAGGAGGTAATCGCCCAATTTTTCGACGACGGAGGCAGCCTGTTGTGGTTGAATTGGGTCCTCGTAAAGGGAAACAACCACCGCTTGGCTTGTCTTCATGCAGTGTACTCCAACCTTACCCAGTTTTGCCCTAATCACTCGATCTGTTCCTGACAGGTATATATACCTATTTCCAGCTAAGGTAACTCCTGACGACGTCAAAGTGTCCTGATCCTCAAAACCTTTGACAAGCTTCGCAAGTTCCTCTTTACTCACCTAAAATCAAAGCAAAATTCCAAAATAAATACAGAGAATCGTCAATATTTACGTGCTAGACTTGAAAGATCCTGTACAAGTACATACTTCAAGTTTATAATATATTATGGGGACATCTTTTTGCCGAAAAACCAAAAACCCGAATGTGAAAAAATACCAAAAGTTCAAATTCCCAAATAAAAATAATATTACCGAAAATTTTTATTAATGTTTAAATATACCGAAAATATTTATGTACTAACGAAAGTAAAAAATTACCGAAATTTCAGATTCCCGAAAATTATTCCTCTATGGCAATTTCAATTTGATTATACTTCGTCTGTTTTAGATTCGAGACCTTGGATCACTTGAATCAGTTTCCTGTTCTTAGCAGAAATAGTTCTAGCATCAGTTCTACATTCTTCGTTGTTTTCATAGTTCAAATAAACATCTGGTTCAGTTACTGAAAGTGAATAACTTTCAAATAATAGCTCTCTTGCAGATTGTGCCATACCTTTTATTTAAAATAATATAAAATCAGAATCGCAATTATGCATTTCGTAATTAGATCCAATTATTTTAAGCACGTAACTAATACAATCAAGTACATAAGAGAAATTAAAAAGAGAGGCCGGCAATAGAATTCAGGAACGAATATACTGATCTCTACAAAACTGTTTCCAATTATCTACTTTTGAAATCTTATTCCTTATTTCATTATTTTCTCTAGTAACTTCACTTTCAAGTCGTAATTCTTGAATCGACTATTTATTATTTTTCTTCCTAGCAAGCATACAAGTTTTTCAATCACGTACGAAACCAGGATTATGAATCATAATTTCTAATAGAATCGTTTGATTCTCTTGATGAGGTAAAAAAACTAGCAATTAAAGAATAAGCATAACTTCATAACTTTTTTATGGAGCTGAATGTGAAATTCAGATTTTCCAGTTTCTAAAGAACCTCAGTCAAGCTATGTAAGTACCTCTATTCAGCGATCAGCTGATCACGTCACCGAGTACTTCGATAAGAATAGAAACTCACGAGTAACAAGAATCGATCGAATTAAAGTTACTTCTATTCTCGCCTGCGACATTTTAGAATTTAAGCCATCCGGTTTTAAATTCAGCAGCTAATTCTCTCTTATGTCCTCCTTATATTTCCCAACAGATAATAATAAAACTCAGGAAATAAAAAACAAATAAAAATCTGAACAAAATGAGTGTTTGATAAACGTATTTTTCGCGAGCACAATCAAAGATCGAGTCACCGTTTATTATTTGCGATTGGGAAACTGTTTTCCGTTTTTATTCAGATACAGAGTTCGGAGTAGCAAAAACAGAATGTTGAAATCGTATTTTTTGATTGGTAAGTTATCTTTTTCCTTTAATAATTAAACTGCAAACAGCATTTTCAACATTCCTACCAAAATAATAATTATAACTTTCAAAAGGATACCAATAAAAAAAATCCCATGACTTTTTCAGCTTCTGCAGCAACTGTGAGCAATTAAAACTTTCGTTGATCGTCTATCACAATTAAAAGAGCTACAGGAGCATTTCTATAAACTAATTTTCATAATAGAAAATAAAAGATCACGCTATCTTGATAAATGAAACTCTTATAATTTATCTCTAAATGAATCTCTATTAGATGAAAAAATAAAAAATAAATCTCAGATTGGCTGACCTATTTCTACAAGCATTTAGATATATGTAAATGAAATCAAAATTCTAATTTACATTACTAGTTCCTCTCTCGATTCATAAACAAAAACATTAGTTTCTAAAAAGGAGACGTTTAAATATTAGGTAAGTAAAGTATTTTTGAAGTACATAATAAGATAATAAGGTATTTCCTAGTTTGCACAGAAAGGTTGAATCTTTTATAGAAGCTTCTCCTTCATTCAAGGTCTCGTATTAGTGAACCAGACTCCAAACTCGGAAACCGCACTTTGGAAAACTAAGGTCGTTATTCTTATTTATGCTAGCAACAAATCACGTCTCGACTCATAAGTTGCAAGATACTGTCCTCCACTCTGGCGTGAAACTCTTTTTGTCCTTGCACCAACTTACTCCAAATGGAAATGTGAGTCAAAACGCAAATGTATTTATGGGCATCCAGCTCACACACATCTGTTGAATTGAGCGCATAGTGTTCACCCAATGTGACCTTGAACTGCAACAGATCCGATTCTGAACACTTTCTCGTCTCATTTTACACTTGAGCCCTTCTGATATTTCTTTACAACAAATTAAGTACGAACCTAAGAATCATCGCCCTCTACTTCATTCCAAGAAAAGATACTATTGTAGAATAAAACATTTCAAATTGTACTGATTTTTCCTTTTTGAATTAGTCATTTGTAACTAATTTAGATTTAGAAAGCAGTGAAGTTTCTCTGAGAAATCAGTGACACACTTTTGACTACCTTAATTAGTGAAAATTACAGGAGTTTGTCACTTATCTCCAAATATAGAAATTTCAAATTTTAATGGTAGCAATTTTCGGTTAGTAAAGATACCTAATCGAAAATTATCACCTTGTCTCTGATATCAATATTATTAATGCTAATTCTTTTGCCACCATCTTATTAACGCGACGTCGTCTTTTCAATTATGACGTTCATTACATGTATCTTAATTTTGTACGGTCCATCGACCATGTGAGATAGTCAATAAATTATAAATGCCAGCTGCTGATCCCTTAATGCGATAATCCCGCTCGTTAACAGAAACAGTACGCCTTCACACAAGAATCTTCCTCGCAGTGAGTGGATGGATTTAATTTCAGAAAATATTCCATCTCTCAAATGAAACCGAGATAAAAAGAGCTATCGTAAAATACGCTTTAACCACCGATCAGTCTTCTGGAAAACGTGTACCGTGCATTTGAGTCAGGTTTAAACCGTTCGTATTCAATTACCACTTTTTGTTGACTCCTCTTAAAATCTCTCCCTCTTCATTAATTTCTTTGACTTATTTTTCCTTAGAAAAATCTCACAAGTATCTTTCTAGTTTTACAGAATAAAAATTAAAATATTGAAAATAAGAAATAGGCTCTGAAGTCTGATAAAAGATACGGTTTTCCGTATTAGCCAGTTAGACCAAAGAAGTTATGACTCATTGTCAACTTAAGGTTGGGGAGACTGAGTCGTTTCATCCAACACTGAGATGAATCACGCAATGATTCTGGGGGTTTTCTCTGATTCTGCCACAAGCGAATCCTGTTTGATCAGTTAAATAATCAAAATCTATCAGCATCCATAAAAAGGTTTAATAAAGATTAATGATAATAACCACTGAATCAGTTTCCAAAGATTAAACACCGAAAATAATTAATATTAACGATGTATGAATCTAATTATTTAAATTTATATCGTTAATACTTTATTTAACTTTTAATCAGAATATTATATTTCCAATATTACATAAGAATACCATTTTTACTTTCACATAATTTTATTATAATTAACTTTATCTAAATTTTCCAATTATATTTTTACTTTATGATTATTGTGTCTGACTAAAAATATAATTTATACGAATTTCAACTGAAATTTGATTTAAATTTTAAGCAGGCTCCAACCAACTATTAGAGTAAGGTAATAATATGTAATAAATGTCTACAGGGGCGTAGTTATGAAATATGGCTCGTCCCAAAACAATAAAATACATAAAAAGAAAACTTCTACTCGCATTTGTAAATTTCTCTTGCAACCTCTTTGAGATAACTGTGGTCAATACGCTTTTAGCTTGCAAGGCAGAATTACACAATTATAGATATATCTACTGCAATTTACAAATGGCAAACACATTGCCTTTTAACTTAGTCGAGTGAAACATTGTAATTAAATAATCAGGAATATATCTTTTGGTTCGATCCGAATTTAAAGGGTTCCGTAAATGGAAAACTCTGATAGGCGTGAATAAATCGATTTCGAAGGCTAGAAACAAAATACATCTCAAAAATAGTGGTTGTTTTCAAGAATTAAAATAAGACATTACTACAAACGTCTTCAAAAGGTAGAAAGATGAACTCTTAAGAAAAAAGCGACAGACCCCGTTTTTCTCCAATCAAAGAATTCCTTCATTCCTGAATGATCACATCTCCTTATTCGACTATGTATTCTCAAAAAGGAAAATAACGATTCTAGTAGAATCTAGAATTCTAGATACGGTACTGGGAATTGCTTCCCGGCCGGCCGGCTGACGCCATTTTGGCAGCCGCGACCGGAAAGTATAAAGCTCGTGGACACGAAGTCCACGCAGCTGGCGATTTTTATCTCGACTTTCGGCCGTTCCGCCAGGGCCTTGTCCAAATAATCGACAATTCACAATCCCTTTCACCTTGGGCCCTCTTGATTCTCGATTACCCAATGTCTCTAAAAAAGGTCAAATAGTTCTCAGATTTAAAAGCTTGGAAACAAATTTTGAAAAACCAAATGAAACTGAATCTAACAATCAATTTAAAACTGAATCTAAATCTAAAATTCCAAATGAAACGTAATCCAAGACCGGCGCACACTATCACATTTATATCCAATTTCACTTTGAGGATAATTATCACATTTTTACTAATGAAATACATTTTTTTATTCTAAAAATTTCCACTAATTTTTTGTGCGAAGGTATTTCTGGTTCTAGCGGACAAAAATTGAACGTGTGCGAAGGTCGAGAATTTATAAGAGAGAGAAAGAAATTCGGGGAATTGCCCGCAACGTGCTTTACGATTTCCGACGCCAGTTCCGCCACACCCTGGAAACTCTCGAGGATGAGTTTTTTTTGGGATCAGATTTTCAGTAGGGGGCAAAACAGGATTGTATTTCCTTTTTCTTGAAGAAAGGGGGAGGATGAAGTTCGGGAATGAGCATTTCCCACACGAGGGACTACGCCGTGGAGGAAGAACGTCAAAGGATCGATATGGTGTTTCTCTCTCTAATAATGAGAGCAAATGCACGGGCAATCAGGGAACTTTGGAGAGGATCTACGAGCACCTGCAGCCATAACCCCTATGTCGATTTCGCATCACGTCATAACTACGTGGCAGCAGGCTCGTGTTTGTCGATTCCTCGAAATTGAGAAAAGATCCGCCAACCGGCGTTCCAACCTCTCTTTTTCT
Source organism: Synergus itoensis (assembly GCA_904066005.1). Taxonomy (NCBI): domain Eukaryota; kingdom Metazoa; phylum Arthropoda; class Insecta; order Hymenoptera; family Cynipidae; genus Synergus; species Synergus itoensis. Next base: position 4,736,232 of record CAJFCP010000050.1, on the reverse strand, counting down.
CCAGCCTCTCCCCTCCGGTAAGCAAGATGTCCCCTTAGAGTTCGTCTCATATCTTTTTTTTGCCCTGGCCAACGGTTTTTTTCGAAAAAATGGTAATTCATAAATTTCATTTGAAATAACTTCCTGGTGCGTCGCTGAGTGTGAGGGCGCACACTTCTTTTCTTTTGTGTTTTCGATTTCGCTGAGTTTCTTTTAAATGCGGACTGCTAATAGTAAGAATGTGAGGCGCAGGATGGAACTTGCGAGAGAGAGCAACGATTTCCTTAGTAGGTGGGAGATTACTCACTTCGAAGCCCTCCGATTTTGCCCAAAGATTTCCGTCGTGCCCGGCAATAGCCGCTTTGGTTACACATCTCGAGGCGAGCAGCTGCTTGTCAATATAATCCTGCCAGCTCATTTTTGAACACAGGGGGGAAAAACTCAACTGTTCGCTACTAACCGCACTAAAGAGACACAGACACAACCCGTCACCGACTGCCTCGGTTCACGAACTACCGATTCGCGCTAAGCTTCATGCCGGTCGATCCCCACCCTTCAATTACTTTGACGCCCCACTCCTTGGATTTCAGGAGCGAAGTTGTGAGTTTAGGGGCCCTGTTCCCTGTGGTTTACTAAGTTTTGGCGGGAAATATTTGAATTTGAAGTATAGCGTCAATGTTTAGATTTTTATTTTAGATAATAAAATCTTTAAATAATTAAAAATGGAAAGGATTTCATCAATCTGGAGTGTATATATATAGTAAATAATTTAAATTTGGGAAACTTAATTATTTTTATTACAAAAAGAGAGTTTTCTTATACAATAAAAATAACCTACAGAATTTCTAAAATTATATCTACTAGTGTATCGATCTTAATTCAGTTTCTATCAGCATTGCTTCGATTTTAATATTTAAACTATCAGGTATTTGCGGTTGGTACACCCAGCTTGTAAAATAAACCATTTTTTCAGCTTCTCCATGTTGGTGAGCAATATTTTCTAAAACCAGCCGTTTTACTTTAGCCTCATTTTCATAGGCTGTGTAAATAGTTTTCGCTGTACTAACTGTAATATAATTTCGCGATGCTAGATGATCATGTCTTAAATTAAATTGATTTATATCTTAAAAATTCCATGCATTTTAAATGTATTTTAATGATCAGAATATTTTTAAAAATTATTGGCATTTAAACGTACCATACTTTTCAATCGGCCACGTTGAAAACAGAATGCCTTTTTTCTGATGCACAGTTTCTAATTTTTCCAGTTTGTTGACAATAACTTGAAGATTGTTGACTATTTCATTCTAGAAAATTTGTATTAGTTGACTTAACTTTAAGGAAAATTTCATAGAATACAATTTTATTTCATGCAAAATCTAATGTTTTACCGTCGTTTCGCAAACTTTTTCCAACGATGAACATAGTTCAATTAATTCATCTGGATAAGATTCGTCAACTTTAAGGTCAATTATCGATTGTACAATAGGAACTCCCTGTAAATGAGCAGCATTCCATTTTTGTATATTTGAATGTAGTTCCACAACTAAACTTCGTACTTGGAGTGGAATTCCTGTCAAGACTTTTCCTTTGGATGCAGAAACTCCTGAAGCTTTACAAATATTAATTTAAACGTTTGAAACTCTACAAATATTAATTTTAATACGTAGAATTATTTCTTACCCATGCCTGGTGTACATTATCTAAATTATTTTTCTATATTTGACAGAATTGTTTTGATAAGCGTGTTTTTCAGCTGCGACGAATTGTTGTCCACGTGCGTCGTATGCAGTACATACAGGATACAGTCCTGTCACTCCTGCCACTCCATACTAATGCGCATGCGTCGAGAAGTTCATCTTAATTGGTTGCTTTTTGCGGGAACTTTTGAAATGCTAAAATTACAATTTTAATTTTTATAAGTAATTAATTATATTTTAATAAATTAAAATATCAACTATTTCATTAGTTAAAATATTTATATAATAAATCTAGTAATTTTTTGCATATTGTGAAAAATAATTCTTTTGGTTTTACAATTTTTAAATAAAATTTTAATTAATGATCGCAATAATATTTTTATTTATTAAAATACAATTATTTATTAATAATAATTAAAATTACATTTGTAGAATTTCAAAAATTCCCGTGAAATACAACCAATTAAGATGAACTGCGTAAAACGCATGTGTATTAGTGAAAAGGTTGATTCGGCGTGCGTCGACCACATGACATTATTAAACTACTTCCAAAAAAGTTTCGATTTTGGGTAAAATTTTGTAGTTTTAGAGTGCATAAATGATCATAAAATAGCAATCATGCAGGTATCTAATCAGAACAATGTGAAAATTTATAATCTAAGCGCTGGAAGATCACTACCCGAGGTAAGTTATATTTTTGAGGTTATATTTGTAAATTGTTTTTAAAGGTATGTTGATAAATACCATAAAAGCAAATTTAGATTTGTCAACTTTACGCTCGCAATACTAAATATTTTTTGTAATAAAATATTTATGTGATATAAATTTGATATACATTTTTCTTTTAGTGGTTGTCTGACAGGAAAAAAAGAAGCTTAGCAAAAAAGCATGTCGGTAAGTTGTGTTTGGAGAATATAGTTTTAAAATATCTAATTATTTATTTATTATATAAACTTTACTTATTGTTCATTATCATCTATTGATGATAATAAATAATAATTGCAACTTTTGAAAGTTAATTCTGATTTTGATAGAAATACGGAGAAGAATCGAACTTATTCAGGACTTCGATATGCCTGCAGTCAGCACAAGTATCAGAATTTCAAACGACGGTCAATATATTTTTGCCACTGGCATTTATAAACCAAGAGTAAAATGCTTTGACGTCTCAAATGTGTCTCTCAAATTTGAAAGATGCTTTGATTCAGAGGTCGTCACATTCGAGATTTTATCCGACGATTATAGTAAAGTTGGTAACATTTTATTTACTATTTCTTGCTCAATATTTATAAATTTCTATAATTTCTATATCTATATCCTGAATTATCTTATAAGCTGTTTATTAATCGGTTAATCCTCTTTTTTTAAGCTCGTTTTCTTACAAAGTGATCGAAACATTGAATTCCACGGCCAAGGAGGGAAATATTTTCGAATACGAGTCCCACGATTTGGTCGGGATATGAAATATCACTATCCATCTTGTGATTTATTCGTAGTGGGAGCAAGGTACTTTTTTCAAAACATATTTTATTTGCTATAAATTTTCTTACGTTTAATATTAACAAATAACATTCTTTTTCTAGTAACGAAATTTACCGATTGAACCTCGAAAGAGGACAGTTTCTCCAGCCTTATTCCTCGGATGCTAGTTCGATTAATAAATGCGTAATTAATCCCGTCCATCACCTACTTTTAACTGGAACTCAAGATGGAAAAGTCGAGGGTTGGGATCCTAGGACTAGGAATAAAGTAGGGAGTCTAGATTGTGGATTTCACTGCATCACACAAGATAACGGGTTAGTAGAAATGATAATTAAATCTAATTTTATGTCCCTTATTACTGCCGACGAATATTTTATGATTTATTATTTAATAAATTTCTATCGTGTTATTTACAGTTTGAAATCTGTTCCATCTGTCACAGCTTTAAATTGCCAAGGAGGCTTAACTTTGGCAGTTGGTACGCTCACTGGTCAAGTTTTATTGTACGATATGAGATCCAGTAAACCTTTTTCAACTAAAGACCACAATTATGGTCTACCTATCAGAAATATAGAGTTCCATAATAGTATGGATCTTGTTTATTCAATGGATAGTTCGATCGTGAGAATATGGGATAAAAACAATGTGAGTTTAAAGAAGTTTTATTTTTTTTTTTTTTATTTTTACGCATTCAGATTTGATTATTCTTTCCACTTTGTGGAACGTTAAATTGAAAGTCTAATTAAATAAAAACATTAAAATTTCAGGGTAATTTGTTCACTGCAGTAGAGGCGAATTCTGACTTTAATGACCTCTGCGTTGTTCCAAATACTGGAATGTTTTTCATCGCAAACGAAAATCCGAAGATACAAACTTACTACATCCCAAGTCTCGGACCCGCTCCAAAGTGGTGTGGTATCCTCGACCAGCTCACGGAGGAATTGGAAGAAAAAGCCCAAGAAATTGTCTACGACGATTTTAAATTCGTTACCGAGGCAGAATTGGATGAAATGGGTATTTCTCATCTCAAGGGTAGCAACTTATTGAGAGCCTACATGCATGGATATTATATAAATGCGAATTTGTACCGAAAGTTTAGAGACATGGTGCAGCCCTTCGATTTGGAAGAGCACAAGATGAAGAAAATTAGACAAAAAATCGCTGAGGAACGTGCTAGTAAAATTCAGGTATGTTTTGTCATAAGTAAACTTCTAAAACATAAATGACTTTGTTTATATCAAACCTTTTATAGATATTAATCAATTTAATCTAATTTTATTCTTTCTTGTAGTTGGAGAAGACTCTGCCAGCTGTTAATAAAGACCTTGCTCTTAAATATATGGAAGTGGACAATCAAAAGAAAAAGAAAACGAAAACAACGTCAAATCTTCTTCAGGATAATCGTTTTGGACAATTGTTCACAAATCCTGACTTCCAAATTGACACAAATGCTGAAGAGTACGTTTTGCTAAATCCCGTAATTTCTCAAGTGGACAAACGCAAACGTAGAAAACTGGCAGAAGAAGAGGCAGTAGAGGCTCTAGCAGTTGAAGAAGAAAAAGACGATGGTTAGTGAAAGGAAAATAAGTATTTTTACAATCTTCTTTCAATCTTGATTTAAAATTTAATTTTTTTTTTTATTTCAAGGTAAAACGAGTGCCGATGAAGATTTTCGTGATAGCAGTTCTGATGACGAAAAAGTTTGGTCGAAGGAGGTACAGAAAAAGTACAGAATGCTAAAAAGAGATGCAAGACGGAAGGAATGGCAAGAAAATGCCGACGCCGAAGAAGAAGAGGAAAAAGATTCGGAAAAGAAACCGAAGTTTTATGAAATTAAAGAAGGCATTGAATTTACTGGATCAAAACTTCAGATTCGAAGGAAAAACAAGTACGTGCAGAATGTTTAGTACTTTTTAATTTGAAAATATACCAGTTAGTTTCGTTTTCCTTAAATTTCCTTAAATTGATCAATATTTTAATATCGACAGGTTGGTTTTTAATTGTTGTTATTTATTTCAGAGCAAGCCTTGGACAAAGACTGCAAACTGAGGAAGTCAATTATTTGAAAGTTACTGGATCTGGTGGAAATAAACAAATGACATTCGCTGTTGGAAAGGTAAATAAATTAGTTAAAAATTTGAATAAATAAATTATCGTTTTTTATAATACAGAGAATATAATTTTTCTGTTTGAAATTTAAATAATTTTATAAATTTATATTTTCGAATTTTGTTTACTTTATATTTCCACTTTTCAATGTTTTCACAAAAAAAAAATTTCAAATTGAAAGAATTTCACTTTTAATATCGCTGTGAATAGTTACTAGAAGCAATTAATTATTAGTTTCGTTTTAAAGATTGTTACAATGTTGCAATATTTTTCCACAGCGCAATCAACACAAAAAAACGAAAGACCATCCAACTGTTAACAGAAAGGAATACAAAGACCTCTTGCGACCGGCTCGCAACTTAGGAAAGCGTAAATTCTAAATTAATTTTACACTCAAAGTCATTATAAAATATTGTAAATAAAAGCTTTTATCACTATCTACAAAAATTTCGGTTTTTATTATTTTCTTTAATAATTTCGGCCTATAGAAATGTCTATCATTGTACTTGTGAAGTGTGAAATCGTTCAGACAATTATTATCAGAGAAAGGTGAAAAGTCATCTTGGATGAATGATATGCCAGTTCAATGCAGTGTTAGTGAAGAACACACGATGAATTATTAATACAAAGGTTCTCCATTCACTATCAAAGGATAATAATTTCTTTCGAACAAATATGTCTTTGGTGAGTTTTTTCCAATTTTGAAATTATCCTCTTTATTAGTATATAATTAATAATTAACTAGTAATTCATTAAATTGTATTAATGATTCAATCTTAATGATGTATTTACATTCATTTTCTAAGTTCGTGTGTATACATCTTAACACAAATTATAACTCTAGATCTGTGTGTGTGTTTCTCAACAGTAGTTTATTCAGTTTCAATCGTTTCTCGTTTGAGAGAAGTAGCATAAGTAGGTCTATTTGAGAGACTGATAAGTAATAAATATGGGACAAAGCATACTTGTCAAATTTTGGCGAAAGATTGTAAACTGTTTAGACTTTTATTTTCCCTCTTTATATTTATTCTGTTATTTTACATTTTAAGTTTTAAATCGAAGTGTTGTATTTGTATTTTAGATGAATCCTAGTAAAAATGGCTCCACAAGTGGAAAAGAATCAACTTCAACAGATGGAAGTCATGAAGCTCACCTGCGAACTTCAACTCCATCATTGCTTTCAGAATTGGAACATAGCACCGAGGTAAGTTCTAAATTACGAATCATTTTTATTTTAATTTTCTGTAAATAAAAATGCTTTCTAATATTTTCTTTAAAAATTATGTTTATTTAGTAATTACATTTTATTTTGATTTCAGATTGGCGAGATAGCTGAAATGCCAGATTATGAAAATCTGAACACATCTGCAGTTTTGCATTATTGCAAGCACAAAATATTAAGACCGTATTTGAGACTTTTAGGAGTTATGGGATTACGACCAACTAGCAGTGATGATTCTGAACATTTTTCGTGCTATTGCCTTTTGGCTAATTTTCATACAGTGCAGGTCACAATTTTTATGTGCATTGGATACATTTTGCAATATATGGCTTGTTTTAGGTAAATTATTACCTTGGTTTTAAAATGAAAAAGAATATTAATTCAGAGGCTTTAAATTAGCTTTAAACGAATAAAAATGAAATGTTATTTTCTATGCTTTAGGAGAGATCGTGGATTTTCTTATAAACCAAGCCCGCCAGTATCGTACTTTGATGTAGAATTCGAGCCCTCGAAAGTGGCTCTGAATAACGATATATGTCACGGAAATGCAGCATTCAGTTATATGATACCAAGCAGTTTACACTTGGTTGGATATTTATACACCGTTTATTTATTTCGAATTAAGGAAAACGAGCAATTGCAAAATTTAATGGAAAGGGCGTTTCTTTTGTCCTCGACTCCAGTTAATCGAGGTAATCAGAAAAGACTAGTCAGAATTTTGTGGCTTTTCATTGGACTCAGTGTCGTATGGATGATTATGGCCCTCACGACTGTAACTATCATGATGGTTACACAAAATATTTCATTTCAATGGGTTCAGAATAGGTACACAATTATCACTTTTAATTTAAATTGGAAGACATTTCATTTTCAATTTGTTTATTTTTATTTTTGTTTACAGCCCAGATCAAGTGAAAGAATTGCTAAAAATCTTCTTAGTTATCTGTACCTTATGGCATGATATGGTACAAGGAACGATTATAACAAGTTATTGTCTCCAAGGACAACTTTTAATATCGCATTTATTTTTTCTTCATGCAAAATTACTTCAACATACTGTACCACCGATCGAATGGATGAAGGTATATTTTTATCTTTTAAATTCAATTTTTCCCACTTTATGTTTATTTATATCTGATTTAAAACAATAAATACATTCTGAAATTTGTAAAAAATTGTAAATCTGTTTTAGGAAATCAGCGAATTTAAAACGCTTCTCAAATACTTCAATGACGAACTTGGACCAGCAGTCTGCATTTATACTATCATCAATGTTTCCTGGGCTTTGGCAGGAATCGCCTGGTTATTTAGATTCGATAATATTAACGTTCACAATAATCCTGCTGCTTTTATAGCGATATTGAATGTCATCCTCTGGATTTCTATATCGGTTGTTCCATTTGTTCAGGTTTTGAATATTTATTTTATTAATTTAACAGAATTATTATCTGTTTTATTTATTAAAATATTTTGAATTCGTTTTCTTATTTTTTATTTTTTCAGGCTGCGCGATTAACAACAGCGTGTTCGATGATCCAAAGCATCGGTCACGAAGTTCGAGTACGGCCTTATGTTTATCAAGGAACCTCCGGAGAAGATTTAGATACTATTTTATTATACACATCCTCCCTGAAAATGTGTGCAAGACTTTATAGAGTTCCTATAACTGGGCGATATTTATGTATGTTTTTAACCATCGGAGGCGTTGTTGTTTTAACTTTAGGGCAATGCAACGCCTTTTCATAAATTTAAATGTGTTACCAGTCTCTTGTGCGAAAAAAATTTTGTTGTACATACATAAAATTAATTGTAAGGCGTACGTTATCGTGTGGAGAAATATAAATTATTTGATTTATAGAAAATTGTTTGTATTCAATTTTTTATTTATTTAAATTGCATCCTTTTCAAATTGTTATTTAATGATGATCAAATTAGTAGGGACCTCTTTGTTATTATCAAGATGTGAATAAAATGCTTATAAAAACAATTCTTAAATTTCAAACGAAATTCGCTAACGAATCTAAAAATTACATTAATTTTCCCTCTAAATTTTAAATTGGCGCCAAAAGTTGGCAGGCCTGTTTCAATGAATTTCTTAAGTTGGCCAGTCTGAAGGGGGCAGATCCTCTCATTCTCGAGTACTCGAGTTGACACAAAATTAAAGATGGCTGGCAATAAAGAACCTCCACCGTTGTTCGAAGATGTCGATACCGAAAAAAACGATTTGGATGATGATGATGATGATATTTTCTCATCCGCAATACAGGTAATATAATAACCTTTATAATTAAAAAAGATTTCATGACCTATATTTCCTACTTTCTAATCCAGCCTCTTTTGACAGTAGCATTTCCTCTTGTTTCTTCTCACGTTAATTATTTCTCACCTCTTATTAATTAAAGTAGGATTTAGTTACCGGCTTTTTCATTTGTTTAATTATCAAAAACTTCAAATTTTGTTTACTTCATTGCAAAATGATATGATTATTGTCCGAAGCAAAGATCAATTGCGACGTGGCAATGTAACTGTCATTTGCAAGATTTGCAGAAAGAGAATGCTTCGTGTCATTAAAAAGAATTTTAATTATCTTAATTATATATAACCATAATATGCAACCTACAACTTCACTGATATTTAATATTAATCCAAAGCTGGTTTGAAGTTGATGTTACACAGGAAGTATATAGATTTCAGTTGGATGTTTTCGATTACTCATTTTTTTCTTTCTATTTGTTGTGGTATTTTAAAGAATTTTTTTGGGAGATTTTTGTATTATTGGCGCAATTATTTTTTATTGTATTTCTATAAATTTAGAAAAGGGGAATTAGAGATAATTTAAGAAAAAGATTTTATATGTAATATGTAATTTTATCATGCAAATTTTATAATTTATAAGTATAAAAATATACCATTGCGCTCTTTGAGTCAGTATTTAGTAATTTGATATTAAATATTGATTTCTTACTTTAAGTAATTAATTAAATTAAATTTAAGGTATAAAATCAATTTCACACTTTTCAATTAAATTAATTTAATTTACTACTTAATCGGGCGTTTTCCGATAAGTGATAAAGAAGACGCATGCGTATTTAATTTCGACAATTGATATATCGACTTATGCATTAAAAAAAAATTAAAAGAAATTCACGAAAATAACTTATCAGAACCAAACTGAATAATTTATTAATTGGCTGTGAATATTCGGAAAGAACGTTTCATGAGCAAGTTTATTCTGAGATTAAATTGTATTGATTATAGGTTTGCAGGTCAGTTGCAGATAAAAGTTAATAAATTTGTGATATATTTAAATTTTAAGAAGTATGTACAAATTTTAAACGGTTTATTTTATAATTTAAAATTATTAATAAATTACAGGACCAATCGCTACTGGATACGTCTTCTCCCTACAATGGACTTTCCTCCGCGCAATCTGAGTTACCAAAATTATCCTTGAGAGACGCAGTTGAAGAAAATTCTTTTTCTACTGTTTCAAGCCCTGCTCCTGGAGGACCCTTAAGTCCTCTCATGGGAAATGATATGGATGATCTTCAGGATGTTCCTATCAACGATAATTTAGACGATACGTCGACAAACAAACATATACAGTCTCAGTCTTTGGACGAGGTAAACTTTTTTAAAAATAATTATTTAATTATTTAATAAGTTGAAATGAAGTCTATTTCCAGGATACATTTTTCGTTTCAGATACCGACAGAATCCTTGGATACATTCTTGAACATTACTGTGACTTCTCCACAAAAGATGGGAGAAGGAATGGGAACCTACGTTGCCTATCGAGTAGAAACGAAAACAAACATGCCTATTTTTCGAAGTAGAAATTTCAGCGTAGTTAGACGATTTAGCGATTTTCTGGGTCTCCATGATAAATTGACTGAAAAATATCTTAGAAATGGAAGAATAATTCCACCTGCTCCAGAAAAAAGCGTCATTGGTAAATTCCAAAATATGTAATATTAATTTACTAGTAGATCCTAAAGATGATTCTTTACTCGAAATTAAATTAAATATTCTATGAAATTCATCATTTATTTTAAATTTTAATTAAAAAAGTAATTTATAAAAAAATACAGGTATGACGAAAATAAAAATGTCGGGTGATAAAAACCAGGAACAAAGCTCAAGTTCAACAGAATTTATCGAACGTCGCAGAGCAGCTTTAGAAAGATATTTGAATCGAACAGCCGCCCATCCAATTCTTGGGGTTGATCCTGATTTCATTGACTTTTTGAAAGCCGGTAAATATTCATAACAAAAGATAAATACTGATTTTATCAAAATAATTCTAATTATATTTTTCCTTTCAGACATGGAATTACCAAAAGCAACAAATACTTCGGCCTTGAGCGGAGCTGGAGTAATGAGGCTATTCAACAAAGTAGGAGAAACCGTGAACAAAATCACTTACAAAATGGATGAAAACGACACCGTAAGTAAAAATTCCAAACCATTTTTAAAATCCGAAAAATACTTTTTGCACGAATCGAATAAGATCGGTTATGACTGATTTTCTGTTGCTTACATTAGGAAGGTAAGGTATGTTGAATTCGTACCACAGATATAAAGTAGCTGTTTATAATTTTCTTTTCAGCTTCTCAAGTTCTCACGTTCCAAAAAAATGAAAGTCAATATTCGACAACAACTTTGTTGCTTAATTGAAAAAAATTTTATCATGACTTTCATATCATTATTTGCTAATCGTTGATTTTTCCATAAATCTAAGGGATCTATTTATTTTTTTGTAGTGGTTCGAGGAAAGAACAACGCAAATTGATTCTTTGGACACTCAGTTGAGAGCTTTGCATTCCGCAGTAGAAAATTTAACAAATCAAAGGCGAGAGTTGGCAAATTGTACTGGCGCAACAGCAAAAGCTGTTGCAGTCCTTGGACATGGCGAACAGGGAGCAGCTCTTGGAAGAGCTTTGGCACAATTAGCAGAAACTTTGGAGAAAATTGAGATCGTCAGAAAAGCACAAAGCAATAGCGATCTTTATCAATTTGGAGAAATGCTTCGGGAATACGTCTCGCTAATTACAGCGATTAAGGTAAGAAAAAAATAAGGATATCGGAATATTGGAATTACTATCATTGAACCCCAATATAAACTTCTAAAATTATTATTTTCATTGACTAACTTAGTTTTTCGAATTACAGGAGGTTTTCCATGAACGTGTAAAGGTCTTTCAAAATTGGCAGCACGCACAGATGATGTTAAATAAGAAACGTGAACAGAAAGCTCGACTCGAACAATCCGGTCGCAGTGACAAAACAAATCAGGCAGCGACAGAAGTCATCGAATGGGAATCCAAAGTTGAAAGAGGTCAAGAAGAATTCGATAAAATTTCACAGATGATAAAAAAAGAAGTGGAGCGGTTTGAATTGATTAGAGTGGATGATTTTAAGAAACAATTGATACAATATCTAGAGAACATGTTGAAACATCAGAATCAATTGATTCAGCATTGGGAGAGCTTTTTACCTGAGGCACGCGCCGTCGCGTGAATATTCCATGTAATTTCTAAGAGAATATTTTTTATTCAAGTTTACCTGCTAGGTTACGTGCGTGTATAAAAGAATATTCTGCAATGCAATAGAGAAGAAAAGATGAGAAATGGAGGAGCGTTCTAAACGTTGCAAACACGAGGGAGAAGTGTATATTTGTCATTCCGAAGATATTAGTAGGTTTAAGCGAATTTGTATTCAATCGAATTATCGCATAAAATGTTTCATTTTTTTACTCCAAAGTTAAGTCTTTGTAATTTGTAATGATTCTGTCAGTTGCGCTCTCAATTAGAAATTACAACAGATAGGTGCGAAAAAATTACTTTGTGTATAATATAAGGTCTAAGTATCGTCAAATTTTTTCTTGAAATGTATTGAAAGATATTATTATTGCTATTCTTATTTAGATTATCATTGTATGTATAATCTATCTTTTAAATATTGTTATTCGACAATAAAATTCAGTTATACAGAAGTTGTTTTGGATTTTTCTTGATTCTTTCGATTTGTTATAAGATTTTAGATACATACACACTTTCAATTTTTTTGAAACAACATTTTGGAAAAAATGTATCTATTGTCCCGTTTTATGTACAACTTAATGGAGAATAGACATAAGGAGTGTTGACGGTGTTGACAATTTGTCAATTGACGTAAGGGCCGGCTTGGGGGGGGGGGGCGAGATTGTGCGCCGCACAGGGGCGCCAAAGAATTAGGGGGGGGGGCGAAGGCGCCTTGATTTTTAACACGATTTTTTATAGTTTTATAATACTTCTATTTCTATAATGCTTCTATTTTTATATCAAAATTTCGCACAGGGGCGCCACAGAAGCTAAGACCGGCCCTGATTGACGTTTTTGGTCAGTTTCCATTTCAGAAACAGTTCGTGTTCCAAATGTTCCAATAATTCCAAACGTTCCAAATTCCAATTCGTTCCAGTGTTCCCAATTCGTGTTCCTACTCAACTGCTCATGCACAATTTTAAACTACGCGCGAATATCAACCAATCAGATCCCGAGTACGACGCATGCGCAGTGGCCCCAACTGGAGTTCCGTACTCTACTACGCATGCGTTGAACTCTGTATCTGATTGGTTGTTATTCGCGCGTAATTTGAAATGCATAATATTTTTTAGCATTTCAAATTGCGCGCGAATAGCAACCAATCATGTACCGAGTGCGAAGCATGCGCAGTAGAGTACGGGGCTCGAGTTTGGGCCAAACTGGAACGAATTGGAATTTGGAATGTTTGGAATTATTGGAACATTTGGAATACGGACTGTTTTTGACTGGAAAAGTGGAAACTGACCAAAAGCTATTATATACCTGCGCGCTGCGCCATGATGAGTCAATCGCGCAGTCAGTCGTGAAAATATTGCCTCTGAATGCTCTGAATTCACAATTCTCGCCGGTTCGTTAGTTCGTTACTTTTGTTAGTTCGACAGTTTTTCAGTTTAGTGATTTTGTTCACAGTGTTCGAATCATTGTTCTAGAGCCGTCTCCAAACTTTGATTTTCAACATGTCTATTCGCAGTAAGTGAAATATGAAAATATTACTTGTTTTAAAATTAGATGCCTGACCATATAAGGAAAGAATTTAGAGTGTTACAAACAAAACCACTGATCTCATTATTTTTCGGAATTGTGTGTCACGTATATAAAGTTTTGAGTTTTTTTAAATCTTAATTTGTTACAAAAAAATATTTTACAGTTTCTAGTTTTTGGCTTTGCAATTCAAAACCGGTCAATGACCGATGAAATAACTGTTACGGTCGTGATGATGTACAAAGAATAGCTTTTGGCATTTCACCGGTTTCCCAGAAATTTGCAGTTTATAGTTTATTTATATCCTACTCCTATTGTTGATCAGTTTTGATAAACTAAATTTCAATCATTTGAACTTCAAGATGAAGACTTTTCACTTGACAACAGCGGATAATTTAATCTGGCGATGAAATTGTTGACTTGAAGTTCAAATTAGTAGAAATAATAATCAAGATTTTATATTTTTAAGCTTAAAATTTAAAATTAAAGGAGCTTGTTAATTTGCTAGTATAATTAATTTCGGATGTTTTTAATTGACCTTATTCAGTAAAAAGTGCATTAATTAATCAATGCCACATAAGTTTTACCTTTAAAGGTAAAACATGTGGCATTGGTTTATATGCTAAAATTTAATTGATTCTTGACAGTAATCTTCATTTGCTTGAATGTCTTGAGCGGATCAAGGTGTATGTAAATAAATTAACCCAAAGGGAAATAACACCTGCGAATTCTTGAACGGATTATTTATTATATGAATTGAATTTAACAATATCCACACCAGGAATTTGAAAATAGATTCTAAAATTTGCCACAAGTATTTTTGTTAAATATATTAATTTAAAATCAAATAAAATAAATTTATAAAAAGGATCTGTTTCTCTATCATTTTTTTGGCAGTATTAAAGTTCTTGGAAAGGTCTCTACTTTTATTTCTGGGTGAAAAAATTTTATTAGTCGCTCTCCTCGGCATGAAAGGAATTTCTGATGAGTATTGCAAAATTGGAACGTAGAAACCCCATCAAAGTATGTAATTTATGTGCCGCCTCAACATTTATTCTATTAGGTTGTCGTCATCAGCGTGCTTGCATTCCCGGCCTTGCAAAGTGCGATTCTTCCTTTATTATTTGTTTCGTAACTCTTAACGTCCTCTCGTTTATCGGTAATTAACATTTTCTATCCTTGAAGAATTTTCGACACTGGAATCGTGACAAAGATTTCTTGGAATTTCAACCTTGGGACAAATTAAGAAGAGTTTGAAAATAAACTCACATATTTTTTTTATTGCGAAGTAACTAAATTATTATAGATCGCAGTATCAATTTACATATTATGTATTTAATTCTTTTAAATTAATCTTTCTTAGAGTGATTTACAAAGATGGAAATAATTCCTTATTGTCAGTTAATTATACAAGGAGATGTTCCTTGACAATAATTCACACGTTGCGCAATTGAAGAAGCTTGTGTCAAGTTTACGCTGATATGATAATTAACGACTCTCTTCTATAAACAATCGATTTGTCGGGAAAATTGTTCTCACATTGACAAGTGTAAAAAGCAAGTCGAGAATTTTTTTCAAATACAAATTTAGAACAAAGAATTCAAATTGGATCAAAAAACTTTGTATTAAATTATCTAATATAAATTCTTGTCCTTCAATTATGTATTTTCAACATTTTTTTTTTCTAAATTGTTATATTAGCTTCTTTTTTTATATTTTCGTCTAAAATTGAAACAGCGCTAGATTCTGGAGCCTATGTGGAATCTACATGTCTAATTTTATAAGTAATATCCCCCGTGTGGGCAGAAAAGCACGTTCCTTATCATTATACGTGCATTGGAATCATCTCAGGTCGAAGATTAAACTTAACAGTCAACTCTGCCATGTTAGCAAAGACATTTACAAGTACGATCGAAAATTACAGAATATACGAACAATCTACAGGAGATAGGCGTCATCCATACAGAAATAATCGTGACCTCACAAATATGACTTCAATGACGTATCTCAAACTTGATTCACCATGGATCAATTATCTGGTCCATTAAATTTTTATTCTTTAACACAACTAATACAGTTTTATTACCCAATTATATTTGACATTTTACGCTTCGCATTTGACCGCAGGAGACCAAGGGGGGGAATTCAACAATTCATTCGCGTATTAAACCGTATGCTCATTGTTAATATATTATTATTTTTAATAAATCAAGAATCTATTCAATAATATTTTTAGTAATTATTGGGGAATTTTAAATTTTATCGGTATAATATTGTTTAATATTGTATTACATGATGTAATAATTTGTAATATCGTGTAATAGTTGTCTCACAGCAAATATATAGCATTTTTGCTTACGCTTTATATATTTTTGGAATTCTAAATGTGGTTTCAGATTTCGAGAATGTAAGAATCTATTTTCGATATAACAATTTCAACCTCTTTTTATGATAAGATTGAATTTTTAAATTAAAACTGAATCTCAGATTTACATTTTCTTTCAGCGCTAAACACGGAGGATAAATTGGAGTATCAATTCATTCCGGTGACAGGAAGCCAGATTCAATTTCGTGTAAGAGCCCCGAATGATGCTCATATTGCTCTTACTGCTGGTCCCCAAGAGGGAGAACCAATGTATGAGGTGAGAAAAATTTATTGTATTTTTTTAACTATATAGAGAATATTTTTGGAATAATAATTCTAATTTACTATAATTATTGTAATATTTTTCAGGTTTTCATTGGCGGATGGGGAAACTCGAAATCCGTGATTCGAAAGAACAGGAGCAAGCCTGAAGTTGCTGAAGTCGATACCCCCGGAATTCTCAGCAATAACGAGGCTCGAGGCTTTTGGATCAGGTATAATAATTTATTAGTTAATTAACTCTGTACTACTATTTTAAATTTTTGCTGTAGTGAAAATACTTGTAATTGCATATTGGGACTTCATTATAATTAAAAAAATAATTTTTTCCTTTTAATTTCAATTTAGGTGGTCCGGAAATACGATTACAGCTGGAAGGGAAGGAAACTTTGATCCTCTGTTGTCCTATACAGATCCTGAACCAATTGTTGTTGGGTATATTGGTATCTGCACTGGATGGGGTGCTTCTGGCGAATGGCAACTTGAAGGTAAATGAAAATATCTCTACATGGAATTGTGAATTTATCCATGATATAAGTACAAATTTTGATTGCACTCATATATTACTTCACAATTCTACAATTTTCAATTTGTAATCTCTAATTTCTACTTTATGATTCAATTCTTAAATTATTTATCGGTCCAGAAAATATCACTATAAGAATATGAATTACTTTATTACCCAGTCATACTTATTCTGGGCACATTATTCATTAATGAGGCATTTCTGCGTAATTGCGAGGAAACAGTTAATATTCATTTTAAGTCGGAATTAATGTAGAATTATTATAGAATTTGGTATAGAAAATTATTTTGATCTAATTAATGCACAATGGTCGAAAGTTTTGGAATTAATATTTGGATTAAAACAAATGCTTTGGGTGCCGTATTTTTAATCAGCTATTTAATTACATATAATTAATTCTTTTTTTCTGCATCGGGGATTTTTGGACAACATATTGACCGTCTACAGCGATATGTCTTGCCGACTACGTTGATTGTACGTAATTTATTTAATTGCAGAGATGGATTTTCTTCCCGTTATCTTTGTTAAGTAGATTTGGCTTTTATAGAGAGGATAACTGCTTTTTGCCTTCCTGCACGCTTCTGCAAATTACGTAATACACCCGCAGATTTGAAATTATAAATAGAAACCACTCGTGCCTGTGAATAATCTCCACATAATTTATATGTATTTATATTTTTGCAATCTTAGGAGCAAAGGTCCAAAACTTGTTTAACCAGTTTTATAAAGTTTCAAACAACATCTTATAATTATATTTTATAATTCGTTCTCTAAGCAATGCAGCAAGATTTGAATTATATTTTGAGAGATAAGTTTTTTTTGGTAAAAATGTTTCGCGCTTCATAAAAAGAACCATTTATCATACAAGTTATTCGTAAAGAATTTCATACACACTACTGCGAGGATATATTTCTACAATTGTATTCTTATCGCAAATTTTTATTTCCTTTTTTGTCATAGATTTTTATTACTTTCTTCAGTTTAGTTTATGCATTTATTCCAAGGGATAAACTTTTCCAGTATGTTTGTTAAAGATAATGAAAACATTGCACGCGATTTTAGAATCTAGGAAATTTGAGTAGTTAGCAAAAACTAGCAAAGTTCTTTCGTCCTTGCAACAAATATTGATTTTCTATCCTTATAGGTCAGACAGGTTTCAGTCCGACGTCGTCATATATTCATTCAATTTGTCAGGAAGGTCAGCTTGGAAAAACACTCCTTAAAAATATTGATTTCTTGACCGACCTCTTTCAAATCAAAACATAATCGTAAATTCATAAATTTAGAATATTTTAATTCAAAGTGGTCAGTGAAAAATACTAGGATAAAAGTGTGTGATATTAAGTTTAGTGCCAATTGATAAGAAGCTGATTTTGAGGTAGACTCCCTTAAAATTGAAATTGAGATAAAAATTGCAATTGAAATTAGAAAAGATATTTAAATTTAAATTTTCTAAGGACATCCACCAATCACAACTACGGATGATCTGAAATACAAATTCCATCCTGCCCCTGGTGCTGTTATCCTGGAAGTGAAAGCGAAAAGTAATGCTCATGTGGCATTATCAAAATCTAAAGGGGAATCCAGCCCGATGTACGAAATTATGCTGGGTGGTTGGGAAAACTCTGCTTCTGTCATCAGATACGATCGCAAACAGCCTGACAAGGTTCTTGTCTTTTAATTTTATTTTTATTTCTTTCTTTAAATTTAAATTCGGCCCCTTTTAACTACATTCTTCCAAATTTGGATTTTTTCGAATGTGAAGGTCTTCCAAATTCAAAAATTCATTTTATTTTAACCTTATTTAGTCCGACAAATCACGAACTACATATATTATTCCCGACCTTGTCATTGCCCCACCTTCCTTTCTCTGATTGCTCTTTTTTCATGAAACCTACACGTCGTTATGTAATAGCAATTTGATTATTTCATTATCTAAGAGGTTTTGTGTTTCAAAATTTAAAACCAATGATTTGTAGTAGATTAATTTTTTTAGTCAGCAAATTTTAAATTCTTTTTCTATATTTCTTTGAGAGATTTTGGTTGATATTAAACCGGAATTGAATTCCCGTTTCTCAGAAATTTAGTGATTTCAGAGCAGGTTCTCCATATATTTTAGATGATTAAATTGTGAACACCAAAGGGTTGCCAATTTATTTCTAATACTATTGTTATTCAATTTTAAAAAATATATGTGATCCCTCCCTTAAAGTAGAATTATAAGTGAGATTCTGCGTTAGGTTCGCAAAGATACACCGAATATTCTGCATCCAGGCGTATACAAGCAATTCGCAATTTCTTGGCGTAATGGCCATATTGTGGTAAGAGCTGGGGACCAAAATGGCCCCGTGATTTTGGAATGGAAAGATCCGAATCCATTTGGAATTACCCACATTGGAGTTCGAACTGGTTGGGGAGCCACTGGATCATGGAATATCAAATTCGATCATCCCCCTACGGGAAGGAGCCATGGCATGTTTTTTTCTCCTTTAATTTTTTTCATTGAAAAAATTCATCATCAAGTGGTTTTCGTTATTCAGGCCATCTACCATCTTCCCTCATTTTCATTGTTGCTTTCTTTTGTTGCTGGTTGACAATTTATTCACTCAAAAAAAAAGCTGAGAAAAACAATTTTGAATTCTAATGCTTAAAAAATTTGATTGAAATTTTAGTAGATTAAAAAAAAAGGGACGCTTCAAATTTGAACTTTTTTTTCCATATTTAATATCTTTTGGCACTAAATTTTTGTTTCGATATATATTTTTCGTGTGGTGAGTGTGGATTTCAAAAATAAAAGGACTTAAAAGTTTAATAACAAGAAATAATTGTTATGCATGGGAATGTTTACTAGTTTAAGGCACAAAAATGTTTTCATTCATTGAATGTTTTTAGAGTAAATAAAAATCATGATATGTGGTTTAGGGTTCTTCAGTTCATTATTAAAATAGTTTCGTAAATGAAGAATTGTTATATTACTAAAAACACTGTAAGTACAGCTTGTAACTAATTTTATATATACGTGGAATTATAGAAGAGATTATAAAACGAAAATTATTTTCTTTTTACTAACAAAAATTGTTTTAAATTGTTTATAGCTGGTATTGTTGGTGCACCAACGCCTTCAGCGCCTGCGGCTCCAGGATCTACTGGAATTTGGTGTCAATCAGTAGCTGGAATGGTACCTTCAGGAGCAGTAGAGGGTGGAAGAGACCTTGATGGACCTTTGTATGTTGGAAGAGCTCAACATGAGGGTGCTCTCATTCCTGGAAAAGTAAATCCGCAACATGCAGTTTGCTACATCCCATGGGGTGGTGGAGAACATGGAAAAGCTGAATATGAGGTCAGATAAAAAAAATTAATTAATTAAAAACTCAAAATCAAAAAAAAAATTTTATCCTTAAATGATTTTTTTGTGTATCTCAGGTTCTCTGTGGCTGTCCCTCGACTTGGGTACCAACCAGTGGCGATAATATTCCACCAAACGCTATTCCTGCTGGACAAACTGAAGAAGGAGAAGTCCTCTTCATTGGCCGTGCAAATCACGAGGGAACAGTAACAATTGGAAAGGTGCAACCATCTCACAAGGTTCTCTACATTCCATTTGGTGGTGAAGAGATTGCTCTCCCTGAATACGAAGTTCTCGTCAATTAAAAAAAGCAAGGAAATTTTCGCAAAAGCTCTTCTCACTTTGGAGGACTTGAATCTCGATTATTCTCTCTAAATAGAAAATGTAAAACAAAATTCAAAAGTAAAAGGTTTGCTGCCAATATTCACGAAAGTGGAATAATTTTGCTTTTCAAAAAATGCTGTTAGTTCTAGGAAATTCAAATCTTATTCTGACCTCAGGAATTTAGTAATAATAGAATCAGAGCCAGAAATTTAAAAAGCTAATTAAGCATTACACACTGAATGATTCATTCTCTAAAAGATGCGTCACAACCTGCCAAATGCCTTCCTTATTTTTAAGACTTTGTATATCATTAAGTTTTTTTTTCACGCTGAAAGCGCACAGTTATAGAATAGAAAATACAAAGTTTACTACAGTTTGTAATAGTATTGTTGTAAATTCGAAAGCTTTTGGAAAAGAGCTTTTGATGAAAATTATGCGATTAGAACTAGTTAAGCAATATTATATGCATACATAATATATTTTTTAATCTTTTAACGCGCCACGCTTTGTTCTTAAAGATATATAAAAGTTATATTTTTTGAAATGTCATTCGATAGAATCGAGCGTTAAATGAAGCAATAAAGCGCAATTTATTCAATGAAAAAGATGTTTTTACTTGAGTAATTAATGTTTCATTAGATAAGATTTAAGATTAAGTAATACAAATTAATATTGTTTTAACCATTTCGATATAATCAAATTTACTTGCCTTGAAATTGACAAAAATTTTATTTGTAGGGCCTAAAATTAATCAAATTGAGGATAAGAAATGAGATTACATGATTTACAAAATCTCTTTTATTAATGGTTTTGACAATGTTGACTATAACACACCTTCTCGCAGTTTGTATGGATTTCTTAGCATCAAGTGTACGAAGATACATTTATTTCGATAAATCATTGCATGTGAGTGGGAATGGTTTAGCGTGTAAATAGGTACAGGATTAACGAGAGGACGGCTGCAAAATCGCATTTTTTTCAGAAAGCTAACGTGACTAAACTATTAAGCGTGGAAAATGACACTCGGGAATTTTTTTATTAAAAAAAATCTTTAAATTAAATTATTTTAATTGAAAATTTAAGAAGTGATGTGTTGAAAAAGCTTCAAGCTGATCGAGAAATTGAGAAAGTAAAGGAAAAAGAATGACTTTATTTACAGGAGAAAAGTTGATGCTAATGTAGATTTATCTTACAGATAAATTTGTTTCAAGGGAATAGAAAATCTTTTAAGGAAGTAACCTTTGCATGAATTTCAATATTTCTTTTAAAGCAGCCAGAGTTCTTGATTGTAAAAAAACGAATTGGCAAAGTATTTCTTTTTTTTATCCTGACGAAAATACTTCTGTTGGTAATTTTCTAGTCTTCTCATGTAGTTTAGACTGTTTATAGATATATTTTAATTTTATTGTGTTTCATTTTTGTGCTAGATTTTTCGATTTTATATTTTGGATTTCAAAATCGAAATTTTTTTCGTCAGGAAAAAACTTTTTAACCAATTTTTAAGGTAATACAAGTTTTAATTTCTTTTCGACTTTGTAGAGAAAGTTGGGCTGGTTAATTTACATTGAATATGCCATTCACATGCTTGTAATTGTTTAATTTAGTCAATCACTCGTTTTAAATGCAGACGTAGTTCTTCCTTGGCAGCATACATTAATTTCATTCACGTTTTAGCAAAAAGGATGACACCAATCAAGACTGATGAGTCATAAAATTTTCTTTGTTGAGTAATATTTAATTATCTTTTAAGAAGTAAAATCTCAAGTTTAAGAACATTTAAGAATATAAATTCAATTTAATTTTGACATTTAATTGTAATTTTATTTTACGTTTCGCAATTATTTTTAAAGAAAATTAAATAATCATTTTTAATTATAATTTACAGTTCAAATTGTCGATTTTTGCTGTCATCCTTTTCTATAAAACTATGTCAATAAATATCCTCTTCTCAATTAACATACACACACATACAATCAGGTATAAAGACACATACAGGAAGTGCACGTGGGTTAGAAGGGCAGGGTGGTAGGATAGACTCTTCTAATAGACTTTGCAGACGGACATAATAGAAATAGTTGATCTAGCGTCGCTGTACAGGGTGTTCTCTGGCAATAATTATTTAATTAATAAGCGAACTCAATTCGCTTCAAGACCGAATAATACGCGTTTCCCCAAGGAAAACGAAATTCGAAAGCGAAAAGACGTCGCAAAATTTCGATGATTAGTTCTTTCATTGAATTTAATTACAATAATAATTAAACGCTTCATTTTATTAATAAAAAGAAGTAGGGGTTTATCAGTAAGACTTTATTATGTAATAAAGTAAAAAAAGCTATATTTAAATTGAAGAAACTTGATTATTAAGCTTAATTCCTTTGCTTTTTGCTGAAAGTGTAGATATTGAGTGTGTTATTTGAAATAAAATGGATTATTTAATAATTGACTTGAGAGGAGAAATTAAGCGTCGCTTTCCGACGAGTTTTGCTTTTTCGCTATTTGGGAAACGAGGAAACACCTTATATAAATATATCAATATCGGTAATAATATATTATCTATCATTTACATTTATATTCTATATCAGTAAGCATGATATTTTCTTCAATATATTAATTCTTTCCATTTTTGTGTCACAGGTGATATTAAGGGATTAGCTTAATTTTTAGTGAATAAAATGTATTATGTATATTCACTTCAGCCTTGTTGCGTGCAGCTCGTGTCGCGGTGCTTACAATTTATTTCTATAGATAAATTCAATTAGGTCAAATATCAAACTAGCTATGAGGTACGAATCCAATTAAAAAAGTAAATTAGAGAATTAAATTAAAAAGGACACTTTAGAGAGTAGGTATCGGAGAAATGGAATGCCTTCCATTTTAATTTCTCGTTGCAAATTAAAATAGAGATTTCATTTCAGAGAAATTTGACTTTGATGTTTTTCAAATATAAATCCATTCTGCCATATGGTATTAGGGATTTTTTTTAATCTTTTTTTTTTACTTTGTATACATCTGATGAAATATATAGAAATGGAAAAACGCAGCACCACGAGGAACTGACACTCTTATTCATTAGAATTGCATCTGACGGCATCGTACGACAAATGTAAAAGAACGCTTTTCCTTCTTCGAAGGAGACAAAAATTTATTATTCAGCTCCCAATCGTGCTGACATACTTTGCTATTTTATCGAATCTCTTTTTCCCTACCACTGTGATTTCACATCACACATTGACAATTTTCAGAGCGCGCCCAATAATATTGAAAAATGTGCCAACGGGTTCATCGGGGAAAAATGGGGTGAGTAAAATGGTAAATAATCCTAACTAAGCATTTTACGAAAGTTATTGAGGTTTTATGGAATTTTAAAGAATTTCAAGGAATTTGATGAGATATCATTGGTATTTCAGGAATTTCAATTTTAAAGACACATTTTCCCCCAAGATCCCTAAAATAATCAGTCATAAAATAAATATTCAGAAAAAAAAGAAACAAAATCTCATCTATAAAATTAAAAAATGGAGTGTATCGCTAATATCACGCAATTTCGTCATTAACACATACATTATATGCAAAACATCATATCTTATAATTAATATGATTACGCAAACTGTACAATATACCTACAACTCTCAACGGGACTTGTTCTGCAAAATTTCTGAAAAGAAAGATTTTAAAACAATTAAACTTGACAGAAATTTATTTCCGTATTTCTATTCAATGAATATTTTATCTTTTGTTATTATTTTCCTTTTCACGTCTTGAAAACTCGATATCTCTCGTTCGTAATTCTTGTCGCTCAAAATTAACATTTAAACGCGAGATAACTAAGTAAAAGGAAACTTATTCTATTGAAAGCCTGCATTCAAGTCACCGTTAAGAAGACTTATGTCTATATACACAAACATACACTCGCACAATTTTATTGCAAAAGGCCGTTGCCTTGTACATACACAGTCGTGAAATAAGAAAAAAACGCGTGTGGATTTTAGAATACTAAATTTACACCTTGGTGATATACCTACTTTTATTTTCTAAGACGACGTTTCATTATCCAATACGAATTTTTTATTCTCTCTTTGTTATTCATTTTTTTCCCTCTTAGTACGCAATCACTGATCGAGCTCTCAGTGTATATATATTTATGTATACTTTATATTTGTGTGTATATTTATAATATAGATTCCAGAAAATAACACTCGTACAAAATTGACTATAGCCCATTGCTTCTACGATGTGTTGGAAATAGTGCTTACACCTTGGTTTTAAAATAACTTTCGTGATGTTCGACTAATCATTTTTGGGGCCCTTCATAAGTTTCTCAAGGATAATTTTTTCCTAGATACATAATAAATTTACTAATTTTACAGAATTCCTTCGAATAAAAGCATTTGAATCTAAACAATTTGAAACGTAAACATTGATTTTAAATCTAAAAGCTTTTTCAGCTTGAAAATTCACACCAAAAACCTTAAGTAATTTATGAGTAGCCCCTTATTATTGTTATCGTTATCATCTACATTTTTTTAAATCGTATCTCTCCCTCTCACTTTTCTAGATATGATGTGAATACGTATTGACCTCCGATTTATCCGACCGGCTTACCAAATTTTATTCCTAATCCTGACCATTAAGTCAGAACTTTTCTATTTATTTATTATACGTGTACGGGATTATTTTCTCAAAATCAGGGCCGATAGGAAAAAATGACATTCTGCTTCCTTTTCTGAAGAAGAAATTCCTTTTGATTATAATTATTATTGCAGTTTTGTAAATAATCGACTAGTTGCCTAATGCAAGGATTTTATAATGGAGACTTTCTTGTCGATAAATTTTATCGATAATAAGTGAGATTTGGTCCGTCTCTTGCAAATCTTTACACACATTTACATGTCCGACTCGAATCATAGTTGCTTTTCATTTTTATAAATGTAATTTAAAAATTTATTAACTTAAAAGTAAAAAAACTATTTTTGAAAATATTTTTCGGGTATTTACACTTTTAAGAGTTAAGTTCCGGTCGGACTGGTGTCAACAGGAAATTGACGCGAAGAGGTCCTACTATTATTTCCATAATGATTAGGCCAACTCGTTTTTTTCTAAATTATACTCCCATTTATTTCTTTCCCCGCAACATTTTTTATTCCTAACTCATTTTAAATAATTGTATCAAAAAAATTGTCCTCAAATTATTGAACATCAAAATATTTAAAAATAAAGTTTTTAAAAATTATCACAAGCATAAATTATTGACAAAATTATATAGTTAAATAAAATGCCTTATAGCTAAGTTTAGAATAGAACCACTGAGCTCAATTCAATTATTACGAGATATGCTCTAGTGGCAGTGCTAAAGTTTTCCTCTTGATATGTTTTCACTACTCAACCTTCAAATTAATTTTCTACCTTAATTCTAATTGTAAAATTAAATAAAAAATTCGCATAAAAGTATTTAAGGGAATTTATACAAGTTGATTGTGAAAAAGGGATAAAAAATGTTGCGAGGCAAACTTAGAGAGAGGGACGACTATGATAAAAATAATAATAATCATAATTTCGCCGACTAGATTCGAGTCCATCCTTTGGTAACACTTAATTCATTCACTGGTGACGGGGATGATCACCCTTCGGAGGGAATCTGTACAAAATTGAAACGGTTTCGTTCCCCTTTTATTGTGGATTTTTCGCAACCGTTTCGAGACTGAAAATTTTTATATCCTAGCTCCACTTCCCAAGATTTTGATCGCCTTGAGGCGAAAAGAGACTTACTCAGGGGATGCAAGAGTTAGTGTTGGTTGCCGATTCTGGCTGTGAAAGTGCTACGGAAAAATCGGAATCGAGAATAAGGTCGCTGATGCAACCCACGATTCCTCTTTTATACCTTCCTCCTGTCGTCCTCACGATATCGGGCGCCCCACCTTGAGATTAAATTAAAAACATGTTTTAAAAGTCAATAAGAGGTATTTGCATTTTTTTCTGCTGATAAATCGGAAAAATTAGGATTTGATAAATGACAAATGAAAATTACCTATATAGAGGCCCGTATCAGTATTTAATTGTCGTAGTTGACCTGGAGATGATACAGAAACTCCGGGTCCGCTGTCGACGATAAGGGACGACCATTGCTCGTTTCTAAAAAAGGAATAAGGTCGTTTACAAATTAAAGAAATAATTAAGGTAAACGCATTTAAGAAAATACTTTAGATCAGAAAATTAGGCATATGATCTAAGGTTTGGATTTTTAGAAAAAGCTAGGGACTTGCCTAACAGCTCTAATACGATGCCACAAATCGTCATCTAATCTAGTGAGATTATATCTAAGAGTGGCTTCGCCAGATCCAAGATTGTAGGCTAAAGTGAGGTAACCCTGGTCCAAGCCAAGAGCAAGAAAATCATTGTTTGATTCCTCATCCTCTGAAGGATCAGGCTGTCGGCCACTCCAGAGTAAAAGACCGCTGCTACTGCTCGCCCTAAACCTCATATTTATGTCTACCCTGTAGCTGATAATCCTGGAAAAATTTAGGGAAAATTAGGGTTTAAAAGGAATATAAGCTATTAAATCCTGTTACTGACATTTATAAAAGGACACGAACTCTAAAATTTCGAGATATTAGTAAATGTCAGTTACAGGAATTTGCAAATTTTTTATCTGGGTATATCGTTCCTTTATTATGCACCGCTTTTTTGGTACCTTTTCATGGTGTCAGCATCATTATAATGAAGATAACTTTCGATGCCTGTAAAGCTAGGTACAGATTTGTCGAGGGGATGCCCGAGGGAGATGTTGGGTCTTGTTGGCGAGGTTATCGAAGCGATATATTCGTTTGTCGCTGGGCAGGGATGTGGCATTCCTGGCCGACATCTGCAGGTGAACCTTTCTCTCATAGGACGACACTCGGCATCGCCGCAGGGTCGAGCCTCGCAGGCATGTCCGCAATTTCCGACGTTCACTCCACCCAGAGCCTCAGCTAGAATGCCAACCTATTGAAAATTACAGTCTATTATTCCCTCTAGACTGAAACTTGTCCCTGAGTTTGTGACAATGGGAAGTCTCTTCAAAGAACTCAAGTCTATATTACATAAAAATTAGACTAATTATCTTTCGAAATTCATCAAACCGGAAAGGAATTAATTTCTCTGAATTTTAAAAGGATTTCAAAAGATTTCAAAAGATTTTAAAGAATTAAAAAGAAGCATTTTTTATGTTTTGAAATTACTTGAAAATCTTGAAACTCTTTTACATATTTTACATAACTTCTTTTGAAGCAAACGCTGAAATATTAGGAACGTAGCTCACCTCTCTGCGGTTTAGAATAACAGTTTGTATGCAACCAACGAAGCTCGCCTTAGTTTTCATTTTTGGGGAATAAATTTCAGAGGATGGAGCGCCACCTAAATAGAGATTCAGGGGCAGGGACAATTGGGTGAAAGCTCCTGGTGCAAGAACTTCTTGCGCAGGTTCGTCCTCCACCTCCAAGGAAGCCAGACGTCCGGTCCTTGAGACTTGCACTTCCACCCACTCGCCTAGTTTCACAGGCGATTCACTCCTGCAACATAAAATCTCATTTAAATCCCTTAAATTTGCATTTTAGTAATTAAGAAAAGAAAAGAAACAGTTCCTCTTATAATTCACCCCTAGAAATTAGGATTTATTTTAAAATAATTATATTAACTGTGGATTATCTGTCTTCTTTTATTATTCTTGTGTAGTCGAATTTTCGGAAGAGAGAAAAAGGGCGATAAAAAGCGTTCAAATTTGAAAAATTTGAAAAAATTTCAATTTGATGGAAATTGTAGCAATTGATTGGAAAAAGTAGCAAGCAAAGTTTCGATTCCAACATTCATTGTCTATTATTTACCTTCATTTGTGCTAATTTTTAAGAATGTTACAAGAGTAATTATTATTAATGCCTTGTTCTGATTTACAGTTTCTAAAGAAACACATAAACAGCGGGATATTAGAGAAATTAAAAGTTAATGAAAGAGAAGGCTTTTCTTAAGCCCTGTTTCAGAATTCATCTTTTAAGGCTCAAAACTTCCCTTTGAAAAGTTCCATTATAACAACCGTCGGACCGTAAACTTGCTTATACTATTGGTGTGCGTTAAGGCTACGTAATTCCGAGACGAAATTATTAATAATTCCTTCCTTTTCGGAATGTGAAAAGAGCTTTTGTAGTTTACAAGTAAATTAAATATTTACAAATTTTGGGGGTATTGCGACTTATTGTTTTAGAGAGTTTCTAAAATTTATGGACGTAAATAGCTCTTTCACCATATAGTCTTAATTCAATATTTATACGGCTTTACTGTTTCTACATGTTAAAAATTTAATTACGGAATTAATATTAGCATATTCTTGTTTGGCTATAAATTTTCGTCCAAGTAGAGAGGTGTTGAATTTGGAAAGAATCCAAATTTGACGGGTTTTTAATTAAAACCGTAAAACTTTAAAGCTTCCAAATATGAACTTTAAGATTATTTCCTTTTTATAACAGTTCATCGCTTTTATAAAAAAATTATTAAAAGACTCTTTTTACGCGATAGGCTAGGCGACCAGGGCTGTCAGAAATATGGGTCTTGATTTTACATTTCAGTGCTTCCACAGTATATCTATATATTTCTTAAAATCGATCTGTCCTCAATATCTTATTTATACTCCCATCAGACAGATGAGACAAATAACACAGTGGACTCAACTAATTTTGGTTAGCCAAGCAATTAATGCATACATATATCATGTAATAATCGATTTTAGCATGAAGCAAATGGTTTATGAAATAAATGCAGACACAATTTTGTGGTATTTTTCTTCCACTTTCTCATTTATTGTATGCAATTTCCTCCGGAAAATTTGCAATAATGTCGGGGACAAATACTTTTGAAAAAGGATGTTCGCAGTGTTCAGTTTTTGGTGAAATTCAGTTAACGTGAGATAAGTAAGTTTTACAGATAGATTACTTGGAAATTGAAATTTTCCTAGCTGTATTTTGTATCTGCATCACGAGGCTACGACAAAAGGTTTATTTTTACTCTCAGATTTTTTAATTTAAATCATTGAGGTTGAGTAGAAAATCAATATCCCAGCTTTAATTTTAACTAACTACTTTATCATTTTTGCCAATCTTATTTTTGTTGAATTAAAATGGGGAATGTTAAAATCGCAAGTCTTGGAGTTTCAAGCATTTCAATCATGAAATTGTATAAACTGAAAGCGTTAATTTCCTCAGGATCAAATATCGCAAAAATGCGTAGTTGAAAGCTTGAAATGCACAACAGCCTGAAATTCTTAAGTCTGTAATTTCAAACATTTAAAACTCGAATCTCTTAAATTTGAAGAATTTCATACAACATTTGCACCATCAAGCTTTTTTTTTTACTTATTTTATATTTTAGAATTTGAATATGTACACATAAAGTATTTAGCGTATGAAGTCTGATTATGTAATGAACATATTTGAATCAACCTCACTGATCACATGATCATCGTAATCAACGTCATTAAAAAGAGGAATCCGGTGTCCGATTTACTAATTCGACGTCACTGGGGGGTAATAATTCAGAGAATAGTATTCGTGTAGGGTAATTAATAGTTCGTGTACCGGGACAGTTGAAAAAGGAAAGCATATATGTACGAGAGAGGCGTGTGTGCATTGACCGCACTCTATGAATTTATGGTCTAATAAAAGGAGAAATGAAAGCTGGATCGAACACGACCCGATTACACGCCAACCAACCCTCAGTATGACAGTCCGAACTATGCCTGTGCATGGGTGACACGTGCATAGTACATACACACTAGTGTGCGCTGATTTCCTTCATGAATATTCAGTCTTTCGATGCTTTCGATTCTCACGATACATACAAGAAAGGATCAAACGCTCACCTAGCATTCAATTTTTCCCTGATCGTTCATTAAAATTTTATTAGTGCTCCGCAAGATTTAGAGGGTTCTCTTGATAAAAAGGAAATAAGAGGATTGAGAAAGGGAAGTTGGAACAACCCCAAAGTTTTAGAAACCGTCTTTTAGAAATTGAATTTACCTACTGGATGGATTTTTAAAATGTTAAAGATTTAAACCTTTTAATTTTTATTTAATCCACAAAATCGAAATATTTAAGGTTTAAATTAGAAAAGTATTCATATTTGTCGAGGATGGTTAATTTAAGAATTATCGTTTACCTTAAAGTTGCTGGTCCAGTTCCTAGATCGAACGTAAATTCAACGTGACCGCCAGATAGATAGAGAGCAATAAAATCACCAGTGGCGTCGCTGTGATGACCATTATAGAGAATCACACCATTGCGCGCTGTTGGTTTTAGAGTGACGGCCAATTCCAACCAGGAAAGCGACGTTTCCGCTAATCCCGGATACCGTAAGTATGAGGATCCATTGAAGGACGGCACCTGTGGAAAATGGCGTTCCTGTTAATTGCAATTCGAGCTCAGACCACTTTATGAGAAAATTTCATTAAAAATCATCAGTCTCAGCACTTCTTTCCAATCTTTCTACTTTCCAAGTTAAATCTGAAGAAAAGTCTGCAAATAATTGTTCTTGGCTTCGTCTTTAATCAGAAATCAATAATTAAAGGTCGATTAATTAAAACTTACTCATGGGAACTTCTCTCTTACCGTATTACTTTTTTTCTAAATTGAATTCTAGTTCTGAGACTGAGTTAAATTCTAGTTCTAAAAGAATCTTCCCTTCAAAGAACTAAAAACTATCGTAGAAATTATTATTCAACAAAAACACTCTCAATGTCTTTTTTATAATAATTAATTTTATTATGCCAAGATTTTATTATAAATCCAGTGACGTATAATAAAAATATTTTCAAAGTAATGACTTTGAAAACAGTAAACAGCGTAATGCCTCATTATAGCCTGTGGTAATAAATTGTTGTCGAAACTGCGCTATTTCTCGTGGCTAATATTTTCCCGTCGTGATATAGTAATTACCCCGTGTACGCAAACGAGAAAATTATACGGCGTCTGTCACTGGAATATGTGCATACATATGTATATGTAAATGTATGTATAAGCATATATTGCACATATATGTGTGGATGCTTTGGACGCAGCGCGATATCGATTGCGACAATGGCGGAAGTGTTAAAACTGTACAAAGCGAATCAGACGAAATCGCCATCGAGAAGCAATGAATATTATCATGCCTGATCATACGATATCCGGACATTGATATTCAGAGCTTTTAATACATCCATGTGAAAAGATGAGGGATAATTTTAGCGAGGGCCTTTTAACGTATTTTACTATGTTTAAATTCTAGCTCCTTTTTAAACCGACTCCATGCACAATTTACATGTATCCCAAGTAATTCATTTTCGATGTGAATAATGTGTTTCTTGCTCCATAAATTTGTATTCTATATTTTTTCATTTCTTTTATCTTTTATTTCTTTCTTCCCTTTACGACAAACATGTTAAACAAACTTTTATAGCCGGTGAAAATATAAAAGCGAAGCGACGTACATAGAATGACGCACATATTTCAATAGGTATATTCTGTACGCAGTGTGTAATATATATATTCATTTTCGCGTCATGGAAATTGAATCTGCTGCAACCTTTTATGAATATCAAATCCGCGCCATCATCCAAAGTCGATGAAAGATTCTTTAAAATCGAGCCCAATCCAAAAGGTTCTCTAAAATGTTTTGCGATTTTATGATCACGTAATATTTGAAAAAATATGTTTATTTCTGCACATAATCTCTGCCCTGATCATTAATTTAAGACCTTTTCATATTTTTTTCCTTTGTTAACAGAACGTACACAAAGTGACGAAAAAAACAATCTTTTTACCAATTTTACGACTGCGTGGTAGAAAAAATGCAGGTATTTATGTGCTCTAGTTTTTTTTATCATTTCTATAGTGATACTCTATTCCTATTTCTATCTTTCGTTTACGTTACATACATTTGTGAAAAAATATATACCGTAAACTCACCTGTAAATCTACCCTTGTTTCGCATAAGTCACCTGTGTATCCGAGAGGACACAGACAGACAGCAGTGTCACCACCGGTTGTCAGACATTTTCCTCCGTGAGAGCAAGGCACCTTGCTACACCTGTCTGCCGTACATTCCTCTGAAAGTACAATAAATTATCAGATTTAATAAAACGAAAGTGGCAACTCCACGGGATCCACATTCGACCTCAGGGGGTATAAATTATAATAAAACTCTGCGGGGGTGTTTAGAGTCTTCTATAGCTTAATGGACAGACCGAAGAAAAAAAACATAAAGATTTTTATGAGCAGAAGCGCCAAGTTTCATTCCCGATAGATTGATTGATGCCATGCGTAAGAAAAAATAAAATAAAATTTTATGTTCTTGATAAGCGCTAATAAAAATTTCCTGTGTTTTATACAATTTTGTGAATTCAGTTCTAGATTTCCTGCACTAAAATCAAGTTCAATCAAACCAAGTTCAATCAAACCATATATTCTTTTGATTAAGAAGAATGTAAATTTTTAATATTGCAGAAGCTTTTAAGTAAACCGTGTCATCATTTATCGATCGTAATTTTTGTAAGAATAGTTCCATTCTTGGGTGCTGGAAAGTAGAAGTGGGGGTGGACAATAGCGAAACTCCGGAATGCATTGCCGTATAAAACCTGAATGTATATACATAGTGAGTATCTCTACTACAATTTTTTTTTTTCAAAAGTGTGGCTTCCTGTCCTCCAACCAACCGAGAACGAATCTTTACAAACTACATCTCTCAAAGGGGCCACACTCCGGAAAGGTCTTCATCTCTGATACGCCCTCAATGGTAAGTCGATGTTTCTCAATCGTTTTGCCAACGATTTGCCATCAGGGATCTTCTTTTACATGTATTGTCCTTTCTCTTCCCATACCTACTTTTTTCTCAGATTAGAGCAATTGCTGAGGGTGAAAGGATTTAGAATAATCGAGCTTTGATCAACAAAGTCCCATTGAATTAATTAAATCAATGAAATTCAATCAAACTAGTTATAATTTATAATTCTATCTAGTTAGATAGAATGAAAATAGAATAGCAATGAATAATTGTAATCAATCAAGTTCAAGTAAATAAAAGTGTAAGGATTTTAAATGAAGTATCAAAATTGTAAATTTAATTGACAATTAAGAATTGAAAATTAAGAATTGCAAATTAGATCATTGAAACAAGTAGATTTTAAATCGTTCCTAAGCTTGTATATAAAATTCCGTCCTATTTTGTCGAGCGCGAAACGGCAAAAACTGCATCGTACATTCGAGAAAAGAAAAACAATTTAACGGGCAGTCATTTCTTCCGGATGCGAAAGGGGTCGTTATGTGCCGGTTGAGTGAACTCAGAGGCGAAAATAAAGTCCAAATTTCATTGGCACATACAACTCGGGTACGAACCTCTCTTTCGAAAGTGAGAAAAGTGGAAAGTGCAAAAGAAAGCGACGAGAAGTGCACGCCACGAATTCGAGTCTATTAAAATAGTTTTCCTCAGAACTCGACGGAATGTTATAAGCATGAAGTAATTGCATTTAAAAAGAACAAACGACTCGACGAAAAGAAATAGAAAAAAAAAATTATAACAACCTTTAGATTTTGTCCCGTTTCTATTCTATTTAGAAAAATTGAATATTATTTATATAGAAAGTGTTCAATTGCT
This sequence comes from Synergus itoensis, assembly GCA_904066005.1. NCBI lineage: Eukaryota > Metazoa > Arthropoda > Insecta > Hymenoptera > Cynipidae > Synergus > Synergus itoensis. The sequence continues at coordinate 4,702,189 of CAJFCP010000050.1, read as the reverse complement.
CAAATGAAACGAGGCATAACATGAAATTGCGGTTTAGCCTGGCAACCCATTTCACATTGGAAATGATAATCGCAACAGTGGAATTATCTCGTTGTATGTACTATGATAGTGCTCTTCACGTGTCATTTTCACACAGTAGCTGACGACGTCAAAATTACGAATTCACTATAGCTTTACTGTGAATGTAACACTTGTGTTTAAACGCTTGCACGTGTAAAGTGTTTGAGAGAGTTTATCAAACGAATACAGTACAGAGATATTTAAAAAATCAACAGAGAATTGCAATTAAAATTTTCGGATAAGTACCAAGTAACAGTTGGCAAATAGAGTTTCTATATTTTCTTTTCTACTTCCTCTGCAAGTTCTAATCATCATCATATTTTTATCATTGAAAGAAATGAGATTAATGTATTTTGTATGTTAACGATAAGAGTAAGCGTATAGTTATTCAGAAATAGGAGAATGATTTATGTAAAGAAAATGATTGATGTACTAACCGACGTCAAAGCCATTTGCAGCATCTCCCCTTGGGGCGAGTGGGAAACGATAACGATGTTCGTTGGCCTCCAGGTGTCGGATGCAACCCCTGAAGCCGTTTCTGACCGGAAGTCTCTCTAGACCAGTTGTGTTTCCGGGACCACCGACGAAAAGCGGTTCTCTGAATGTTATTCTCGAAAATAGACCCTGCAATCAGAACGGAAATATCTGCAATTCTCTGTTCCTCCTTCTACCAATGGAAACACATTAGACAATACATAACATATATACAGTATACATACATTCCATAATAAAAATGAAATAATAATAATTGAAGTTGAACTTTAATTGCAATTTAAAAAATGAACAAAGTTGGACCTCTAACATTCTTCAAGGCCAATTAGGAATTCAAGTCCTTCAATTCGATTTCAACCAATTAAAAAATCTCTTTCAGATTTCTTGTCGACTATTCCTTTTGAATTTTTTGTTTTCCTTTTTATTCTCAGCTTAATATATTCCTTTACGTGCGCGTTCCAACGCGAATTTACAAGATGTCGTTTCCCTCGCCTCGGCAGGGAATCGGTGCAGCATTGAGGCGAAAAATTCGAGTACCTTTCGTGGCTTTACCTGGGTTTCTTTCGATAATCCGAGGGTTGCGAATAAATCCGTGGCGTGTGCCTGTGTTTTACAACACTTCTGTGCGTAAAACACTATATATATATATATAGAGATGAGAAAAAAGTGTACGTCTGATCGAGTTCCTATTTCTGTGGCTTGGTTGCCCTATGTACAAGGAAAGAGAGAGAAAAGTGATTCGAGACTTCTGCGATCAATAGCGACGATATCATCCCTATTTCCACACACATCTAGAAAACCTACACACGTGCATTGCATATTTTGCAGAGTAACTATACAAGGGTTGCCGGAAACGTACTAGGCATCTCCAGTAGGAAAATAAATTCATAGCTTTCAGGACGTCAGAACTCGTGATTATCCATGCAAAATTGGAATGACAACCGAGGCAACCGGGAATCGGAAATACTGCATTTTTCATAACGAATCGAATCTCGTATTGCTATTGGCGTTTTAATTTATGACGAATAATCAATCCTCGTAAAGTGAAACTGGATCGAGATTGCAAATTATTGAAAAATTGTTTCATTGTTCAAAATTAAAGTTGATTTAATTCATGGTTGAGAAATTTAGTTCTTATGGAATTGTAGAAAGATAAATTTTCGATATTTCTAGAAGAAGCGAATGAAGATGATGATCTCATAAATTATATTGGTCAGTAAAGGCTAAAAGGTTCCGATTGGTTCTGATCCCTGTGATACCATAAAAAGTGCCCTGATACAATAAATTCAGAAATTTTCGATATTAAGTTAAGTCCTAGTTGAAGCCATTTGTTTCCTTTGCGAAGAGACAAAGAAAAAGTCAATTTCTGGTGCAAACTCTTGCAATACTTTTATCGCTTTTGGTAATGCGAAGCACTTGGGACTGACAGCAATTTACATTCTAAGTGGATTACACAGGGTGCAGTATATTTACCGTTGAGCTAGTACCATACGTAGCTTATACATTCGTGTTCCGGTCTCATCGCATGTACAAGTACATACATTATACAAGTACATACATATATATATACATATATAAATAGGATATATACATATAAGTGTGTTTTCTAGAAGCATTTAATGTATGTGTATTTAGAGTATAAACTCGTCACCACGAGACGAGTGCTGCGCCAAGAGAGCAGCAGTTTCAAAGTAAATGCACTCGCAAAAGTCTGCCAACTTGCAGCCCTAGTCACACCCAGGACGAAAGCTTTCGTATTTGTATTTCTACGGGTCTAGACATCACAAATCTGCTATAAACTTCCAAGTTTTCGCTTTACTCTAAAGCTTCTCTAAGAGAAAACAACTGGTTGCAAGTCCAACTCCCAAGGAAACATGCCCATACATATATCACATTCAATTTATTCGTCATTAAAGTTTCGAGAATATTTCATGAATTTAGAGCGACTGCATGGCAGGAGAATCCCGAAATATGGTTTGCTAATTTGAATCAGGGCAATTTTAATAAGGATCAGTGGTTTTCAGTTCAAAAACTTACGCTCTCAATCTGAATTAGTATTTTTTTTTACTAATTTATAGTAAACAATTTCTCACTGTTTGAATTAATAAGAAACTATTATTCTGAAATTGCAGTTTGATTGAAAACTTACTAGATTAAAAGTTTCAAAATTGAAAAGCAGGTGAGATGGAATTCTGTGTCAAGTCATGAGATTGAAACAATTTTTAAGTTCTTGATTATTTTTCAGTAAATTAAATTTTTCGAAACTTGCAAGTATACATCGCCGGCGTCGCCTTCCTTCGACATTGAAATTAATGAGTTCGCAAGCTGGGATGTGGTGTCAATCTCATTTGACATAAATCAATGTTTGCCTGGATTACGCGGTAAAAGTTGAAAAGTTAATTCGCGAATATAAACAGTTTAAAAGCACGATTTCTTAGTTCCAAAGTCATACTATGAGTGCATGTTGACGTCATCTATAATTCAATTTGAGAATGGTGCTGACTGAACAGCGTTTCTGTGTCTTTTTTCCGGACGCCATTAATTAATAAACGTCGTTAGCAGAGCTCCTATTATTTAACGACTGATCGACTTTATTCCTGGCCAAAAAAAAACTGCTGCTAGTACAACAAAAAGGGTCGAGAAAGATCTACAAAGTGCAGGTTTGGGACTGCTAATTAGAAGTCTGTCATCAGGAGTTCAAGACATCGAGAGCTTAATAGCGCTTTTACCCTAAAGTAGATTCACGTCGGAAGCCATTCTTCCTCGAAACTGCTTGATTTTTAATCCAATTTCTCCCAGTTCACTTTTCATCAGCTTCTCCCGACTTAGGAACACTTTTCTCTTTTTTTTTATGTAAGTAAACTCATTTTGGAACTTAAATCGCATTAAGTCGAAAGTGATAGAAGCTTAATGACAGATAAGCTTCAGGGATTTAGAAATTAGCCAGAATTACTTCAACGCTTCGAAAAAGTGTCAATTTGGAAGCTTAATATTGCAAGAAACTTCCCAGTAATAAATAAATAAAGATACTGGGAGAATTTAATTCCAGATTTCTTTTACTGACTTTTGCCGTTCTGTTTCGTGTTAAACGGGTTTATGATCTGCTAAATTATTTGACATAAAGAATTCCTAACTCCAGATTCTGGTAAATGTCAGGACAAGGAATCTGGAATTAGAGCCTCCGAATACATTTTCTCCCTTAAGTGTGAAAGCCTTAAAGTGAATCAATTAAATTGAAGAGCTTGAAGACTTGCAGGATAGAATAAACCTTTATTTTAAGCCAGCTATTTAAGTAAAGAGAAAGGGAAATTTCCTTCTCTTGAAGCTATTCTAAATTTCACCAGTGACTGATTATATTTAGATAGAATATTCTCATGGACACGGAATAATGGGTAATCGTAGACCCTACGTAGTTGTACTCGAGAAGAAGGTGGTTGAGTGTCGTACAAACTTATTACGAAGCAATTTGCAAGTCTTATGAGAGAAGGCAAGAAAGAGAACCTCGAAGTTGAGATTTAGAAGGGTGCGAGAGTTAAAGCTCGTGATGTAAGTGAAGGAGCCTCTGAAAGGCATTTAATTCGGCTCGTTATACCCACTTGCTTTTGGTTAAAAGAAAAAAATAAAATGAAAAACTAGCAGAAAATAAACACCATTACACAATGATGTAGATGGAAAGTAACCTGGATTTTTCCCTTGAAAGCTCTTCTCTCATTTAAAGAAAATATAAACTACTAAAGACCCTTGTATCTCTATGGAAGAAATGAACCAATGTTTAAACATCGAATTGAAACTTTTCAGCTCTGGCGCAATTGAGGAAATGGAATGGATTGGAAAATTGTACTACTTTTCCAGAAAGTTCGATCGTGAAAGAATAAAAGCTCTATTACTTTTAAAAAGGGATTAAAATTTATTCAGGCTAAAAAGTTTTTCACTTTGTAGCATTTTATTAAGAATTGTAAACGTAGGGTGTGAAAAAAACAATTAAAACAACACCACTATAAATCATTATTACGTCAGTTGGGAAGATTACATCCCTTGAAAGGGAAAAGCCACCCTTTATAAAGCTTAAAAGGGTATAACATGTTTTCGTTTTCCTGCAAGTCTTTTGAACCATTTAAAAAACTTATATGAAATTAATTGCACGAAAAATCAAAGCAAATAAAAAAAAATACATATATTTTTTTCACGATTAAGGGTAAGTTATTGTTCTCATTCCTTTGTGAGTTTAATTAGGAATTATTGAAGAAGCGTAAATTGTAGGAAGAACCTATAATTGAAATTACCTTTGATCTGCCTTGAACTCTCTTCTCTCGGTTGAGTTGAATCCAAGCATCCCATCGATGCCTGTAAATGCTCAGGGTGTTCCATTCATTGAGTTTAACGGGCTCAGAACTCCTTACTATTCCAACTCCACTTCCACAATCGAATCTAAAAAATTTTCAATCAATTAGAGAATGCTCATTAATAATTAATCAATATTATATTAATTGAAACACCAACGTTTCTGTAACATGCTAAAATATTCAGTCCAAATTCGAACTTCGTTATCAAACTCCAATTTAAATTAAGCTAAGAACTAAACTCCTTTAATAATATATTTTCCTACGTTAAACGATTATCGAGTTTCTATCAGAACCCAGAAAGCAACTATGTAAATTTAATTTTCTATGTAGGATCAGATTGACAAGCTTTAAGAAAATGCATTACAGCTTTATACATCATCAATGGCAATTCTATCAAAATTCAATTTATTGAATTCAATCAATTGAATTTTGACTTGGGAAGTATTCTGAATGACTTAATTCAGAATCTTTAACAGAATAGAGTGATTCAATATTGTCAGAGTAAAGCTGTCCTATCTTAGACCGACAGTTGGACGAACACAAATCAACACCCCAAATTAATTATCGATTATCGATAATCCGGGGGATCGAGGGCATCAGGTACTTTCTGGCTTTGTAACGTTTAGGCACGTGACACCTCCACCTAATAATGTGATCTTTCAAGAATATGCAATCCGACGTCAAATGTCGGTGAAACAAATATCTGGATCGATATTCCAAGTCTCTCGAGTCAACCCCGACTTCGGAATATATCACGTAGGGAGAGAATAAAGGAGCTTTATCTCTACCCTGACATCGCGAATTTGAATATTCTCGTTCTAATGGCACTCGTGGATGATTGCGAGCAGCTTAAAATGCATAAAAACTTGTTACGCGTATAAGTATAAGGGATATTCAATTCCCTCTAGGGTTCCTACGTAGTGAGATTAATTAATATGGGTCTTTGAATCGAGGAAATTATTATTAAATGCTGCTTTTCAGATTGGATTATTTGTTTAATAATCGCAACCCCTTTTTTAATGTAGGATAATTATAGCTTCATAATGGATTTCTTTATTTATTAAAGTCTGACAAAGGGACTTTTTTTTTGGCCGTTCGAATCGATAGTTTTATCTCTAATACAAGTATATTAATTTTCAAGAATTGGGTACTATTTTAGAACACTTAAATATTTAAAGTCTGTTACTTAGTGTTGTAAAGTCTTCTGACTCTAAAACCATTGAATTTATTAGCTCAAATCTGAATAAATGTGTTGCTCTTGTAATTGTACAATATAGATAGTGATGTCTTTTTTTGGGTATCTAAAATTGGGATATAGTGAAAAAATTTATGATACCTGAACTCAACGAAGCCATGATGGAGAATCAGGGCCATAAAGTCACCCTGGAGATCATCCCGTTCACCGGCCAGAAGCAACACCCCATCCCAAGCTTCCGGTCGAAACTCGAGTTCTAGTTGAACATGTTTGTAGGCTGCTCTTAAAGCAGGAAAGGCGAGCCAACCTGATCCCGTGAAGCGTGGCGACCTCACTTCTGTTTCTGAAACATAAGAAAAAAAGTATGTAAAGGTCTAAAAATGTTACATGATCCAAAAAAAAAAAAAAATGGAAGGATTATCAAAGTAAGAGGATTCTATATATCTCTCTCGTTTTAGGATTCAAACTTGGAACTCTGAGAAAAGTTTTAAATTCGAAAAGTATCTAAATTAATAGAAATAATAACCGCTGTCAATAAACAGGTTTTGTATATACTAGAAACATTTCAAATATACATAAAATCTATAGGAATTTAAAAGCTTAATATTTTTCTCACGATAACGATCACATCTTATAGAAGGAAAGTTTCATAGAATACTAAAAGGATCAGATCTTGAAAACGTCGATGAGCTCTTACATTTCTTTAAGTTTTCAATCTTTTAAAAATGAATTGATTTAGGTCAAAACCTTCGAGAATTAATCCGATTGGCTTCATTCATCGCGAAGTCGTACAGAAAATGGGACGCAATTTCTCGAATTTTTTTGCATCTCAGATCCGACAAAAAAATTAAGCCACCTGTAAATGAAGCGTTCCACTTTCGACGTTGAATCCTTTCCTCTTGAAATTTTTAGAGATTTCCTTCCTTTCCGAAAACGGAAAGAACGACGGAATCCAATCAGTCTCAGGCTGAGTGGAAAAGAAAGGTGCTCTGACTCCCTTTCCTCGAATCTCTCGTTTATTTATCTTCAATTCGAACTCGTTCGAAAATTGGAAAAACTCCGAGTATAGAGCTTTTATCGTCTTTTATCATGGAAATTTGTTTCTACTCTGATTTGATTGTCTTGATCTATAGACTTGATCTGGAATTCTTTCATTGAATGATCTTCTACTTCAAAAAGGAAGACACTTTTCTGAGCAAATCTCTGTCTCCTTAGAATCTATTTTTTTATATTATTTTTATTTCTATAATAATAAGAAGCCCTAAAATTTAGATGAATCAAAATTCAAGAGGAACGTCTTTTAAAGAGACATTATTTTAGAATTATTATAGTTTGTACGTTACAATTTTCTTTTCCTTTTCAGATGCTCATTTCCTCTTTTTAGTGAAAGAGTATCTTTCGTGGAACAAAGAATTGTCTTTTTCGTTGAACTTTTCTATAAAATCTTATATATATTTTTTTTTGTGTTGTCCTGATTTCGTGAATTCACATCCGCACGTTCGTCATGATCCACGTGCGACCGTCTTTTAGAGTCGTTCACGTATCAAGAGGAATTCTATCTTCAGTCTGGTCGAACTAGTTCTCTTTTCTTCTATCCGTTGATTTATCGTCCACCTTCTACCTAAACATCCTTCATACCCACCCCTCGCCCTTCTTCTTCCCACAGGTGATCGATACGACCTTTCTGCTTCCTCTACGTCTACGGCTAAAGCACGCCATAAGTCCCTTCAGTCTGTGGTCGGAATCCCCGATTTTTTCTCGACCATATTTTCTTGTTTCACGCTTCGACTTTATCGAAAACATAGTTTCATAAATCTTCCACAAAAATATACATTTCATGTGCTAAACCCAAGGGGACAAAATTCTTTTACTCCTTATTATTTTTCAGATTGAAATGTTTTCAGTTTGGAACATGAAGCTTAGCAAAAAGCTAAAAACCTTCTAATCTAAAACAATCAAGATATTTCGCAGGATTTCAAAATGTTTCAAAATATTTTTTGATAAAAGGGAACTATTCTTTCCATCGTTTTACCAATTTGGAAAGGACAAGTTGTAAAATATACTATGAAGGTGCATATAATATTATAGTGGAGAGGATTCTATTAAATACCACATGTTGCACGACCAGAACGATCCGATAACTCTCTAATTTGCAAAACCCGGTGGAAATTTTGTGGCACGCTTTGGATCTAACTAATTTGCAATTCACATAAAGACTGAAAATCCACCTCCATAAAAATCGATTAAACCCTCCAACAAGAGATAACAATTGTTAAAAAAAGATCCGCACATTTTTTTACTCGGGCTTGGTGTCTCTAAATTATTCTATACCGCTGATTAATAGTTTCGAGAAAATCATGAAATTCAGAAGGGTATTTCATCTTCATTGAAGGGGTACGTTGATAAACGAATTGATGCGGTTGTTCGAGAAGGGCGGTTCGTTTTGAAGGATAAGTGAGGGACGAAAGGGGTCTTCGAGAGGGGTACGTGTGATGAATATTTCATGACGTGGTATTTATTTCAAACACCCCGAGACTTCTTGTCTTTGAGAATCTCCTACCAACAAATTCGCAGGATGCAGTGAGGCTTAAAATGTAGCCCTCAGAGAGCCGCAGCCTTTGTGATAATTTTCAAACAATCAAGGATGCTAGTTTACGAACTTTAGTTTTGCTTTAGTTTAGCTTTAGTTTTACTTTAGTTTTGCTGGAGAATTTGGTTTGTTGTATGAGAGAGTGATATGATTCAAAGTCGTTAGCAACTTTTAATTAATAAAATCACTTTGGCTGGATGCCTTTACTCTTTACTCTTAACAGTTAAGGACATCATTCTATTTTTGACTATTCCTACAAGAAATATCCAATCTAAATATAATAAAACATTCCACTCCCCATTTCTCTCATGAACCCCATGGTCTTCAATTTTTAAAGAGCAGGAAGCCATTCTTTGCTGATTGATTGGCTAAAGAGGAGAAAAGTAATGATGATCACGAAGCCCTCGAATGTTGCCACCCTAGGGAAACCTGACATAGGTATATTAACCCTTAAATGAGTTAAGAAGGCAGTTTAGGTAAATAAATACTTGCACACGTTATAAATAAGTACCTCGAGAATAGAGTATAGGTCATTACACTGCAGGATGCTCCTGCTCGTGTTGCAGGTCTCTGAAAAATGCAACGAGATACGAAAGAGGCAATATACTTTTAGTGGGAAGGAAGTGGCCGCCTTCTCTTATCCATTAAAAACACCCCTGCCAACTATGGGACCCCTATGGGGATAACATTTCTTGCTCGTTTTATATACACCCTAAAGAAAATGCCGAAATTTTATGAAACACTTCCCTCTTTCTGAATTCTTTGCTTGATTACTTTTTTTCGGAATTGATATTAATTGTAACTGATGTCAGCTTTTTAATAAAAAAGCGTAACATTTTTCTTACGTCAAGTATAAGGTTGCTAATTCAATTAGTGAAATTCTTACTAATTCCGAGTGAAAAAGTAATAAAAGGCAAAGCTCTTGTTTGTAGATTGTTTGGAACCAAAGAAGCGGTCAATGGTGGCAGGAAATGGTACCTCAGGCGAAGCTGTTGGGTCATACAATATATATCCCAGTATTAGTCCCTTACGACGCACAAATACAATTTAACGCATCACAGCGGATAGTTAATCGATTAGTATATGCTCAGTTACTCTACAGGTGCATGTATAACATGCGTAGCTGATGTTGGATTACTAGTGTCGCAATGCCAGTTATACAGATTCGCATAATGCCAGCATCTGGGGAATCAATGGACTTGTTCGATTTTATCGGTCACTGCAATAAATTCTCTTTATGACTGTTGTTAAATCCTACTTGTAATCCGAATCCGGTTACTTTATAATCAATTTGAACAGGGTTGAATATCGTCATTTAAAATCCAATTCGGTTGTAATGCTATCGATCCTACTCTTCAGGTGGAATTAGTTTCATATTTTCCATGGTCATTTATTATCTCCACAAAACTATTTTTCAAATTTTTCTGATTCTACTAAAATTTTAAAAATAAGAGTCACTCCCTTGGCCTCCAGAATTTATTTTTCTTGAAATGTAAATCGGATTTACGAGGCAGCTAACATTTATTAAAAAGTGGAAAAGTATAATATTCCCTCTCTTGGAAAAATTTTACACGCTCAGTAACTCTTCGCAAGATATTGATTTATCTTGCGGATAAAACTTAGCACGAAAAGGCACACCCTCCCTGTAATTCTAATTTTAATAGCAGAGGGAGAACACTAAAAATAAGGTATAAAGTCTCGTTATTTTTTTGGGAGTATATTCAGGTAAAAATATGATGGAATGGGCGCAAAAAATGTGAATCGATTTGAAGGCAGGGGGCGTGAAATGGCCTCTGGAAAAATTTGTATTCAATGTGTAAGCAGAGCTGTCCCCATATATTTGAAACAAATATAAGAATGACCTTTACTTTAATGGCAGGGGTGAGTCCACATCGTTAGATGGAATAGGGGTTTGCCCACGACGAAGCCACAGTTCATCGCTTTCGACTTGATTATAAAATCGATAGAACTAACGCACCGAGTGTGACATACCACTAGTGGATAGACCTAGCCTGTGTAGACTTGTAGACCTATGCTTCCGCCCTTTCCATTTGTTAACCAATGACCAATATAATTAGAGACAATTCAATTTTTATTCTGATTCGGATTCTGTCATAAAAAGCTCTTAAAAATACGAATATTGCATTATACTTAGAATTATCTAAGATTCTAGTATATTAAAGTCCCGTATTTTCAAATTTGTAACTACGAACAAATCATTCATAAATCAAATGTAGAATAAATCAGCCTCGAAGGGTCCTTCAACAATTCAGACTATCCTTTCACTAAAAAATATATGGACGTCTCTCAAAACCGACCTTCTGTCTGATTTTTTTCCTAAAATAATGAATGGTATTTCTATAGAGAAAGCTCGGCTTTAACTCATGACCCTTAAGGAAGAAATGAAGATGTAAACTGTAAGGATTGCAGTCAGCTATAAGCTGTTAAGAGTCAGACAGGTCGTTACTACTGAACTGAACCATCATTTTGTTTTCTCACCCACATAAAAGCTGGAGATGAAGTTATTGTCCTTTAACAATAACAATTGCCGTATGATGCATAATAAATTTTCACTTTCGTTCTAAATTTTTCTCTCGTTCTTTTATTTTGCAGAAATTGTATATCAAAAAGATTATACCTATTTTTCATAAACCTACAATTATGACTAACGATTTCATTATCAGTAATTTAATTTAATTTTGACTCAGTAATTTAATACTCTTTGTTCCCCGTTCACTAATGAAAAAACTAATTAGAACGGGTTTAGTGCGACAATTATTAAAATCTCGAAATAACTACAACATTAATATTGGAGATTTTCTCGCATCTCAGTGAAATTACAAAAGTTATTAATGGTTTGACCAAGGGGTTAAAAATCGTTACCGTTGACGACTCTTTTGCACTTTGGTACAGAGCACGTCTGCAAACAAATCGTTACGTGTACGAGCTTTTCAAGGGGTACCCAGAACACACCCAACTCATACATTCACGATAATAATTGTTTTGTCGATACTCCTTTCTCCGTTTATGAGCTTAGCCACGAAGAACCCTACCGCTCAATGGAGGTAACAAAAATAACAATGAGCACTCTCTTTCTGACTCCCTTGTGTCTGATAAAGAATACTCAAGAAAGAGTGGTTATCAAGAAATACATATGAGAGAAAGAATCCCATTGTGCGTTGACAACTCGAACAGATTTTTCCACGAGAAAAAAAAGGTACAGAAACAGTGCAAGGGAGGTTGAAAACTTAAGTTGAAATAACTTAAGGATGAAATAACTTAAGGTTGAAATAACTTAAGATTGGAAACTTTCAAGTGGACACAATTAAACATTGCAAGATTTAAAGTCATCAGGATGTTCAGAACCACCCTTAGCCCATTTGGTGCCCCCCTCAGGCTCATAAATTAATAAAAATAATTCATTCCAGAAAAACCTTCACAGCTTAAATTTAACTGACAGTTTTACAGGCGGCTTTACTAAAAATATGACTTAACACGTGCTAGAGTAATTCTCACTATCTTTGTACCTGTTTCGTGGTTAGCACTGGCAGATTTGGGATGCTGGGTGTTGGGTTCAGTGGGTGGGGTGAAGGGAGGCGTGACTTAGCGGATGAAGGAAATAGGAAAAAGAGGAAAGTTTAGGTCGTTAGGTCAGTTGATAATTAAACCCCTCGCTGTGCTGGCGGCAATTTTTTGTTCACCTATGGTCTTTTGAAAGTGTAGGCCAGTCACGAGGCAACTTACAACCCTGTTTACTGGTAGTATTATCGCAGTACAAATATCGTATATCTCTAATTAAATATTTATTTAAATTATCTAAATACGAAAGCTCTGTAAACTTTGAAAAGCTTCCAACTTTAAAACGTTTCATTTTAATATAATATAGTGTCTCTATTTTCGAGTTTTATATATTTAAAATTACTCTCTGGAGCAGAATATTAATGCAGCTCGTAGAGATAAAAAAAAAGTATGTGTAACGTGAAATTTGAGGTAAAAATTATCTAGGATAATTAATTATCCAGAGTGACTTGTAATTTCGTCTTCGAGGTCACCATATCGTTTAAATACTTGTGATTCATGCGCCACATTTATGTTTGTCTGAATAGCATGCAAATCTGACACACACCTGAGAATCTGTATGTCCCATAATACACAAAATTTCAAGCATTGTAGCGTGTTAGCTGCAAGCTCGACACCAGGTGCAAATATCTGTAACAATGGCTACAGAGAGAAGAGCTGCGCAGGATTATTGGAGAACGGGAACAGAAACTGTCATAGTCGTAGTGGGTCGCTAAAAATATTTATGACTCAACGATGCACTTGATATATTTGCAAGTACATACAAGCTAACAAGAATATATAGACCATGTTCTCCTTTTTTACGATTATTGTCATTCTTGCTTGTTTTACTATCCAGATTTCGCCTGCATAATTCAGAGCTGTTTCTAATTAGAAAAATTGAAGTTTTCGGTTCAGATAGATTCAAGTGGAAAGTATTAAAGTTTACTTCTCCAAAATATAAATTCTTGAACTTTCAAAGCATTATAATTAAACAACGTACTAATCAGTAATTAAAAATCCGGAATTTCGTGCAGAGAATCTTTTTTTTTTCGTCTCTAGAATATCGTGAATAAGTTTTAGTTATCTTCAAGTAAGACTGTAATCTTTAAAGTCCTCACGAAAGTACCTTTAGTTACTGAAACCTCTAAGCTGTTCTAAGCTTCTGATCGCATGTCTCGGGATTAATGGGAATGTTCGATAAACACACATAGTTGGATGAATGCGACATTGCAGGCGCAAAGGTTGATCACAACTTGTACTTGTAATGAACAGATTAGGAAGATTATTGCTATAGAACAGAATTTTGCAAGTCTACATCAATTTGAGTAATTCAAAGCGTAGATTACAGAACACATAATTTGAAATTAGTACTTTTATAATTTAATCAGAAAATACATCAAAATTGTCGGTAAAATAGTGTTTAAGAGTTATTTTGAATCAAGAGAAAATCTCTGAACGGAAGAGATGTGTTGACCTACGGAATTTTTATTGAAATTCTCGGCGTTTTTCCATCGCGAAGCAGACAGTGGGGCGTTGGAGATTGGTATAATAACAAGACCCGAATTATTTTCACGTGTAACCACGTACTATGTATGTGGTACGTTTTCCCGTTTCAAGTCCTTCCTCTTCTCTACGCGTTCGCCCTTTTCACCCCTTTCTAAGTTCTACTGGTCCTCCAGCAACAGGCGATGCAGTCACTGAGAACAGCGAAACGCGTTGCTTTTCGCTGCCGATTCAGAACAATTCTTTCTGTTTCTGTCAAGTGAACCTCGTGAAAGAGAATCGAAAAATATTTTCATTCCCTCTGGTGAAGTTTTCTGCAGAATTAAATTCTCCGGCGTTTAAATGTTTATATAAGAGTTTTCAGGGTATTGCAATTTTAAAGCTGAAAGTTTTGATCTTTTCATTTCTTTTAACAATTAGAAATGAAGTTTTAAGTTTGCGATTTTATAAACTTGGTGTCTTTTTAATCATTGAATATAATGACATTCTGATCTCTCAATTTGAATTATTCAAATTCTTTTACAAATTCAGATTTAGAAAAAGCAATGCGGCAAACTTTTTTTTAGACAATGAATTGAGGGTAAAGTCTTTTTCGTGGGCACAAGCCGTAGTTCATGAACTAGTATCCTTAGGATGATAAATGAACAGGGTCTGAATTACCCTTTTGTCATTCTTAGGTCCAATATTTCGAGCAGGATCCTTGTATTACGTCACAGATTCCTTACAAATTTCCTATGGATATCTAGACAGATCGTCTCACGAAAAGGATCTTCGAGGGTCCTTACTTCTTGATTCTAGTCACGACATTATACACTACACCCACTTGTAAGCTATAAAAAGTTCTTTGTCAAAAGTATCGAAAGAATAAAATCGAATGATAAAAAATAAAAAAAACTGATGTATTATCTTCAAGGAAGTAATGATTTTAAAGAGGGAAAAATATTCAAATTTTTAAATTAAAAATGTACTTGAACTTTACACTCCTCCAAACATTAATTATATCTTAATTTGAAAGCTCTATAAGATTTCAATTTATTCTGCTTGGAAGCACCCAAACTTACATACTTCCAACTTGTAAAATTTCAAACTTTAATTAGTTTAAGTTTGAAGGTAATCAAACATGAAAGCTTTCAAATTGGACGTTTTCATTTTTCAAATATTCAAACTTCGATCCTCGCAAATTATAAAATAGTACTGAATGCATATCTTATACTGCTATTACAACTTTATAGAGTGATACAATCTTTCCCATAAAGAGAAGATGGTGGCGACGGTACGATTGCGCGAAAAGCAGAATTCCGCAATTTGGAAACAGTACAGTGTTCGCTCATTAAATACCGTCACAAAGTCCTTTCCGTTGTAGAACCGAGTATTGGTTTGCCTCCTGGCAAACGGCCAAAATGGCGTCCCGCACGCTAGATTAAGCAGATTAACCACACGCTTCTCCAAGACCGAAGTACCGACCTTCCCAGAAATGCCGTTAAAAGCTCACTGTTTGCCGATAAATTGGATCCACGAGACTTATAACAATTGGTTGCATGAATCCAAGGAAAGGGCTTTTCTGGGTTCACTTTTCAAGTTTAAAGATATACTTGCTGGCATCAACGTCCATATAAAATCTCTTTAAAATCTCAAAACGATTTGAAATGATATTTATTTCTCTAATGATATTTGACAAATCTTGCAAGCTTTAAAATTTAAGTTCAATCCACTGAATTTAAGAGAGTAATTTTAAAATGGAGAATTGAACTTTTGGCATCAAGACAATCGTATTCATCCTCGTTTTATAAGTTATAAAGAGAGGATAAAGTATTAGTTCTTCTTCCATAATTCATCGGCAATATTATACGTTTCAGATAGTATTGATCAGCATAACAGTGTGTTCTTTTATTACCCTTTCATATGTAAATTTCCTGATAGAGTGCCCACACTTCGGCTTTATAATTCCCTATCTTGTTCAACATTTTCACTCGAGAATGAATGAAGCAGCCTCACTTGCATTAAAATAAAGTTCGTTGACTCTGAAAATATTGGCAAACATTCGTGGGCTTCAATGATTTGCTAAAAATTCGTGCCAGGAGATCAAATTTAACGAGGCAGAAGTCTATGGATATAGTTATCACTTATAAAGAAATATTGATTTTTAATTTTCCCTTGTGTAGCGTAAAATTAACTTGAAATTGAATATAATCCCTGGCGATCGTTTAACCACTTATATGATGTTGTTATGTGGAAATTGTTAAAAAGACTCTCAGAAGTGTAATTTAGTTGTTTCTGAATTAAAAAGTATATTTTTGAAGTTCGGATACCCTAATAGTAATGTTTCAAAAATATTGAATGAGAAAAATTGCAGTGTTCAATGTTTGAATAATTTCGTCTTAAATATCTTCCTCCCAACTGTAATTGTGCAATCTAACGCAAACGAAACACCCTGAAGCGAACATTTGAGGCAATTATCATGAACATTGTACATACAGTGCTACTCAACGTTTACCAATAAGCTGCGTTCCCGTTTATTGGTCATCACGTGATGGGGTTGATTTGCTCCCACATACATATGTATTATACAATCTTGCATATAACCGTAACATGTTCGTAATTTTCAATTCATGAAAGCGTATTTGCATCATCCCATCTTGGGAGAGCTTTCATCTTATACATCATACTATATCTATATATCTTTATGTTCCCGGACTTGTATATCTATAGTTAGATACCATTTGGGCCACAGATTTTCCTGAATTCCCCTTTGATAAAGCCCTGAAAATGGAATTAAACAGAGAATGGAACACACGAATTTATTTGATTTTCGACCTCAGTAAATTTGTATGCTTGTGTAAAAGAATAACTTTTTTTTTAAAACTGAACTGAGCTTGACAAATGGGTATAAATCTAACAAAGCGGTTCGATTCAACAATAAGGATATATCGAATCAACGAGCCGTGCAAATTTAAAACTAATATTAGTATTAAATGCTTTGCATAATTTGCAAAACATGAAAACAGTTTATTTACTGATCTTCCGGATAATTTATTCTGATAATATATATGTTTTCCTTTAATGTATTCAATGAGTAGATAATTAATTACATTTAATTATATGAATTAATCAAATGTGAGATTTGAGAATATCAAATTTTAAAGAAGTCAAACAATTGAATAATTATCAAATAAATGAGGAATATGCTTCGACACTAATACCAGGAGAGTTTCAAGACATAATTTCAATGTTTGAAATATCGAAATAGATTGGCCAAATTTCAGATGGATTCGAAAAGAGTGAAATTAGCAAGGTACGAATCAACAAAGACGATGAAGTAACGAACAAGGAAGACTCGAATTCTTGAAAGTGCAGATTGTGTGAAAGTTTCCCTTGCAATGCTGAGAGACTGGAAAGTTTCCATTCGACGAGTTCGATAGAGAATTGACGCCCCCACTTTTCAGTTTCCGCGATGAAGGCCTTAGTTCTCCCAACTCGGAAGTTTAAACTTTCAATTCGACCAGTAGTTTCCGGAGTTAAGCCGTTCAAGAAGGTCTACAACAGCATTTATTTTTGCAACTTTTTGTGCAATCGACAACAGGGTTCAAACTTGAGAAAATTGTCAAAATTGTTTTTACTCTATTATTTCGTCTGTCTTAAATATTAAAAGCTGCCATTTCTACAGTCACTTAGGCTTTATTAACAAGCCTTCAAAGCGTTTCAATTTTAGAGCTTTCGACTTAAAAATATTCAAATTTCTGATTCAATTCTGATCTTTTGTGGATAAATTGTTTCCAATTCCTTCTATCACAAACTTTGGACACAGCTTAACATCTCCAAATTTGCAGTTCTCAAACTACCACTTTCAAAGTGTCCTCTCTAGATCAAACTAAAAGCTTCCAATTTGAAAAGTTATCTAGTTAAAAGCAGTTCCGCCTAAAGTACAATCAATCGGTATAATAAAAACCATTTTCGTGATAAGCCCTCATTAAATGAAAATTCGAATTAAAAGTTCAATTCTAGATTAAGGATCTGTAAGTAAAATGACTAGTTTAGGTAGGCATGCGAAGTAAATCACTTACCATGCTGACATCGATCGCCACCCCTGCCAAGGGGGCATTGACACCTCTGCCTCAAGGACTCTTGTTTCTGTCTCGTCGTGGAGAAGTCGTTTCCTTCGAGAAGATTTTCCTCCTCGTCTTCGCTTCGAAGTTCTTCTATGTAGCAGTTGCCTCCGGGTCCACATTCCAAAGAACAAGAAGGTTCGGTACTCAAAACACTTTCCGTTGTCGGGGGAAGCTTTTGTTCCAAATTCGGACCCTTGAAAGTAGAAGAAGAAGAGAAGGATTGAGATGAATATCAGCAAAAGCAATTTCTTTCAATGTTGGCGATTCAGGACCCACTGGATTAAGTGAATTAAACGGACAAGTCGACGGATTCATTTTCAATCGACTTTTGACTTTTCTATTCAATTTTGAATTCATTTTATTATATATAGAGTTTAATATTAGTATTCTATATTATTAGCTATGTTAAATATTACATATTACATCTAATTTTAAGAAAATTTTAAACTCTCAGTGAAGAAATAAGTTTTATGAAAAATTCCATTCCCAACTTGGCGAGAAAAGCAAGAAGCCTATTTAAGAGAATGATGGTGACATGATCTAAAACTTACTTGGGAAGTGGGACGCAGTTGTCGTCCTTCCGGAATCTCGTTGCTAGTTTCCTCATTTCTTGTGAAATTTACTGTAAAATTTTCAGATCCAGGCTCCAGGTGTATCGTAAAGGAAGCTCCACGCATATACAGTACATCTTCTGCGACATCTTCATCCTCCTCGTTGTCAGAGCTTAACTCATCGCTTTCGAAGTCGTTTGGGAGCTCTCCTGACTCGCCTGTTGACGCAGACGTTGAATTCAGCTCTACAATAAAAAATATTTAAATTTATTGCCAGATTATCTATTACAGTACCATGCAATTTTATTTATATTTTTGGCACAGATTCCGGAATAATGATCCCTTAAGTTCACTAAAAAGCTTCAAAACTTTTTAGTTGAACCCGAATGTTGAACCCGAAGTCATTTTACACACCCCTAGAAATTATAATAGGAAATTCTTTTAGGGGAAAAAATGTTCTAATACTTTACCGAACAGCTCTTCCGAGTCTGTCCGATGAAGAAAGATAAAAACCTTTATTGTCCCCATTGTTCCTCTAGAAAGTTGGGGTTCGATAAAGGGACTCCCACATATAGTTGTAATATAGCTAGGTAATATTTATACCGGAAAAAGGTTTGGATTAGTTTTTTGATTTAATTTCTTATAATATAATAAATAATACATAAAGTAAAAGAGAACAAGTGGCCACTTGGAACACTTTTTATAGTATGAGAGTATCATTCGAGATGAAATAGAACATACTTCATTATTTTTGAATTTGTTTTTAATCCATGCACGTTGAAACGCAGAAACTGAAACTAATATACCCTCCGGGATTCACAATTTAAACTCATATTTCATAAAGTCGGATTCCACATTGTCGCGTTTCAGTCAGAATAATTTTACTTCGAAATTCGACTCTTTCTCTCTGGCATATCGTTAGTAAAATAAATAATCAGTCAGATTAAATTAGAATTTAAGATTTAGTTACGAAAATCTAGATTTCTCTGAAATTTAATATCTTTAAGTAAGTTTGGAGATTAATGATCAATTTAATCAATGTTATATAATTTTTAAAATGAATTTGAATATTTTTAGAATGAAAAGAAGTTTGGATGAAAGTTTAATTTCGAAACTGGGTCACACATATATTGCAGTGAAACTAAAATTTTATATTCGTTACATTTGAAAGTGTGAGTTTTCAGTAACGCGAACAGAATACCTGAGTGGTCTTTTTGTTTTATTTTTCGAAAAGTGCACTCTCTTCGGGAGATTTGTGGATTTTTCAAAATGCAGGTTGAATGTGGTGGAAGAAACCTATTGAGAAGGTGAAGATACGTAGGGAACTTTATTTTATGCTTTTACCTTTGAAATGCAAATAGCTAAAAGAATATGTGCCAAAATGCGAGTCGCCCTGAAAACAATCTGAAATTGATAAGAGACGAGAAAAATTTATAATTTTCTATCCTTGTTATGTACATATATAATCAAATCTTAAAAAACATCATAAATTTGTCAAGTGGGTTTTTTAAATTTTTAAACTGTCGGAATTTAAAAAATTTCTTTCTATTTTTTAAAAAATTGTAAATTCGCCGGCTAAATTTCTGCCAGTATTCTTATATTTTTGAATCGGAATAATAGAAATTCTAGTTGACAAAGTGTAATGAATTTTCGTAAAAAAAAATATTTTTATTTCTAATTTCATGTGGGTTGTCAAATCGGTCAAGCACGGGGCTGAAGTGGGTTGATATTGTTGGGAAGAGTTCAGAATAGTCTTTTCAGCGTGCCTCGCTACTGCGGAGACGAAAACTTGATCTATAAATTTTTCTTAACTCGAATCCGCCGAGGCAGTAAAGGGGTGGAAGGAGACTTTGCCGGATGGGGAGTAGAAATAAAGAGGACTGGGAAATCTAGATAGCGAAAGGACGAGCTAGGGGAAGAAAAAGTTCCCAAGTCATTTCATGCCGATGTCGTCCGAAACTTATACATTCATATATGTAGTTCAGCTTTGCGGAAAATAATGCTAGAGGGGCTTTAGTGTCTCTATGAAATAAGTTCAATGCTCTCCTGTGTGACATAGAAGCATTCCAAAGCCTACAATACAGATTTTTCAAATAAAATTATAATTACATTTTAATTCCAAAAATCATAATAAGTAATTTTATTTAAACAAACAAAGGATGATATTTTTTAACATAAAGTAAATAAAGGACCACAATTCGCTAAATCGTGGTAAATAAAATGTTCTTTCTGCTCTGATCAGTGGAACAACGGGATGAAATGAAAAGCTCTGAATAGAAAGCCTTTCATATTCGAGACAAAAGAATTATTACCACCGAAACTAATTCTTGGTTAAAAATATTTTTTCCGTGAAAAAAAAAACGGAAGGAAGAGTGTTGACTCGGTTCTTTTTTTATTGCGTGTATCCGGATACTGTTTTGCTCATGTAACACGATTTTCAATTTTTCCAGCCTCGGTTTAACTGTTGCTCTCTATGTTACTCAAACATGTCTCCATTCATCGATTAGAGGATAACATCCCTTGGTAATATCCGGCGGAATTAAAAAGTAGTTCACGAAATCCGAATTGCGGAAACATTGCAAAAAGGGAAACAGGGATGAATGAAGCTTTAAAAAAACTTGCAACACTCAGGGAAATAAAATGTTTAGAAAAATCCAGAGATGCCCCTTTTATTTACGATATGTCTCTTTTTTTATGCAAACTGACACTCATCACGATCGATTCTGTTTCCACATGTGTTGTGAAACATTTATTGCGGTTTTTATGGTCTCCCGGGGAATGCGTGCAGCAAGAGCTGTATTTAAATTTCTAGAGTTTTAATGTTTTTTAAAATTAAAGATTCAAGTTTTTAGTTTCAAGAATTTATTTTTTTTTTTTAATAATTGATGGGGATTTTTCAAGTTTTAAACTATTTTCGCTTTCTCCTGGGTAAGTTCATTATTAGAACTTTTGAATTTAAATTGAATCCTCAATCTGGAAAGCATTCCTTGAATTTCCCAAGACTATTTTTTTCAGAATCAGTTAAACCTCGAACAAAACTTTTCGAACGTAAGATGGCTGAAGAAGATTTTGCGACTTAGGCAAATCCATTCGAGTTTGCAATTTAATGCGGCTGACGTGTAGTCGAGATACGTCTTGAAGTGCAGGAGAAGCAAAACTAGTTACGACCCCCGGTCGTCATTCTGTTCAAGTCTGTGGTTAGCTATTCTCTACTAAATGCATTCCCTGTGTGCGTCACTATATATCCAGTCAAAAAAATCAACTTCCTCATAAAAGAATTTATTTTACGAACTCAAATACCTTTCTGATTTAACATTCTTTTAAAATCCAAATTCGCAAGTTTTAAAACTTAAAAACTTATCTTTATCTTTGTTCGTATTTGTCTTAGTATTCAGTGGATAAAAATGAACTGATAGTACTATTTTCCGTTCGGAGAATAGAATACAAAGAAGTTTAATAATTAAGTATAATTTAACGGGAGACACCTGCATTGAAAGATTTCCATGTTTCTATATTTTACAGTATTACAAAAATTAATTTAATTAGAGCAAAAAAATGAGAGAAGATCATTAATTATTATGAAAAAGGCTTCATAACAGGTCACCCGATAATCATTTCGTTTCTATGTTAAGTATTCATTCATTACGGGTCACCGAATTTTTTTACTTCAGTCGTTCCATCTGGTCTATAAAAAACTTCGAACATACATAAAATATGTTACTTTTAGAATATTACATTCGCGATGAAATATTGGCGATTATATTAAAAAATAATTGCTAATAAAACAAGAGTTATTAATTAAATTCCGTTTCTAAAAATTGATAGTGCATGTTACGAGAGAATATAAAAATCGTGGATCGATAAAAGTTTATTTTTACGACTGATATATAAAATATAGTCTGAATATGGCAACTTTCCTCGGCAAAGCTTAAAGTTAAAACTCGAAATCATTCATATTTGCTCATATATTCTTAGCTTCTATCGTTAAGAACACCCGATGTTTTCCGCTCGTGGTGATATAACAAAGAAACTTTCGTTACTTCCAGCCAAGTTCGGAGTTTCCTAAAGGTTGTAGTAAATTTGTGACACGACTAAAGTCTAGATGGAAATTTAGCGGAAAAACAAGCCGGAAGCTTTTCGCTGTTCTACGAAATTTTTGAATAATATAAGCAAAATATAATCTGTTTATAGAAGAAGTATAAATGAGACTCTGGGAAATAATAAAAGTTAGATTACTTTTTTAGAAATTATATTGTTGAGAGAACACTATAGTGTTCTCTCAACATTGCTGGGAATTTTTTCGTGGGTGAAGCTTCATCACTCCTAAGCTCTATCTCAAAGTATCACCATTATGAAGGTTATTGTTCAGGGTGGTAATCCCCCGCAACCTTCAGCTCTGCTTGATGCAAAAATCGTGTCTCATCTTTTTTCTATTGTCACAAAATCTCACTTAGAAAGCTTGATTCTACTATGTTTGAGCTAATTTAAAATAATTTTCCGGAGAAAATAAAATATACCTATATTTATTTACATAGCAATCCTGAATATAATTAAAAAAATAAAATACGAATTGTAGAGTTTAAAATTATGGATAGTTTCCAACTCTGAAGATTGACAATTGATGGAATAAAGTTTAATGTATCTGAGGTGAATCAATATCTAAAATCCGATCTTGGAAGTTTACATAAGTAAAGTGGAATCGAAGTTTTGAGCTTGTAAAAGTTACCAGATGAAAAGTTGTATTAATCTTGGATGTTGCCTTAAATCTGAGATGTGGGTTTCCAACATGGAGTTAGATTTGAGGGAAAACTTTATTTATTAATATCAAAACTGCCGATAACTGCTGCTACTACACGAGTACCTCGTGACCTGAGTTTACTATGGATACTCGAAAGATAGACGAAATAAACGTGAAAAAGCTCGAGTGCTACTCGAAAAGTTCACCAGTTCACTAGGCCTTTGTGCTTTATCAAAGTCCGTACAATTATGTATAGAGCTCTCATTCACACACGAGCTTTCTACTGTTAGTGAGAGCAAACTTTCAGCTTTTGTGACTTTGTAACAATGTTTTTTATATTTTGTTTTTCCTCTTCAATATTGAATGAAACATTCTGAAATCATTGTGAAATTCAATTTCGAGTTAAGGAAGCTTCTGTTTTTAAAATGGAATAATATACGGATTTTTATTTCACTGTTATTTATCAACTTCATAAATAAAAATAAGGCATTAGGTCAAAAACATATGGTATCAATCAATGGCATAGTGCCGAAAGAATATATATAGAAAGGAAAATTCGATTTAATTATTGTTTAAATAGAAAAAATTCCACTACCATAAATAAAAGAAATCGATTAGTAAGGACTCTAATTAGATTATAGGTCAAATTTATAATAAATTTCTATTTATATAAAATTATAAAATGGAATAGAGATTCGAAATTACGAACAAGAAGCGGAATTTCCTAATAATGCATATATATATTTAGCGAAGATATCACACACGGAAAAATAATTTATGACCGATAAAAAGAGCGATAAACTTGTGAGAGAAACACAAAAGTTCAATAGCTGTGAATCCCGACTTATTTATATGCATAAGCAATTTTTTTAATGGGAAAGATGCAGGAAGCGATAAAAAAAATGTTGACATTGTCAAATAGGGCCCTAAATTTTTAAACCAATTTTTATAGACACTGTCTATTCTTATAGAATATTCCATACCTAAGAGTAGACTCTTCCTTTTTATTATTTATATTATTTATTCAATATTATCTTTTCAAGGAGAAAATCAATAAATTATCGAACAATAGAATATAATAGAATAGAAAACAGAATGAGAATTAAAATTTTTTTATCAGTTGTTTTTCCTTTCGCAAGTAATAATCTTATAAGTCATTTTATTCAAAGAAAGGTAATATGACTCACTGAGTGAACACAGACTGTTTTACGCTGTATATGTTAAACATGCGGGTATATTTCCCGTGTGTGAGCATCGAGTAGAAGCTTCAACAAAAATGGTACATACACTACTTTAAAGAGTGTAAATTCCCTGAATGAAGAAAAACCGGTGATTCCCAGTGGAGAACATATGCCGGTTTATTTTCATCTAGGATCGTTCATATATAAATTGTAATCTGCAAACGAAAATTTCAAACACGAACTGGCAGCAGAAAGAGAAGAACATTAGGTAAGCAGTACAAATCGAATTATAGTTTTAATAGAAATAATAATTTATCAATTATATATGTATGAAAATTTATTTACTATATAAATTGAACTACCAATTGAAATTGATAATCAATATTAATAATTACTTTCAATTTCAGATACAGGAGTAAAGAAAAAGAAATTAAAAATGGTGAAGCTACTTTTGGTGATGGCTTTTGTGGCCACTATCTTTTCATTGTCTTCTGCTGGACTTCCTCGACATAATCCAGCCCCGCCGCCTTACATTGTAAGTAAAAAATTCAATATTTTGAAGAAAATAAAAAGATGTCTTGAAATGTCTCGAATTGTGAAAAAATTCGGTACGACTTGAGTAAAAATTTTCTCTGATTAGATAAGAGATATCCATTTGCATATTTAGTCAAAATGTGTTTATAATTAATCGATATTTTTATTTTAGAACCGCCCACAGCCTCCGAGACCTCGCCTCAGAAGGGAAGCAAATCCTCAAAAAAATTCAGTGAGCGTTAATGTCAACAAACCATTGAATGGCCCAGAACGTCGTCCATCCTACAATATTGATTATCAACACAAATTTTTTGAAAATAAGAATGGTCACATCAGCGCTGGCGGTGGAGTTCAAAAGTTTCCAGGTCAAAAATTGCAACCCCATGTTGGAGTTCAAGGAACTTGGCGATTCAAAAGGGAAGCAAATCCTCAAAAAAATTCAGTGAGCGTTAATGTCAACAAACCATTAAATGGCCCAGAACGTCGTCCATCCTACAATATTGATTATCAACACAAATTTTTTGAAAATAAAAATGGTCACATCAGCGCTGGCGGTGGAGTTCAAAAGTTTCCAGGTCAAAAATTGCAACCCCATGTCGGAGTTCAAGGAACTTGGAGATTCAAAAGGGAAGCAAATCCACAAGGTGGTTCTGTGAATGTTGGTGTCAATAAACCTCTAAGTGGACCAGAACGTCGTCCATCTTATAATATTGATTACCAACACAATATTTACAGTGGCAAAAATGGACAAATTAGTGCAGGAGGTGGTGCTGTCAAAAATCCAGGTCAAAAATGGCAACCCCATGTCGGAGTTCAAGGAACTTGGCGATTCAAAAGGGAAGCAAATCCTCAAAAAAATTCAGTGAGCGTTAATGTCAACAAACCATTGAATGGCCCAGAACGTCGTCCATCCTACAATGTTGATTATCAGCACAAATTTTTTGAAAATAAAAATGGTCACATCAGCGCTGGCGGTGGAGTTCAAAAGTTTCCAGGTCAAAAATTGCAACCCCATGTCGGAGTTCAAGGAACTTGGAGATTCAAAAGGGAAGCAAATCCACAAGGTGGTTCTGTGAATGTTGGTGTCAATAAACCTCTAAATGGACCAGAACGTCGTCCATCTTATAGTATTGATTACCAACACAATATTTACAGTGGCAAAAATGGACAAATTAGTGCAGGAGGTGGTGCTGTCAAACATCCGGGCCAAAAATGGCAGCCCCAGGTCGGAGTTCAAGGAACCTGGCGTTTTTAAAAAAATTTTGATAAAATTGAGACTGAAGAGTGAATGAATATGTAATTTGATTTTAATAAATTATTATTAACTTAAATATTAAATCCTCTCGATTATTTCTTTCAATAATCCTTTTTATCTTAATTACTTAACATATGAAGACTTTACAAAGGAAAATGTGTTCCTGTTTTTTAATATTTACTAGATTATTTACTAGAAATCGTTTTAAATTCCTTAAATTGATTGAATTTAGTCACTCGCATAAATGTAGTCACATGAATTTCGAATTCGAGTAATGCATTTACGAATGACCAAAGGATAAATCGACTGATCTATTAGGTCACGCTATGCATAGACTGATAAGTTGCCTCGTGTCAAAGGCCAAGTAAGTGATGATAGATCGTCTTTCCTCGTACCATGAAATTCAGGAAATCTTTCAGAGCTGTCGTGGCGAAAAAACAATGAGAATTCTTTCTAAATGTTCTTTGGCAATTCACAGCGCACGAGGCAATTTGTCAAATTTTTTTATTCTTTCGACGGAGTAACAATTCTCTTCTCTTACAGATTCTTTTTTCTCAATTTTTCCCCTGGATTTTCCAACAACAAAAATTGTATATTACGTTTTCAACTTTCATTAAGACAATAAAATCAAAAGTATATTCTTTTGTAAAGTATTTTCTATATATATTTTAAGGGGCTTTTGTTCTGGTCGATTAATTGGTTTTAGTACCTGAAAACTCGTGAACTCTCGGGATTCACTCTGATTGACTTATCAACGGAAACGGAAGGCAACTTGCACTCCGATTTGAGGTTTCTATCTCTCATCCGGTGGCATCTGAGCTTCACCTCCGGGACTCCTGTAACTGTGTTTGTTTTCAAAAATACTGTGTTGGTGTTTCTCTATGGAGGACGGATGACATCCTGGACTCTCGAGTGGTTTGTCAACCTGGACATCCACAGTTACAGTAGGATTGACCTCTCCAGAAAACCTGAAATTCCTCTGAAGTCCAACAAGGGGTTCCCATTTTTAGTCGATGAATCAATATTTACCATAGTTTGGGATTTGAAACTTCTCAATAGGAAATCTACATATATAAAACTGAAAGACTGTGTGTGTGTGTTCCGAATAGTTGAGGCTATCACAACCAAATTTTTTAGTCATAAATTTTTCCTGAGGATTTTTTTAAAGAGATATTTTGAAAGTTTTAATAATTTTTAAAATCTTCTGAAATATCTTGAAATTCCTTAAAATTACTGGAAAAATATTTTGCAATCCTTTAAAGTCTCGATGGAATTCTTTAAAATACTTTTAGAATTCCTTTATAAATAAAAAGTAAGAATAATTCCGAGTTACTTTAGATACATAGTAAAATCATATCACGTTTCTTGGTTTAAAATAAAAAGTGAGATATGAGCCTGATCGTATATCACGTATACGGGACACTTTGAAGGGGATGTTCGAAATAACAGGGTGTCACGTTGACGTGCAATAAGGCGAGGAAGATTATTGGAAATGCATTTATTTCGCGTCATCGGATGCCTACACCTACGAAAAGTGTTTTGCCAGACACAAACGATTGTGAATGAAATATAATCGTGGCGAACTTGCACGAGGAAACCAGTAGTAATATTGATGCAATTGCCAGCTGCACAAGCGGAAATCCAAGTTCTAATTGATTCACAGTTTACTTTTTATTTCCATTTTAAGTTGTATTTTGTTCGATCATTATTTAAATTAATTACAAAAAAGTGATTCAGTGTAATAGTAAAAAAGTGTTTAGTATTTTTTTTCAAAAATTTAAAACTGTAGTTTAGATTTAAAAAACCCTTTATCGTGAAAATTTCACGAGGAATGTTATCTTTCAAGAATATTGCTTTCAAAATCGCTTCGCCTGCCAATTTCCCAGAAAGGAGAATGAAATCAACCCAAGGCTCGCACTTTCCGGAAAAATTGAAAATTTCATAGTAGAAACTTGTATGGCCAATGGGGTGAGATATTCCTCTGCCTATAATATTCCTCCACCTTTAATATATTTTTTTATCCCTCTTTCTACAAGGTGCGGGTATTAGCCTCGATATTTTTGGCAAGGGCGACTCGACGAAGCGATTTTATGACGCGATGAAAGGCGAGCGAGTGAAATTGAGTTCTAGGTGGTCTGGAACGTAAGTGAAAAAAGAGGAACCGGGTCGAAACTGAGCGGAGGATCTCGCGTTTATCTCACTCGAATGAGCCTGGGGCCACGAGTCGAGTAATCCAAGAGGAGTCCTTATACTTATACTTTCTATGAGGAAGAGTTCGAAGAGTCTCTCAATGAGAGAAGAGACCTGTACTTGGGATAAGTTGGCATGGCGATAAATAGAAAAGCTCAAGAAACGAAGAAAGGGAACAGACCTGAGGCGTATAAATGCTGCCATCATTGAGAAAAAGGAAGAGGAGAAAGATGCTTTGGGGAATCCAGAGACCAAGCTAAGGAAGTAATACGCCCAAGAGCTACTTTTTACTAGAAAATGTGGTTTTATAAGATTTACTTTTTAAGAAAGAGGCAAAAATTCTAGAGATGTTTTATCAGAATTTTTGCCAGTAAACGGGTTTTTCGGATGAAGAAAAATGTATGAAAAGTTCATGAAGAAGTGACGAGAGTACTTTTTCAAGTTTATAAGAGATTCCCAGAGAATTTCGAAAGAATTCTAGAAAATTTTAACTTTGATAAAATAATTCCGCTTATAATAACAGTTAATACAGGAACAGAATGTGAAACACTCCTCCTTGACTTTGATTAAGCTTTGAATGACCAGCTTCAAATGACTTACGATGTTAAAATATTGAATCAGAGTTGGCATAAAAGAAGCACTTACCAGCACAGCTATATCCATTTTTATGAAGAATATAGCCATCCCTGCAATCGCACTCGTACATCCCGTCGTGAAGTTCATAACACAGCTGCTCACAGGGTGAACCATGTCCGCATCTTCCTGTAACAGAAACATCAGACGAAAAGAAACATTAATTTCGTTCCACCTTGCGCGACGAAAAGAGCTATTTATTATTATACTCAGACTGAATTTTCTTTCTCGTTGCTTTTCGTTTTCTTTCATTCTCATTTTCGAGACTTTCAACGTTGCTTCGAGAACTTCTTCAGAGAGATTTTTCGCATGAAATGATAATTAAAGGCTTTGAGAGAAAATTGCCGCACGGTATATACATACAAGAAACTATACGACCCAGGCTATTTGATTCTCCCTGACAGTTCTCATAACTTCGCTCTGATCTTTCCACTTGGCACGCTTCTGTAAATTTGCTGGAAAAAGGATACCGAAAATGTTTACTCCACAAACTTTTCGGTTAATAATTTGGTAGCATGAATCGTATTCAGTTGAGAGAATCGCACCCGACTTCAATTACATATAAAAACGTATAAAAATGGTTAAATACTTAGATTTAATATTAACAATTAGATGTTTAGTAATGATAAAGTTTAAAATATCAATATACCCCATCTCGCTGATATTTCATACGTATAAACACAAAAGCGTGTGTCTGATTGCATTTCGTGAACTTGAAAGCAAGAATTTTCGTATGAATGTACGGTAGCACATAGGGTAGCAAATTTACACGAACATAATGAGTGTAAACGCGTTATTAGGATAAACACAAGGGTATCAAGCTAGTATACCTTCATTCTGGGGTAAACCCTTTGAAAGGTTGCTACGACTCTTAGCCACTCGACGCTTGAACGAGTTTGGGGCAAACATCGCATTTCGAGTGTAAGGCGCTTTCTCAGTTTGTCTGTACCAATCTACAATCTATGTAGAGAGTATACAGTGTACATACACACTTTCTCTATATTCTACATTCTACAAGCACCACTGCTCCATTCCTTAGTGGGGTTCTTGAGAGTTACGCGGGGTGAGGCAACTTGTTATTCCGGATATTTAACTTACAAATACAGTTTCCGAGTTTGCAAATTTAGTAACATTTCGAGTAAGCAAAACTTAGAGGATCGGCATCCATCGACCACCTGTAATGAAGCCAGTCTTCACGCAAGAGTGGCTCAATTTAAGGGTGTAGAAGAATAAGAACGGATGAATACCCATGAATATCAAAGGCTATTTGATCTTAATTTAGATATTTCGTGAATCATACTCTCTCAATCTGAATTGGTTAATCCTACTGCCTACTAATTCGAAGTAGTTTACCATAAATAGTATCCTCATAAATGATGATACTATATTTATGGTAAACTTCAGTGTATACACTGAAAAAAGTTTGTCCAACCAGAAAAGATTTAGGATCAAAAACTTACACTCGTCTTATAAACTTTTAGGTGTAATCTGTGAATGTGGAAAATTTACACTACTAATTAACTTGAATTAATAGTCCCTCGACGCATGAATGCACGTGTATTTACGCGAAATACGCACTGACTAACTGTTTTATACGACCACGTTTAGAGTCTAAAGTTTTAAAGTTTCCTGCCAAGCTTAATGAAGGATGGCTAGGAAAGTAAATCACGAGGCAGGTTAGCAAAATCGTCGAGGGAAATGGCTCTTGTATGCTGAGGTGGAAATGCTTGGATCTTGCGGAGATGATTTATTGAATTTGGGCAATTTATTGCTCTGCAGTACTCACTTTTAGAGGATGTCAAGTATTTATAATTACTATAGAAATTAACTATCAAGTCTCCCGAGATTTGTAATTCCTTCCTCATACTTTATACATCCTATTCTATTCTAAAAAGTCCAAAAAAAAGATGGATGATGAAATCGAAGTCGAAAAAACCTAACGCGCACGCGCGCCTTTTCCGGCAATCTGATTCGTCGTCGCGTAAGTATCGATAGTGCTTTTCGACAATCGATACTTGCGCGCGCTTATTTGAATTTGATTTCATTAATCATCATTTTATCACGAGTCTAAACTCGAAATATATCGAAAATCTTGGTTTTAAAAAAGCATTTATATAGTAATATTTAAAATAAATAATTAACTAATTTATTATGACTAATTAATAAATTAATTTAATAAATAATTAACCGGTTTTTCAAATAATACTGTATACAACTATAAATGCGGTAGTTTTTTTTTTAGAAATTGAAACCATAATTAAAGATCTATACTACAGTAAACATAGTTAATTTTGAAAACAATCTAATAATTATTATTTTTTATAACGTAAAATAGATGTTGTATCAATAGTTTATACAGTATCAGATTTTAAAGAAATATGAAGTAACATGAGTTATAAACAAAAACAGTGGGTAATTATATTCTTCTAAAAGTTTACAACATTTACAGTTGTATTGGATGTTTAAGCGAGGTTTCGCCTTTTAAAAAAACTTAAGAAGTTTACAGTTTTATAATAATATTTAAAATAAACTATTAATTAATTTCATGATAATTAATTAGTCGGTTATTTCAAATAATACTTTACACATCTATAAATGTGGTATTTTTTTAGAAAAAAAAGACCACAATTAAACATCAATACAACTGTAAACGTAGTTAATTTTGAAAAGAATCTAACAACTATTATTTTTTATAAAGCAAAACACATGTTGTAATTATTTAATTTATAAAATATAAGGAAACATTTTTTATAAATATATACTGTTTTTGAAAATTGGTTAAGTTTTTAAAATTCATATCATACATGTGTCTTGCCATAACATACCTTTTCTACTTAAATAAGTTAGACCATGTTCTAGTTGAGCTAGTCGAAGTAGATAAGGTATGACACAACAAGACACATTGTCAAATTTCAAAGCAATTAATGCAATTTCATGCCAAAATATAAAACGATTAACTAAATTTTAATTAGGAATAAAATGCGACTTGAGAATCCCTCTATAAATTAAATTTAACGAAATCTTTACTTTATAATACGAAACCAGAATAGACTAGACTGGAATAAATGTATTCATCGTTCAAGAGTCAGTCGGCTGGACTGAATTTAATTAAGGCATTGCAGGTATTCATCAAGCATGCTAGAACCCCTCTTCCCAATATTTCTACGGTTTACACCTGTGTATACTTGATGTTTGACTTGTATTAGTAAAATCACAAATGAACGGATTCAATGGTGTCAATTACCAACTAATTGCTCTCAGTCCTCGTCGATAACGTTCGTCGTCTATTCAATGGGTCTGACTTTGGCCGTGACGAAAATCCCAATATGTCACGTGCCCATTCGGTACGGACGCGAGACTACTTCACTCGACAGTCTACGTAAAAATATTACACGAAATTAATCATCTCGAACTGCTAAACCCACACTCGCCGAATTCGTTTAACACCTCTATTTGCAAATTTACGAAAAACATATATTTACCGTTTGTAACTGATAGGAGGAAATACTATAAATATTAAAAATTTTAAATTATCGTGGACGACGCGATATTCCCAACACGAAGAGAAAAGAATTTGCAGTAAAATGGAATTTCAATTAAATTCAAAATCTTCTTTGGGGGAAAAATTCGAAGAAGACAAATAATTTACTTAACTCCTGAACAAATTCACTACCGTAGAAATAAGTGTTTACTCACAAAAAAAAATAAAATAAAGACAGATCCAAAGTTAACTCGAAAAACCGGAAATTTCTGAACCGTGGTGGTGCGCTCAAAGAGATTTTTTCGGTGAAGCTCGTTTAATGGAATTGACTTGTGTCTGGTAAAATTGTATTTCCTTTTTTTTCAAGCGAGCAGTGAACCCACAAAGAGCATCATTAACTTTACTGGAAGAGAGTGATATCGATCGACAAATTAATGTGGAGGCAGACTGATAACATTTATTAAAATTAGAGGCTAACAATGCTCTTTACCTAAAGTGATTAAAAATTATATCATAAAATTCAAATTTTTATTTTATAAAACGGTTAAAGTTGGTTATAACAATTTAGTCAAAGTTGGGCAGAGAATGAAAATTATAACACAATACCGAGCTTTGGTGATATTTAAATTTATAGATTTAGTTCACCGCGAGTGTAATTTGTTTATTCGATCATGGCGGTTTGATTGAAAACTAAATCCTACTCTGGAATCATGGAATCGAGAATAATTGCAACAAAAATTCAATCGAAACTTATTGTGCGAAGGTTTTAAAACGAGGAGTATTTCCCTATCAGTATTTGTTCACTTTTTTTGTGGTTTATTTAGCATCTCTGTATTTAGAGAATTCAATTTTAATGCAAGTTACGCTAACGTTTTATGATAGAAATATAAATTTTCGATGTCTTTCTGCGTTAGAAAAATTATAAGTTTTTAATAACTGCTTCCTTTTTGTCTATCAGTCTATATTATGCAAAATTCCTAATTAGTGATATTCAAAAAGGTAAAGATGAATAAAAAGTTTTTTGCTGAAGAGTGAGTGTAGAATTAAGGTACAGGTTGTTAAAGTCTTCACAAAGTTTCAAGCCTGTATCCAGAGGATGTTGAATATTCTGGACACAGCGCTAAAGACTTGTAACTCGACCGCTTTAATCTTACCTTCGCAAAACCACCTGAGAATTTGTAATCCTGTCTAATGTGCTCGAAATTTTTTTCTTTTCCATCAAAAATACTTCAAATTATAGTCCTTTATATTATGCAATTATATATTACAATTGAAGATGTTAAAAGTGGAATAACAATAATTTGCAACTTTATTATCATTAATTTTGTAGTATTTACGATTCAGATATTACTGGTAATTACGACTAAGTTAGTGTAATTATGCGACACAAACTGCGAGGTACACATTTCGAGTGTCTTCATTAATAGCGAACATAAGTTCGTATGTAGCGAATAAACATCTCGAGTTAAATCCTTCCCAACGAATTATTTTCCTTTGAAAGCTTCATATTTAGTTTAGCCAGATTATAATAATGATTAATTACAATTTTAATTGAAAAGTTTTGAAATCTAACCCTCCAAGTGTCCAAGTATATTGGAAAATTTATGGAATCTTAAAGACCTTTGTTTGATGAGATTTCATTGTATTCTATAAGGAATTAAAGGCATCTCTGTGAACGAACAAACATAATTAGCAAGATTATCTTGTGTAATTAATAATATTATTCCCTTCAGTAACCCATTCTGTGAACCTAATCTTCGAATATAGTCTTTGTAGAAAATCCCTTTAAATTAGAATTGCAAGCTTACCTAAGATCAAAATCTCGTTTGTATTTGACTCGTGTAAATAGGAAACGGAGCTTTTGATGTTTGCAAACTTCTTAGAACAGCTTAATTCAAGCATGTTTCTCTGTGCAGTTAAATTTCAGTCTCCCCAAGCATATTACATATAACTCACTTTGTGACTTATTCAATTGAGGATCGAGGAAAACTCGTACA
This sequence comes from Synergus itoensis, assembly GCA_904066005.1. Classification (NCBI taxonomy): domain Eukaryota; kingdom Metazoa; phylum Arthropoda; class Insecta; order Hymenoptera; family Cynipidae; genus Synergus; species Synergus itoensis. The sequence continues at coordinate 4,667,779 of CAJFCP010000050.1, read as the reverse complement.
TTATTGCACCGGAGGGTGACACAATTATTGCGACTGCGGCATCTGGTATCAGAAGTCTATATAAAAGCTCTCTCATCATATTGCCATGCCCTCGATGAAAAGCCCCAGTTGGCTATAAAGCTCTTACTGTTACTACCGTTGGCTTTATTATCATTATTATTATTGCTATTATTATTAATAGAAGAATATGACGTCCTTCATTGCATATGGGTTCCCAGGATCGTACCGTTTTCGAATCCCGTGGTACTACTCATTGCTGTATGGCAGACGACGTGTCCGAGTAGCATGTCGCTATGGCAACGAACCCTCGACGAGTTCTCACTGGTTCTCAACCTCGGGCACTAGGAAAGTACTTTGAGAGTTTTCTCACTCGGGGGAATAAGTGGCAACGCTTTCCGTTCCAGTTACACATTACCCCAAATCACCTTTTTTAATGATCTAGAAAAAGAATCTTCTCTCACAGAAAGAAAAAACGATAATGCATCACCCTTAAAAATGTTCTCCAATTCACCAGAGGTGTGCATACTTTTTTTTCAAGCCATACTGAATTTGATATAAAAAGTTTCCCCCTCCAAATCACCCTCTTTTTAATTAGTTTTAATAATCCAATTTTGCGAAACATTACATAGAAGATTTGAAATGCTTCTCGATAACAATGAAAATGTTTAAACTTTAAGAAACTAGTGAGTTGGCTCATAAATGAGGCTTCAGCTCTAAAAACTAAGAAGCCTAATTAAGTGATCAGTCATCCCCAAGTTTCTATAGTTTTTCGTTTTAATTGCTCTCGGAAAGTGCACTGGTGGAAATATTCCCCCGGCAAAGAAGAGAAAGTCCTTTCAAAATTCGTCGTCTGCCCATATTAACCCAGATAAGTTTTCGAATTGCTCACGTGAGCATGTGATTGATTTTCATTGGTATGATAATGTTATAGAAGCTGCATTGATTAAGAAATGGACTAAGTAAGAGAATGCAGATTCCAACACATTTTTGAGAATTTATTTAAAGTAATTCATTTGCTTGCATAATATCAAAAAATATTTTTAAATATGTAATCTTTACATTGTTATTAAACCAAAAAATTGTATATCCCCTTCTAAAATGCAGTGATTCAATTTATTGTCTTCATTGTTTAGAAACTTTCAATATCAGGAAATTTAAATGCATTTTCCTCATATAATAATAACAGGGCTTTTTGTTTGGAAAAATGATGAAATTTATACATCGATAAATTGAATTTCATCCTCAATGATGCACATGAATGAAATGAGGCAATATCGACATTTGGGTTGTAATAACAATAGGGAAGTAGCTTCCTGAGTTGACGATTGCCTTCAGGCTACGTGACTCGCTATTCAGGTAAGTATTACGTAAACTCGGAAAATCGTTTTCCATTGAAATAATAGAAAAGCATAATGAAATGGGTTTTAAATTCTTTCACAAATCTCAATTTTTGTATATACATAGAAAATTCACCTATATGTATTTGAATTTGCATACAATCAACTGATACAGATTCTTACGTCGAGCATCGTCTAGAGTGTAATTAACATTCATAGTTAATTAGTGCAAGAACAGCGCGATATTCTCTTCCAACACGATAAGGAAAATTAATTGAGTTTAGGTTTTCTGAAGTCAGTTTTTCTATAGTTCTCGATGAGTTAAAGATCAAAAGAGTAGATGTTTTTTAATCTGACGTTTCCTACACTTGTTGAGCTTGCAACGCGAAATATTTGCTCTAGACGAGTCTCTCCCCGATTTGATAAAAATCTAGGCTATAAATTTTGTTGGGAAGAAATCTCAGTTTATTCTCGAACCCCTCTTATCTTTATACAAAGATATTAAGAGGAAATATGCTTTTTAAACCCAAATAGCCGTATTAAAGTTATTTTAGAGCTCTTATTTTCTAGGGCAATTTATCACAATATTTTTTTATCATTTTGTAAGAAATTCCTCATATGAAGTTTCTTATAATGCAATATTAACTAAAAGAATGCAAAGAGTTATTCTCAAGTTAAGCTTATACCTTCACCCATGTTCAGCTTTGAATTCAAAAAGTGTTTTTATTCTTGAATAAAAGGTTTTTCTAGAAAAGGTTTTCATCTTAGAGTAATAACAAATAATAAATAATAAATGTAAAGATAGAAATAGAGATCATGATCGTAAAAGCTGGTGCTTGGGTGCATTTGAACATTCTCGACTAGAGAAAAGTTGCCAGCCTTGAGACTGCTATAAAACACAACGAGCATATTGTTCTTGTGGGATAACTCGCTGGAAGGGCCTTTCTATACTTCTTTCTTTAATATAAAGGATAATTTCCAACTTTCTAAGGAAATTGCGAGTAGTTCTTTTTAATTCCAGATTTCCCCGCCTTATTCCACGATAACTGCATTCAGTTTCTCTATAAGATAGAGCTGGCGTCGGCAATGTGGATAACGATATAACTGCGTATAGCAAGTTTATAATGGGATTCAGGGCAAGGATGAGAGGTACTGGATGAGCACGACCTTACCAGTCACCTTGCCGGGAGCTGATGCTGAAACAACCCCAGATAACGGAGCGAATAGAACTTCGAGACTAACAAGTATTTCCCGATAGTTTCCCTGGACCGTCCGGTCCAAACCCTAAATGTATTGAAGATTGCTTTCCGAAAGGGGCTGGAGACATTTCATCCCCTCACGCCTTTCACGCAACTTAAGTTCCATGAATTAGACGTTCGAGCCCCAAGAATTAGGGGCATCATAAATTTCTCTAAGGAAACAGAGTGTTACTCATTTCTAGGATTTGGGGCGATAACTAGTTGATGTGATCCTCAAGAAAGGTCATTTTTTCTTTCGGAAACTTTTATCTGATATTGATGATTCAAATGATAAAGAAATTTTCTGATGGTCAGAATGGCGAACGGTTATTAAAATGATTACGGACAATTAACAACTGTAGAATATGCGCAATTTTATGAGGCATGACTTCCAGAGCGAATTCGATAATTCTAACAGGCCAAACATTTGCGCAGATGAATCGCGCAAATGTTATACTCCACAAATTGACCCTATAAAAATTTCACGTACTGTTGAATACGACCCTTTCAAAAGACAAATGACTCATATCAATATATTTGAAATATTTGTCTATTTTCCATTTAAAATAATAAAAATACTAATCTTTTAAAGCATTCACTGCGATTCATCTGCGTATATATGCTGACTGAACCAGTGGTATTTTGTAGCATTTTGCTGAGAATCAGCAAAATTCTGCTAATACAGATTTGAAGAGTGGAATTTCGACGTATGGGTTTGATTACTCATCATATCGAATAACTCATCAAATGTAGCAACGTTGCCTACCAATAATACCAGTAGTAAATTATTAGCTTACAAATTTCTAAAATGTCCGATGAATTTCGTAGCATTTGATTAAATTAATTATATACATATATTATATATAATTTAAATAAAGGTTTTTATTTCTCTGAGGAACGAATAAAATTGATTTTATATCGATATCAGAGAAAATAAAAAGTTCGACTTTCTCTGGTTGAAGTGACTATGATGTTATAGAGAAGAGAAATAAATCGAATCCTTTTTGTGCGGAATTATAATTTTCGCCCACAGGAGACTTCATCCGAGCAGATAAAAACTTTTCCTATTAAATGACTTTCGTAGCGACCCGAGTTGTAAATAAAAAATATATATCGTTCTTAATTTTCCCTTCATAAAACCAAACTGAAAATGAGATTGTTCTACATTAAACATTTTTTAGACGCCTTTGTGTATAAATTTTGATAATAATTGTTCCTCTGTTTCAATTTTAAGGAAAGTATGTAACGAGCTTTTCAATGTAGGGAGAATAACTAAAGAGTGCCAACTGCTGGGGACGATATTAATTGCTTTGGGGCCATTAGTAAATGGACCCTTCCAAAACGGTGAGAGCGAGGACATTACGCAGCGTTTACTATTAGCATTAATGCCAAAACACAACACACACGGTTTCACTCATTTAATCTGATGCTTGGATTTTTTAAAGAGAATTTCTTCCAAATTGAGAATTGCAATATACAGATGTAAAAAATTTTTTAATTAAAAAGTTCTAGATTCTACTGTTTTAAAATTTACATATACGTTCCAAATTAGATCCTAAGTTTTCTAGTCAAGAACAATTGGAAATTGCCCCATTAACGGCATCATAGAAACGAGCATTATTTTAAATGATAAAATATTTAACTAAGCAATTATTATATTTTATTTTCCTGTAAATTTCAGATAGCATCAAAATGTAATAATTGTCCCGACTAATTAGTCGCTAGTCGCTTCGTAAACTGCGATTATAAGTTAATGGTTTCACTCAAGGGATTAAAGTATATTATATCACTCTGGGTTCCAACTTTAGCCTTAATTTTCCCACCATGTGTCATCCCTCTGCGATTCAAGTTGTGCCTTTAATTCGAAGCACGTATCTAATCACCACTATATGCAGCACGCCAAGTGTCTGTTCGCGTATGACATCTACACTCTCTAATGTTTCTTTAAACATTGACAATTTGGATAAAATATTTTTAATTTTATAACAGCTGTTTTATCCCTTAATTCGAGAGAAGACTGGATTCAAAAAGGCAGAATATCGAGTGAATTACTTTTATATCATTATTGGTATATTTTAGTATTTTTATTTTGGTTAAAATTCAGGGAACTATGTTTACTGGCTTCTCTTCAATTTTATAATGTCACCTCCTCGCTGTATGAATTATTATTGCTCCCGTACACGGGTAGATAATCTGGATTTACTGAATTTCCACTTGTTTTCAACGTGTTTGTGCGGATCAAGTAAGGACAATAATTCATAAAGGGTGGAACTAAATTTTTAAAACGACAAATCTACTCTATATTTATTATTACTGAATTCCAGGAATAAAAACCGTGGTTATGAACGAGGGGGTGTAAAAATGGTCCAAAATTAGTAAAGTAGTTTATGGACGATCCCTTAACAAAAACCTGGTTTGTAGTGTATGGAAACTATAGTTTTTCAAAAGTTTAATAATCTTTAAAAATTTAATATAGATTTTCCGTACACAATAGTAGATACATCCCTTTCATAAGAAAAGAGAGAAAATCAGTAGAACAAGCGCAGTGAAAGAAGCAGACAGGTAGTAGAACAAGTTTTATATGGTCAGACTCAGCAAAAGAAGTGTCTCGTTTCAGTTTTCTCTCCTTTCACATCTCTACATGTTGAGTTTATTTCTGTACCTAACGAAAATACACTTTTCTTTCTTTCTTTACGAAGATGTCACGCATGTAGAAAATTCCTTATTAGTTGTTAAACAAAATATTTGAGAAATAAATTGATCGATCTAATTCCTTAAAATTCTCTTTGACTTTCTCTGGAAATTTTTCTGTTATAATAAAATAAAAATGTGTTTTTTGGCTTTTTTCATCGACTCACCTTGAAACGCAGCTTCGAAGGTTGTTTTCTCTTCGACAGGATTTTGGGCGAACGTCGCTACAGTCAGATACCCAAGGATTAGGAAGAGCCAACAGCGGGAGGGTCCGGACATCGTACCTCCCATAACATGTACTCGCTGTTCACGTACTTTAAGCGATTTGATCCACTCTCTTGTTCATTGAACAAGAGGAAACCGAATGCTGTTTAACCAGTCCTGGATTCTCTAAGGTCGTCCTCTTCCTCAGTTAAAACACTCGATTTTTCGATTTTTTGACACACTAAGATTCAAGAACTGCTGGAAACACTTTTCGACGAATCACCTGCAATCGATAACGCACCCTTAAGTATATTTGAATCGCGTATGCGGGCTCTGTTCGATAAAGGGGGAGTTACGCTTTTATACGCTTTCCAGATTGAAAGTCACAAGCCGCAAATTTTTTCGCTTCGTTATTCACAAAAAATGTTATATTTTCGAGGGGCAACTGATCCCACAAACCATCCACAATTTCATCCTCTGACCACTTTTCCAGAGTCATAATGCGGAACAAAATATGCAGCCATTTCGTGTTGTGAGCATGGTTTAGACGAGTCGTAACATTTTTTTATAAAGATTACATGCTTACTGAAGATATCCGTTTAAAAACAATATTTTTTTAGTTTCCCATTATTCGGGATTTTATAATGTGAGCTTTATTTTTCAGTCTATTAACGTTCAATCTCTATATTAAATTCACAAACGTCTGTATTTAATATGCCTGAATGAAATTTCTCAAAAATCATGCTTTCAAGTACAGTTCGTTTAATTCTTATTACCCTGATTAAAATGTTTTTGAAATACTGAACAAAGCATTTCATTGTTGGTACTTTTTCCGGTATAAATTAAATATTTAAATTTAATTATTCATTGTCGGAACAAACTGAATTTGACTGAATGTGAACTTTGTCCAATAGTAATTATTCTTTGTTGGAAAATTGTGTGCTTTGCATTAATCATAATTTCATTTCGTGAAAATGAAACTCTTTTTGAGTGAATAGAGTTTATACCTCATACCTCAGTAACAAAGTTTTGAACTCCCGAGGGCTCTTTAATAAATAAATCGAAATAATATTAACTTCAAATTCTATTTGCCGAGTGCCTCTGATTTCTTATGAATGTGTAATTTTATTTCCCATTGTTGGTACTTAACTCGTTACTTTATCAAATACGCTTAACAACACCTGCTGGGTACCAACTGTATTTTATCTACTCAACAAGGTCGTAAAATCTTAGCAAGATCGAGGCAAATATATATACATACAACGAGAAATTAATTTACAGGGGTATCTCTTTCAATTAAACTACCTTAACGAAACGAGCTTCCACTTGTCTCTGAAAACAACTAAGAACGAAAAAGAAGAGATGAAAATTACTTGCAAACTAGAAATCTCGGCGATTTTAAAAGTGAATTATTCTTTGGTGAATGAGAAATGAGAGACGTCCCGCGACACCTTGACCGACACTTCATCGTTACTGCAAAAATTTTTTACTTTCTCGCATGAAAAAATTTAATGACGTTATAATGAAAAGAACACTTTCAGAATTTTTTAATTATTTTTTTTTTTAGTTTTTAATGAATGTTGGACGGAAAATAATGCTTGTTTCTTGATTATTTATTTTTATTTAAGGGGATCTAATACCTTTTTATTTCCACACGACAACTACCGAAATTTTTTTCATTTTAAATGTATGCATTAACTAAATTTTAATTAGTTTCTCATTTAAATGTCGAGCTTTGTTAATATTTCTGGTGTTAACAAATTTTTCTACGCACGCTCCTCTTACATAATTTAAAAAATTGAGTTTACATAAGGTAGACTTTATTCTATAATATATAAGGTTTTTATGAAATTATGCACGTTTCTGAGTTGCAAGCGCAACAATTACGGTTTCTCTCTAGAGACGATGAATTGTCAGAAAAATACACGCGCTGATGAATAGTTTGACGTCCTACAAATAAACGTGATACACAGTTTTTTCGCTTCATTCTTTACTCCATTATCAATAAAATCCAGATATTAATAGATGTATCACATAAAGAAAATTCGTTTATTTTAGATTGAAGTGATAATTTATTTATGACTCGAAGGAACTAATACTGATTACTCATTAAATTGTATACCAATAAGAATATAGGATTAATATACTTATTAAAAAATTACTTTTCAGTTAATAATACTTTTGAATTGAAACTTTTCTAAATTATCTAATTATTGAAAATGTTACATTATTCTTTGGATAGAAGAAAACAGTTTTTTTCTAAAGATTTCTCATTGATTTTAATTAATATTTGCTTGGAGAATCCCCTATTTCGATGGAGAATCCCGAGCTAAAAGGATCATCAATTTCTCTCTTGTTTACATTATCGAGCTGATATAATTACTGGCGGAGGTTATATGTTGTAGTGTATTCCCTCCCCCCAGGCTACAATCGATTCTTTTGGCTCTTGCTAAAGCTTTCCGCCGTCTTTAGGTAGGCGAAGGAATAAACTGAGAAACATATCCTCACTCGATTTGTCGTCAAAATTTTTTCCGCAGATTTTAAAGAGCGGGACCAATAGTAATTCGTTTTATCAATTTGTATTTATAGTTTATAATTCAGGAAAGATAATTGAAAAATGATTTTATTCAGTTATAAAATTATATTTTTAACAGATGATTGTTGAAAAACTTACTGAATTGCATCAATTTCTTTCTAAGGCTTTGAAAACAAGTCTCTTAAATTTGGTTTCAGCAAGCTTAAAAAATATGTTCACGTTTAATTCATCAAAATTATAGAGGTATACATTTAAAAGCGTTAAAGCGTAAAAGATTGTGAACTGAAGAATGAGGCAACGGAAAGTCTTTGAAGTTGAAACACGCAAGTTTCTTGGAGGCAGAAGTTGAAAGAGTTAAGCTTTGCAATTTAAAGACCGAATATATTTTTCCAAATGAAACTTCTTATTTTATAAACTTCCAAAAAAATTCTCGACTATTTTATTATAAAGAATTTCGAAACTAAAGGTTTTTGGATTCAAATTTATAAAAATGATTCCACTTTTAAAGAGAAACAGTTGCCCTCTTTTCTAAAATAACCGCCCTTAAATCTATCCATGTTTTAAAGCCACATTAAAAAAAAAAAACAAATAGACGTAGCCACCATTTATTCTTCCACCAAGAATATAAATTAAGCCTTCACAAAATTCTCCAGATTTAATTTTTATTCCTTTTTTGATGAAGAAGATAGAATTTGATATTGTGGGAGGTATCCATTCAAGTGTGAAATAAAAATTCTTTTCCCGTTCGGCCGAAGGTGGCGAAATATGAGAGGGATCGAAAACTTGTTGGCGTTACTCCCCCGCTTATCGATCGTCATCGATAATGCACTGACCTCTCGACGTAATCGAAAATATCGGTACAGTTAAGCGGACGACACAAATCGCCGGGCTCACGCAACCCCGGGAATCATCCAAGTCGTAACCTTTTAAACAGGTCGTAACTCGGAAAAATGGAATTGTAGATTTCACACTAGATATCCTTCTTTCCAAACCACGGGACCTCAGAAACAGGTCATGTCCGAATTCACTGATAAATAAACAATAAATAATCGAGGGGCGAAAAAGTGTGCACGTTCGCGTCGCGAGACCGACACCGGACTTCGCGAAACCGTGTCGTGATCGCCGGCCGGACCGGTGGTTTTAATCGAACTGCGGCTCTGGGGCGACGGTGGCGGCACCGAGGGTTGAAGGCGAAAAATTACGAACTATACCGAGGGTGGTCGAGTGCGCACGCATTTTGTGGCTGATGGGGATAGGGGGAAAAAGCGTGGTTGGGGTTAAAGGGGAAAATACGAGTGTGAATGCTGAAGGGGGGATAAAAAAGGAGATGAGAGAACAGGGATGAGAAGTAAAGAAAGAGATAAGAGAAAGGTAGGGCTGTAAATAGGGCACTACTTAGTTACACAAGAGATGTAAGTTGCCCGAAAAATTTTCCTTTGTATGAAGAGAAAACTGTCGCGATTAAGGTCGAGGCGCAGAAGTTATTTAGATATTTAGTGCTGGCACAAATTGAGCGGATCTGTAATCAGAGGCTGTATAAAACGTTACAGCAGCCGTTGCCATAGTGAAATGCTATAAAAAATACATTGTAATTGATTTATTATAAGTATTATTGATTCGAAAAGCCACCTGATTCGATTAATTTGTATAATAATCTCGGGAACGGTAAAGCCCTATATTAATAGAAATTCAGGTCGATTAATATGCAATTGAACATTGAATTCTGTTTTATAAGGTTTTGTTCAATTTTATGAAGGAATGCTTAAACTCAGTAATAAATAAAACGGAGAAAATATTAGATTTATCATTCACGTTTTTCAGATTAAACATATAATATCATCGGAGTTTAGGAAAACTGAGTTAGAAACAACAAAAGGTGGGATGTATTTCGCTAGGGCAAAGTTCCAAATGGCAATGGTTCCGTCAGAGAAGTTTTCCAATCCAGAAACCGCACCATTTCGTCAACTCTGAAAACTGACTTTAGATTTCTATCCATCTCCTGAGAATTGTTTGTTCTGATTAAAAAGTAGAAAAAGCTTTCGTGACACTCAAAAATCACATTTTCACCAGTTCATCATATAGAAAACAAAAGTGAATATATTCTAAAAATAGAAATAAAGAGTTTTAAAAATGTACAATAAATATTTTTCAAATTTTTCTCTGAAATCGAAAACCTATTTTAAAACGTATGCACTGTGCAGTGCGCACTTTGCATAAAAGTATGCAATGTAGAATGCGCATACCATTTAATTTATTGGGATTAAAACTACCATCAATATAAAAGCAAAAAGAAAAGCTTGTATGTATTTACGAAGTTGCAGTCGCATCCGTAAAATTACGATTTCGTCTGCAGTATTAAAAACGCAGTTTAAGTGGAACAGCAAAACACAACATGTGGTAAACTGGAGCGGTAAACAAACAGCGAATGAGTTTACGGTTTGATTTATGGATTTTCCCACTCTTAGTCGCCTTCCAATTGCATGGTCTCAGATGCGTTATATCGAGCAAAAAAAAAATATCAGTCAATATTTACATTATATTTCACTATAAAAAAATATCTGTTCATTTTCATCAATCTTTTTTTGTAAACAAAAATATTTTTCTCATAGATATTTTTTCCTTTTACTATGCTGATCATATTTTTTTAAAGAAAATTGTCAAAGTTTGCATTAATTGTGAAACAAATTGAAATTTTGCAAGTTGTAACACCTTATTCATTAATGTACTATATTCCCATCAAGCCTCCGTGTTAATTCTATGACATGCAATTACGCTTTTATCGATAATTTCAATAAGCGCTGTAATAACGCGTTTCCCAACTTCATAGTTTCATTGAAATTGTCACTCGCTACTTTATACAACATATGATGTACCTCTCTAAAATTAACCCATATCAAAATGAATTTAGTATGGATTATTAATATGAATTCTAATTTTAATTAAAACAGTGCTGTTGGAAATTAGAACATTCGAATCTTTAATCAAGTAAAATAATGTAATTTTTACTTTAAGAGTTGAATAAACCTTCGTGGAAAGGTCACATTCTAAATTTCAGTTTAAGAAAAAGTTTTACTACGGCAATTGAAAGAGCCTCTAAAATATACGTGGCAGTGAAAAATGTCGTTTTAGTCTGAAGATAAACGAAATACGTATAATAACTAACATAAAGTACGTGAATGAAGTTCAATGGACCAAAAAGAACTAAACGAGTGTGATAAAGATAGTAAAAAAATCTGCTTTGCAATCGTATCTTTTGCATCCACATATCCCTGTTTACGACTTTCAGCCTGGAAGGGAACGTCTAGAAAAAAGGACAATAAAACAAATACAAATAAAGAAGAAATAAAAATGAAAAAGTAAAAAACTTAAAGATGATATAAAAATGAATGAATGAAAGAATTACACAAATATTACTAAAAATGTGTAATTTATTAATAAAACTCTTAATCCTATTTTCGAACACAATTCATAATTTATCATTTATTCTTGAGTATATATAGTATTCATGCAAAAATATTTTGCGAGAAATCACTTTGCCTCATTTGTATCTATGGCTTTAGGAATCTCAATGATATTCTAGCAGAATAACAATAAACTATAAATCCAGGACGGAAGAAATAAATTAACTTAACCTAAGGTTATCAAACAGCGGGTCAAAAAAGTTTTTTTTATTATTATCATTAAATTTTTGATTTTTTGGTAGGATCGAGAGAAAATATTTTCAAATTAATTAACTTTAAATTCTGCAAATTCTCTTGGAAATTATGTATGTACATAATTAAGTAACATTATAAAATCTATTCCTCGGATAAATATCTATTGCATAAAAATTACACACTAATCGAAGCCCTGCGGGTCAAAAATTCGATAGGAGTGTAAAACTGAAAAAGTGTGATTCTAATACTGTAAATGTCTTTAAATTATAACCCTCCTCTCAAATTTAAGTACTATTAAATTAAAAACAATTTAAATATTGCATAATTACTTAAATTCTATTTAAAAATTTAAATATATACGAATTTGTTGAATTGCTTTTTTTCTGTTTATAAAACGATAAATTCCTATCAACAATATAAATTAAAATATCAATAATCGTTCCAGGGAACTTTTTTTATGTTCTGAGACGGGAGGTTTCAAATTCAAAATTTGAAACATTCAAATTTTATTAAGTACGAATCTTAACTAATACACACTCGTACTTTTCTTCGAATCGAAATATTTTTCTGTAAAATCTCAAGGTTACCTTCGAATCAGTCTAGCGTAAAACCAGATTTTTTGCGAGCAGAGAAAAAGACGTATAACGATTTCAAGGCAAACTTTGGTGACTCAGTTCATTCTTAGAATGGAGAATGTAATGATTAACTTCATTTTTCAGGAACGTATTAAAGTCGAAGATAAAAATATATTGTGTCAAACATGAAATACATAGACAAAATATATTTTTGGCAACATACTTTTGTTTCGATTTGTTACAGTAGAAATTGTATCGTTATACGTATTTTCTGAATGCAAAATAGGATACTTAAGTTTCTGTTTCTTTTTTAAAATAATTTCACATTTTTTTTAACCAACTATCCCACGTATCCTGAATTGGTGCCAGAACGACTATTACTATGAGCACCGCTGCGAAGATGGCGATTACGACAAAGTAGATACCAAAGACTAACTTCCTGAGTCCCGAATGCTGCAGACAGAAATGAAGAAAAGGTAAGTCAGGCGAAATGGAATATCGATTAGCTTTTTATTCAACCTCCAGTCTCGAGAATTGCTATTTTTAAAATTTAAATTTATATAAGAGTCTTATTTAAATTTGAATCAAATTAATGCGATTTTCTCATGCTTATCATCTAATTTTTGAGTTATTTTACGTAAATAAAAATATGTACAAATTTGAAAATACTATTATAGAAAAGAAAAATAGCAAAGCATGAAAACATAAAAAGTATATGTAGTTGGATGATTTGTGCAAAAATAATAAATCTGAAAACAGAATGAGGATTGTTTCACTGAAGATATATTTTAAATGCAAATAATACTTACAGGTGCATCTCGCCTTGCATCAGGATGTGACATAGAGCCTCGAGAATGCATGTCCTTCATGGGGAAGGAATTCACTCTCTGACTCCCTTGCCTGTCTGAGATACATCCAGTAAACTGAAAAAAAGAAATAAGAGAAATTCACATCATGGTAACGTCGCGTGAACGATTCTTGTAATATTTAAATCTCTTCAACTGTAGCTTTTCTGATTCTTTCTGCCCAGAGCACGTACGTGCCACATATATTATTCTAAACACAAGGACGAATTCAAAATTTATGCACCCATCCTAGCAAAACAAGGTTACCAGAATTTTTCCCAGGAAAGCTTTTTCTAATATAAACATATTGATAGTAACATAATTATGAAACTTTCAAAAATAAATCTAGTAAATATTTTGTTAAGCATTAATTTTCAGGAATTGAAAATTTGCTAAAGAAATTAATTTACTTTACTCTTTAATGGTATTGAGATCAAAGTACGAGGGGGTAAAAGTTTGAGCGTGTTCACGCTCGAAATCCATTAATTTAATTAAATTCGAGAAAAGAATGGAGATTTGTCACCACCCCTAATCCGGTAGTATGTAAATTCGCCTCTAATAAATTTGAAGCTCGTTTCCTTACCGTGAGGAAGAGATGAGTCACAATGTGGAAAACCACATAACCGACGACAATCCAAATCATCCATTCCGGTGTCAAATCTTTCCTTATTCCAATTGCGTAGAAAATAGTGACAACTGAAATAAATATAAAAAAGTTCTAAATTATCAAATTCAAGGAATTTTACGTTACTCTGATTTTTATTTTACGCGATCTGATCATTTTACTCTAATTAATAGGAGATTAATGCATTTTTATCGCTGGTAGATTTAAATTCTTTTCTATAATTATTTAAAAATCATAATTGTAAAAAAGACTTACTTCCACAAATGTGAGCAGCATTCCCAACAAACCAATGGGCCCAATTGAAAAGGGGCCTTTTTGGTGCACCCGGATGGGGCCTGAATGCCGCCATAAAAGGTTGAATAAAGCACAAAATTGTGGTTGCTAAACCTATTGAAGCATGTTCTGTGTTACTACTCCACCTTCCTAATTGAACGAAAATCACGATGAACGAAGCCACTGTCATCAGCCAAGTGAGAACCATGAAAAATCGATGCCACTGTCGAAAAAAATGCTGAATCATTAGTTCAATAGACAAAAAAAAAACAAGAATACAAATATTACTATTATAAAAATATACTAATTTATTTAATTGAGGTCTTAGAACAAAAGTTTTTTTTTTCTATTCGTCAAGTCCGTTTTATCTTCTTCCCTTTATATTACATATTTAATTTTGAAAATATTTCAGAGCTTGTATTCTTGGAATTATTGGGTTTGGTCTTTCAAAAGAATGGGATTTTTTCATTTATTTCTCTCGATTACGAGTACTACTGGTCCTAGGAAGAATTGTGAGCTAGTAGTTTATATTTTATCCTGCAACATAAGGACACTTACGACGAACCAGTGGTCCTTTCCACAAAGCTGAGAGGCAACCCACGTCTGTCTGTAATACCTCGCCAGGAGGATTCCAACTGAGGCTGTTCCAATCCAGGAAGCCAACATAAGAGCACCATGGATTCGATATAAAATATCACTTGCTGCTTCTATTTTACCAACGTTGGATAACAATATAGGTTTGGACGAAGCCAAGTAAATCAGGTCGTGAAAATTGACATTATTACCTGAAAATTAAAATCACAAATTTAATTATATACTTATGTAGCGAGAGCTTAAGAATTCCTTCTTGTATAATTAAAAGAAACACGTTATGAAAATGTCCCACCAACTCCAGCTTTTTCTACTGAATCCAGTAGAGAAAACGTTTCGTTTAAGTAGAAAAAGTACTGCTTGGTTAGACCTAAACTAAGTAAGCAAAAATCAAAAGCTGATACAAAAATAAAAAGAAAGTTTTTCTTTTTGCAACTTACTTGAAGCCTCCCTTCCAGCTGCCAAAAGAAGGTTGTAAGATTTATGGACAAGATCAAAATTTCGTTGCATAATACTTGTTGTTTTATCTCTTGAAAATTTGCAGGAAATTGTGTTATCTCGAACGGAACTTGATTCCATTCGAACTGCTCCTTCAGGCTAAAAGAAAAAAATGTAATTTGGTAGGTTTTTCAAAGTCAACGTTTTGAAATTCGATTTAAATACAAAATTAGATTCTTCTTCCCCTTTAATGTAATTTTTATTCAGTCGACAGGACGTTCTGATTTAAAATTTATTAGAAGTTCGCATTTATTAAGTCCCCATTTTATTACTGAAATGCACATTCCATGATTCGATTGAGAGTCAGAGATTATTTTGATCCAACAATAGACCTCCATTCGTAAATTGATTAATAATCCGAGCTGCTCTTGCTTCGGAATTCAAATTAATCAGAATACCAAGACTCTATTTATCACAGATTTTTCATTTTCATTAAGAGAATATCTTTAAAATATATATTTCATTCTTGAATTAGAGAAAATTCTTCAAAACTTTATAAAGAATTTTCTTACCGTAGTAATACGCTTGTTTTTTCTTCCATTATTCCAGGACATGTGAAGACCAACTTGACCTCCCTCATCGACACATTCGACCACACTATCTTCTCCCTAAAATAATCCAAAATATCAAAATATTGGTTTTTTTGCAACTTGATATGTAAAAAAATAGTGTGAAATTAAATTAAATTACCATAAGGTCGTCGTCCGAGAGTCCAACCGCAATGTATTTTGCACCGCGTGCTTTCATTTCGAAAATGTAGCGTTCTCCACGAACCTCTACAGCTACGACTGCCTCGCAATTTTTTTCTTCTTCACAGCCTCTCGGAGCTCCAAAACAGTTTTTTGTTTCTCCACATCCATCGTAGAATGAATCCTCACCAAAATCTATCTGCGAATAAAAAGAAAATTCTTTATTGTTTTAATTTACAGCCGTTTAAATTCATTTCATATGCATTAATTATAATGAAGTAATTATATAACTATTTTATATAATTCTGTAATTCGTAACTTTTGGAGAGAACCATGAACTTGAACATTGACTTTCAGAATTTCGAAACAGATTATACATATGTGGTGTATATAATTAAATTGTAAAAGAGGTAATTAGTGTCGAGAGCTAGGGGAAAATCGCAAAAAAGAGGAGGAGGTAGTGCACCCAAGTTGAAAAGTTTGACGACCAACCTTCAACTTATCGTTAGATATGGTTCAAGAAGCAGACTTCATGGTACAGTGATCACGATGCAGTCTTACGATTACCGCACCTTTCCGTAATTTTGCATTCCGTTTGTTTTAAAATGATTATTTCGTTTCACTAACCACTGTTCAATCTTTAAACTTGCAGAAAACGAAGATTATTTAAGACAATTCAAGAAGAGAGAATTTTCCTTTTAAATATTTTTGAACCTGTGAAGTCTTTGAAATTCCTTGACTCTTGAGACTCGAGAAAGGTATAATTGAGAGAATTATGTTATAAAAATGGCCCACCAACTCTAAAATTTTCTACTGGATCAAGTAGAAACAGATCAAGATTGCGAGAATCTATTTTTAATATAATCGCAACCTTTTTCAAAATTCTCTGAAATCATTTGAAATATTTTGAAAATGTATTAAAATCCTTTGCAATTCCTTGAAAATTTTTAAATCCCTATAAATACTTTGAAATTCCTTGAAAAGGTTGATTTTCTTCCTTCTTGTATGCCATTTAAACTTACATTAGGAGAAGTAGGACGATAATGAGGTGGAGTTGTAGTCCTTGGAGTCGTGATTTGAGGTGGAGGAGTATCTACATCGATGGCACTTTTCAGGACAGTTATTCTCGGTGATTCCACACCGACCCAATATACAGAATAGTCCTGAGCAAAAGTGGAACTGTGAAAAAAAAGAGACAAAAGGCTCAAAGGGTAATAAAGAAAAGCTGCCTGCGAAAGAAAAATACGAGGTAGAAAGGTAATAACAAGGACAAATCGATTAGCACCGACTCTCGTCACGAGAAAAACGAATTTACAACATTGTTCAAACCCCGCAACCACGATAAAATTCGATTTTCTGTGTACCTTCAAATATATAAATTCCAATCATTCTTTTCAAATTCTAAATAAATTGTATAATTTTTAAAGCTAAGAGATAAATGATAATTAAGTTAATGATTACGTACTTGAAAATAATGGTTCCTTCAAAATCTGTGGGTGCTTCCCAATCAAATTCGAGATTTCGTTTCTCTTCTTTGCTGGTGTGAGTCACAGCATTCTGAAAAAAGGAAAAGTAAACTTACAAATGGGTGAGAAGAGTCAATTAATAAAATGAAGCTCTCCATTTCCTTTGATATAGTAATTGAATGAGAATAGAATTTGTTAAAATTGTCTCCACTTAATAAAATTGGTCTTATTTGTAGAATTTTCTGTAACTCAATTTGTCCTTTAGATACTTTGAACAATTCACTCAAAAAAGTAAATTATACGACGGATATTTAATACAACGTAAAATATTTTCTTGGGAATTAACCATTTCAAAATAATTATGGTAAAAATTATAAAATTAATATTTACTGTACAGAATTCTTCGGAAAGAATACAGTTAGAGAAAATGAATCAAGACTTTTTTCAATGTATGTATTTTACACTAACTTCTATTCACATTTGAATGTCTATGCAGAAAACCTTTTTATAAAAAAGAATTGCTTTGACTGAAAGTTACAAGGCTTTTTCTGAGACTCTTTTCAACCAGAGAAAACAGTACGTTTCGAATCTGTCACACGTTTGGCCTCATTTTCGAGTATCTATTATGTATCTCAAGTTTCTCCGGACTTTCAGAGACGAGAACTTTTGAGAACTACTTTCAAGAAAAGAATTTTTCGAATTCGATACAATAATAAATACAATAGAAGATTTTACATATTATTAAAAAATATCAATTTACAAAAAAGAAATAAAATACAATTTTCTTACCCTGAAACCAGGTGTGCATTCAACGTGTTTAGTAGTCCCATTTGGTAAATTCGAAAATTGTCCTACTAATTCACCTGTTTCGATGTTTACTGCAAGGATAAAAAATCCTTGATAGGGAAGTCCTTCAGGACTTCCTAGAATAAGTCGAACTCTTCCCTGTCCAGCTGAAGGCAAAACTTGATATGGAGGAGGTGAGAATTGAATTTGTGTGCCAGGGTGACCTGGAGTCATTGTAAGACATGTCTTTGGCGGAGCTCCACTGCTGTATCCCCAAACCGTTGTAGATAAAAGGTTTGCCACCAAGAGGGTGCAGAGAAACAAATTCCTTACTGTAACAAAAAAAAATTATTTTTCTTACATTTTCAATATGATATATAGAGAACAATATAATACAAATATAGGTCAAGGGGGAGAATGTGTCTTCGGATTTCAAGATTGCGAGAATCTATTTTCGAAATAATTGCAACCACTTTTTTTTATCATCATAGGGTTGTTGTTGTGACAGCTGTTAATCAATTTGGAATGTCAATGAGCTTCTACAATCTTAAGTAGAAAGGACAAGATCATTCAATAATAAAAACTACTTTTGAAATTTATAAATAAGTTGTCCTTCTGTAGCTACTTTTGCAGGACATTGATGTTATTTCTTGATAAATGAGATGACATTGTAAGATAAAACAATATTAAATATTAAAAATCTATTGTTGAATGGATATTTTAATGCAAACAGCAGAATTTGCAATGAATTGGTTAAAAGTTATCGTTTGTTTTTTATGTGAAATGTAAAATTGGTTTGCCAATCGAATTTCGTTTTGTTATTCAAACTAGTCACTCGATTTCCATAAATTTGAGTTCGTGGCCCGGAATTGGTTAGTTTTTGTCGTATTTCGCGCACTTTCCCAACCAGTAGGTGTTTTCCGGTGACCAATAAACCTCATCTAATGACATGGCATTACACGTACATAGTTGACGCATACATGTATGTCGACCGCAAATATCGTATGTACTTGAAGCCTTGTGCTCGTTTCTTCGAAACAATGCTAGTACAAAGTAGGATAATGACTTTTCTCGGTAGTGGTGAGTCCAATGGCGTTTTGAGTTTGATTTCAAGAATGAAAATTGATGAATGAACTCATAGTAAAGTGAATCTCGGGGTCGTCACGTCGGTAGGAAAATCGACATTTCCGTTCTCACAGTTACTACTATTTAATTATAATAATGGAAGTAATTACTATTCTTGCTTGACAATCGCAAGGAATATTTGAAAAAATACTTGGATTTTAATGATTTATGTATTATTATTATGGAAACAGCTGAGTGATTCTTCACTCTCGATTTCTTTCTACAACTATACCCTGAATTACTGAAAACTTATGTTTCTCTACAACTTAGATAAGCTTCTTTTGTATTTTTATTCTCGTTAGGCACCTTTCCTGCCTGTTCAGAATAAACTCCTCTATTTGCACTCTTAGTCACGCAATGCGCCCGAGTGGTCGATAACCTTTTATGTTCCTTTCGACCTCATTGATCCTAAAAAATGCATGTGAAGCAATTTATAACGAGTGTTTCCTATATTGTAAGGAAGAACTTGCACCGCAGACTCGCAGTCTGAACACACTGTATGCAAATTCTAGCATCGAAAGTTGCTCGTGTGCCTTTTCAAGAATGTAGACTATGCACTATAAGTGCAACACAACACAACCATAATAATAATTATGCTGGC
This sequence comes from Synergus itoensis, assembly GCA_904066005.1. NCBI lineage: Eukaryota > Metazoa > Arthropoda > Insecta > Hymenoptera > Cynipidae > Synergus > Synergus itoensis. The sequence continues at coordinate 4,648,043 of CAJFCP010000050.1, read as the reverse complement.
AAAAGAAATTATAAATTAAAATAGGAAAGGTTCAAGAAAATCAATTTTTACTTCAAGATTCAAATCAAATTTTATTTCCTTGAAACTTTACGTAAAAATATAATGAAGTACCTTTTCGTATTTAGAAAAATCTTGTGAGAAATAAAAATAATATTGTGACAATTCCTGTATTCTGCTTAATTGATTATTTAAGAGAAATATTATTTATGCGAATATTAATTAACTACAGACTCTCATAGTAAACTATAGTCATGCAATAATTGTGAGTGAAAAGAGTAAAAGAGTGAACCTGAGGGAAGTAAGTAAAGTGGGGACCTTTAACAATGAAAATCTATTTTTATTTTAAACTCAAAATCACAACGGTACCGTTACAGTGTGTATTATATACCTATATGACTTTGCATCAAAGAGACAGAAGGAACATTGTGTCCTTTGGATGCATTAACCGCAAAATGTGGGCGATCTGTGTAATTTCTATATGTCATAATCCACACTCGCTGAGTCAGGAAAGGATTGGAATTTCACACATCAGTGACGTGTTCATTCAAAATTGAATAATGTATAACATAAGTCAAAATGAATCATTAGTATGTCCCAGATGACAAGACAACAGACTACTTATGCAAATATGATTATTTTAAGATTAAAAACATTCAGTTTTAAGTCATTTTAATTTAGTCACTAAGAAATAATTTATGACAGCTAAAAACAAATACAAAACCTAATAAACAGTTGGAAACTTTACTTAACTTTCTCTGCCTAGTTCATTTTATTAGTCTATAATTCTCGTCCGAAACGGAAAATAAAGTAACACCCATAAATCGTGACTACGCACGGTTGGAACGCGGAAAACTTTCAAGGGTAAAAAACTTTTATTTCAATACACATACACAGTGCATACACATTCAAAATTAACATATATATTAAATATTGTTGTTGCAAAGAATAAATTATCACTCCTTGGCAGAAGTTATGTTATGCATTTTAATACTTAATTTTCTTATGATATTTTAGCTTTTTTACAGTTTTGTAAAAGTGTGAATAATGTTTGAGAAATTGTCGTTCCTATATTTGAATGTGAAGGTTGCGATAAGTGTGCAAATCACTCTGAGTACAGACTGACCTTATTATTCTTATTCTTAACTTGTGTATATAAAACTTTAGTAATAGTCATATTTATTCGCAATTATACACATGAAGCGTCTCAATGTCAAACAAATATTTTCTTATCTCGGGTTATTTATAAAATTAGATAAACCGGATTTTTGTACGATAATAATTACGAAAAAAATTAGAATTGAATCAGTAAAATATCATCTTAATTACGGGCAATATAATATTTTATTGAATTAAATTATTTAATGGTTGATGTTTAATTATAGAGTATAAAATAAGTAATGAAAAGATTACAAAAAAATGTTGAACTCACTGAAAAATATCAATTCATAATCCTTTCACACAATTGTAGTGTTTCTACTCATGAAAGAGACTTTCTAATTGTAAGTTATGATAGCAGTATATGCGTGGTGTACAATGTGGGCATAGAACAATGACACTAATAAAATATGCATCGAACGATAGGGAGATGAAATGTCTGACAGAATGACTGACACAAAGAAATTAGATTTTCTATTTTCAAATAAAAATTTTCTATTTTTAGATGATTCTAAAGTGAAAGCTTTTCGATTTATTTGATAGCAGTTTCTAAACTTTTAACTAAAATGAACATTTTTCTTATGCTTTATTGCTGCATCACAATCATTGTTTTGGACAGAAAATTTGGTGCCAATAATGTCGCATGTCGCTGTTTCAATTGGAACAGTGCATGTCAATTGCACATTTTGTCAATCGAATTATTATGACGATCGATTCTCGCATCGAGTCTATTCGTACGAGTAAATGCCGATGACGGAAGAGTAATTAAGCCGCAGTACAGCAGTTCCGTTTTTGATTGAATTTCGCCGTTCAATTTAAAAATTAATAATTTACCTTCCCTCAATAATTAAAAAAAGCAGCACTTAGTAAGCCCTTTGATCGAAATAATCTATGTTTTAAGATGTCAAATTGTTTGAAGCGCTACGCAATTTTGATGTATTGTGAATTGTGATACTTCGTTTTTAGTTGCCACGAAATTTATGAGAGTTCGTATTTCGTACACGATCAATTAATTTAATCGTCCCAAATACGACAGTTCGGTGAACGAACTGCCCTTCTATTCTACTCTCCATGTTTGACCATTCCATCGTCATGGAGACGGTAACATTTACCCCGATAGTTTTCCAAATTACAAAAGCTGCGGATATATATAATTCTATGAAAATCGTCCATTAATATAGGATGGATTAGCTGAATTATAAATTAATGAATGAATCACAAAAATGTACTGAATAAATTTCACAAATTTTAATTTTAGGTCCACCGTTTAAGAAAGACGGCCTTGCTCGAAACTATCATGATCATCGATCTACATTTTTCGAATGAAACATCATAATTCCCTTCGTTCATAGCTCTAGAATTCTCCAGACGAGTGGATACATAAAAAGCTTTGATGAAAAGTTATGAATGGCAGCAGTTCTCAGTAAAACTCTTGCAATAAAATATCCACCAGAAGCGTCTGCGGAAACATTGACCCTCTCATAAAATATTAAACACTCAAAGGCACTTGTTCGACTTTACGAAATATAATTTTATTTCACGGATACATATATGCAGATTCGGAAACAAATATCAAAATTGTGTGCTCTTCGCGTTAACCAAGCTTTAATTCAAATTTGGATTAAAATTCTTTACTTATATAATTAGAACAGAATTTGAGATGCACGAATTCATGTACATATATATGATAAGCACCGTTATCAGATGCGGTAAGAGACATGATATTGTATTTTTTTTCTTTATCATAAATGATGTGAATTGAATTCTTAAATTATCTGGCACTTGATACCATATGAGTTTCCGGTTGATAAAAATCTGTCAAAGAATGTAAATCTTGTAAAGATGAGACTGTGATGATAATTTAGAAGTTTATCTTTAAATAGTTGTCATTATCTTACTATATCACCAATATGATTTTTTATATTTATGATGGATTTGATTACAATTTTTAAATAAAATATGTCAAAAACCTCATTATGTTATTTTCTCACTTACATTTTTGTAAAATTAACAAAATAACAATTTTAAATAAAAATAAATCAAAGATAAATCAGTCTCGTGACGATGAGACAATCCACTTTTTGCAGGAAAAGATCTCTACAAAATTCTTCAAGATTAGCATATGTCTCTTGAAAATGAATCATCACTTCAACTTTCCTAACTTTCGAAGGTAAGGAGGAAACTTTATAAATAATAAATAATAAATTTATTGAAAATTTCCTGCAAGAGTTTAATTTTAGAATAATCTTTTAGTTTGGAAATATGTATATCAACTAGAACTCAACAAAATTTGCTATTTGCGCAATTTTCTAAAAATTTATATCATCTTATAAATTGATTTAAAAATGATTATTCAAACCCAGTAATAATAAAAATGTCGAATTGAAATCTCTTCTGGAAATTCCTCTGATGAATTTCTATTCTAGCTCTGGAGACGTTCAAGTCTCCAGGAAAAGATTATGTTTATATAGTGGACTTACGAGTTTTCATGACGCTGCTAAAGGCAATGATGTTTAATTCTCCAATTTGAAGGTCGCGCTTCTTGCACCACAGGTAGAAAAAGAACAAAAAATATCTAAAGAAGTAAAAATCCTCGATCGAATTGTATTGGGCACTGAATCCCAACTAACACTGAATTAATAACTGAAACACTAGACAGTATACACCACACTGATTAAAACACTTTTAAAACCAATATCTTTCTACTCGAGAAATGAATCTTCAGATCAAATCTTTGATCTTTTGAATGACTCTTAGATTAAAAAAAAGTCACTAATTGTTATTAAGAAGGCAACAAATCGGAATTCAAAAACACAAATTCCAATTAAAAAACACAAAAACCTGTTCCCAACAATATATATTTATGGATTTTTCTATACGTTTTTTTAAATACTAAGACTATTTCGTAATCCAATGCGCACGTGTAAACTTTCGCGGGAACTTGGTAGCACAATTTTGACGTTATTTTTAATTTCTGGAAACTTGGGGTCAATTTCTTTTCAGCAGAGATTTTCAAACACTTGTTGATTCCGGGCGAGCATAGTTCTGGCCAGGTCGGCAAGAACCACACCTTACAAAAGACTGTACGGTTGTAAGGGGACACGGATCGAGTTGAAAGGCCCTCGCCCGGGAGAAACAATTCAGGGCCGTATGTCTTTTTGGTATCCATAGTCCCCTGCACCATACTTACTATAGCATATAGAGCTTCCTTTTCCTTTTTCTCATTCCTACTCCTATTATACTGGTGAGCTGGGAATTCCTGTTCATATTTACGTCGATGTCTGTGTGCTATCAACGCTACAGACAAGGTCGTTTTATGTAATAGAAATATTATTGAAAATTATATATGGAAAGAAAAATTAAATATGGAATTATAAAAACCAGGTATTTTTTCGCGTTTTGGATCCATAAGGATTTTTAATTAAAGATAGCTACATAGGACAAATGTCTGCTAATTTTAGAGCCCTCCTAAAGGATGCAATATTTAAAAAAGTAATAATAAAATGTCTTAAAAACGTTTCTAAAAACGTCTCCTATGTCAGACCATATAACGTAATAGAAATGTCCAATGTTCCAAATGCCTCATAAAAAGTTATAAACAGCTTTGGAACATTGAGCGCTCAATACATTTGAATATATTTTAAACAATCTTAAGATTTACATTTTTTTAAGAAATTCAAAGATATTTTCAGAGATTTAAAAAGACTTTAAAAAAGAATTTTAAGTGATTTCAAGAGATTCTAAGGATTGTGAAGAGATTTCAAGTTATTTTAAGTGACTAAGAAATTTCAAAAACTTTCAGGTGATTTATAAAAGATTATTATTCTCTTAAATTTATAATATTTCTATTGCAGAAATTCCGAAATATTAGTGCTTCTCTGCTGCTGATTTCGATAGTCGAGAGTGGGTGAGGCGAAAGGAAAGTTGACCTTTACGTTTCTAATTTGAAATAGTAACTTGCGATTATGATATATTTATTTTAGTTTTAGCCGAGTTACTTTCATAGTCATAATAATATTCTCTAATGCATGAAGGTTGCATTTCTTACTAAAACTTATAATTACAATTTTAGCTCAATTATCTAATTATTTATAGTAAACCAGTTTTTTTTTTATTAATTTCATCAATTTACAAGTAAGCCAGGGTCTGTAAGGAAGGAAAAGTAAATCTTTTGTTCATAGAAAGAATTACAAATGGCATCGAACTTTCAGGGTCAGTAAAACGTTAATAAATCCTTGGTAAGACCAGGAATCAGTTTTTTTGTCATACCTTTCTTTTGTACTTTAAGAGATCATAACAACCATTAAACAATATTAAACAATTATTTTATGAAGTAGAAAATATATAAATTTTCTCGACACATTATAATCTTAAAAATCACTGACTAGTAGTTCAATTAAATCAGTTCTAACTGATGATTCCTGTGAATCGGATTTTTAAAAAAAGCATTGGCATAAAGTGGTTAGGTGGAAATAAAAGTGGAAGGTCGATAACGAGTAAATCGACGTTTCTCGCCTTGTGATGCTCGTCCAGTATAAGGTGAGTTTTCCCTTACATTTCCGCTGTGCATTACAATTTCCAGAGTTGTTTTAACCTTGGCATCTAATGATATAATCCATGCCGCGTTTAGATCATTGCTATACTTGTTGACTGCAAGGTAGAAGAGCAGGAAAAAAAATAAGAAAAAAATAATCCAGTGGTAGAAAAACCGATCATTATACTTTCATATTGTCTGCGATTTACTTTCCGCATAATGAATAGAAGAAGAAACTTGGTTTGAGAATAATTTGTTCCGGGGAGGTGCAAACCTCGTGATCCGAAAAATACTCACGAGGAAGTAAATTACTTTCCTGGGGATAAATTGCTTTTCATTTCGGCAGAAGTCGCGTATCCTTAAATTTGCCTATATCTTCACAGAATTAATTAGGAATAATTCTTAAAAGGAGTAATCGAAATATTTTTATTGTAGATAATAAGAATGCATACTAATGTTTAAATTAATGGTTTTGAATGACAAGGAAATTTTTTATTGATGAATCAATAATATTTTTAGAATTTAACACACAAATATTTGCTAATCTTACTTAATTTGATAAAACGATGATACTTGAAACATTTTTATGTAATCTAGATGTATCGTTAATGAGAGGTAGTTCAGCTTTTGCGTTTACTGAGTAACAGCTGCTATTATTTTTGCAAAGGTATTTAAACATTACACTTAATAATGTTTACAAATATGTATAACAATAAATAATATTAGGTGTATAATGCAACAAGTCAGTGAAGTGAACACTTTTGTTAATCTTGAAAATCACCGTCACGATGAAGTTCCCCGATTCTGAAAGTTTTGCAGAAAAAAATGAAATTGGTGGAAGTGTTTATAATGATATGAATGTTAAAAAAAGTTGTGAGGAAAGAGGAAATCGATTTTGGCAAATTGCTGGTGCCTTTTGTGGTAAGTATATTTCTGTTTCGATACATCTTTAAGACATTTTTCTAGAATTAAATGAATTCATCATACTTTGTATCATTTGAAATTTGAATTAATATGAATTCATATGAATTTGACAGAAGATTTAAAAAAAAAGTAAATTTTCAGCTGGCCTCTTTATGTTTGGAAATGGTTCCCTTTCCGCCTGGACCTCACCTTCCCTCGTTTACCTAACGAGTGAGGAGTCAGAAATCCCAATATCAGTGCAAGAACGGGCATGGATAGCATCTGTGACAAATCTTGGCGCCATTTTTGGATTTCCAATGACATGTTTTCTTATGGATCGTATAGGACGAAAAAAAACAATGATTGTTTACGCCATTCCGTACAACATTTCTTGGATAATGATCATTTTTGGCAGAAGTTTTGCAGTTTTATGTGCAGCAAGATTCATAGCTGGATTTGGAAATGCCGCTATTGCTACGGTTACAGTATATTTATCAGAAATTACTGAAAAAAAGATCAGAGGCACTGTGACAATTTTATCTTTGGTATCCTATGATCTGGGCGTTTTTTCCGTTAATCTGATGGGAGCATATTTATCATACTGGAACATGAACATCGTACTAATCATACCTTCAATTATCTATTTTGTGTGTCTACAATTCTTACCAGAAAGTCCTTATTTTCTATCTATGAATAATGAAAAGGAACAAGCTGTGATGAACTTGTTAAAATTCAGAGGCAAGAAAAAAATAGAATCTGTTAATGATGAATTCAGAGAGATAGAAAAGTCAACATCACTATTACAGGAACACAATAATTTTAACTTGAAGAAATTGTTTAATATTCAAAGCAACCGAAGAGCTTTTATGATAGTCTTAATTGCAAATGTCACCCTTCAATTGTCTGGTAATTTTCCGATAATAGTTTATACCCAACAAATTTTTAAAGAAAGTGGATTTTCTTTAGAATCTTCATACGCTGCTGCTTCTGTTGGAGCAATGAAATTACTCTCCGGATTAGTACTTGCTCGATTGGTTGATAAAGGTGGAAGGAAATTATTTTTCCTCTCTTCAGGAATAATTTGTGGAATTTCTTCGATAGTAATTGGATTGTTCTTTTTTTTGAAGTTACAAACAGAAGTGGATGTATCTGATGTAAGCTGGATCCCCTTAGTTGGTCTACTTAGTTTCGAGATCGGATCTCCTTTAGGTATTAGCAAAATACCCTACTTACTCATGGGAGAAGTGTTTCCTATGAGTGTTAAAAAAACAGCTGTCAGTAGCATTGAACTTCTTAACGACACATTAACATTCACAATGAAATTTGTATTTCCAATTCTAAATGAAGCTGCTGGAATTTATACGTCGTTTTGGTTGTTTGCCACCTGTTGTTTAACTGGTACTTTTGCCTTCTTTTACATTGCACCGGAAACAAAGGGCAAGAGTCTGAGCGAAATCGAAGCTCTTTTGAAATCGAAATAAATATTCCAATACTCTATTTTCAATCATTGTCTTTTTTTTCATCGTTTCCCAATAATAATTTCCCCCTCTTTTTCCTTTTTATCCTGTCATAAAAAAAATGTTTTTTTATCAAAAATGGTGAATAGCATATTACAAAATGCGTAATAGTGAAGAATTCATTGACTCAGATTAACGAGGTCGTGATACAGGTTCTTCGTTTTTGGAGAGGGAATCGACCTGCTTTTAGTGAAAATATTTTTGTATGTATATCGGTAAATCGGTAGCAAACCTATAAGACACGGCCCTGACGATGCATGAGAGTGGGATTAACAACTCAGAAGTAACATAGGTATGTGTACTGTTTTATACCGTTCACCATTCACCGTTCGGCATTCACTTGAATTTTACATTATCGACATCGTGTTATAATCCTTCAAAATTTTCTCGATCAAAATTAAATGCTGCTTGCGATGTTTTACTTTCCATAACTAAAAATAATGACAGTCTATAAGTAATACACATTATAATACATTGTGTAAGAATTGCATTAATAGCATAACTTTACTCCGTGTGCAATTGTCCATATTTTGCATATTTTGCAATATTTAATTTTAAACGTTTTCATGTAAATTGTGATCTAATTCTTAAGTGTTTCTTAAATTTCAAAAAGTACATTTTGGCGCCATCTTTTGCAATGCGATTACATTCAAAAGTGCGCGGCAATCAATAATTCTACGCTACGTTGAAGCGCGCGTAATAAAACATGTAATAATTCATAATTGCACTTTTATATTAAAACATACAGCTTGTATTTACGATACATAATTATTTTATCTTACTCATCTAACGTAATTTTTTTTTACATGTATAAAAATAGACGGTATTACTTTAATTCTTATAAATATATACTACCAAAGTTTGATAATACATAATTTTAAATTCTACAGATTCTTCTGTCGGTACTATACCGTGTGATATCTTAAAATAAAGAAATAAATTGTACCCAACAGAGATCAATTGTAATCAGTTTTCTTAGTCATTCTATACATAAACACTTTTAAACTTGTTTGTACTGATAATATTTATAATATTCAGAATGGAACATATCCCAGAAGATTCGTCTTCTGACGAAAAGGTGATTCGTATGTTATTTTTATTTATTATTTGATTGTAGGCCAGTTCCAGTATATTTTCAATTGAGTTACAATATCAAAATACCCAGACGGCACAAAATTTGATGGGCGTTTTTATAACATCTTAAAAACGCCCTGTGTCAGACAAAAGACGTTTTTGAGACGTTTTAAGAACGTTTTAAGAAGATTTTTCAATTTTATGCCGACTAAGTAACAATGACTAATAATGATATGTTTTATTTCTTTATTATTTATCATTCAAATTTCAAGGGCAAAGTTCTATTAGCTATATAGATTTTATTTTGAATCATCTAATCACTGTTGTCATTTTGTACGATTATGCAGTGATTAAACAAAATATAAACAACACAAAAATTGAGACATGCGCATACCATAAATAAATTATCACGCATGCGTCATAAGATACGCGGCAGGAATAAGAATTCTCAATCTGCAAAACCTCGCGCGTCTGAAAACACCTCTTTTTCGGATAATATAATAAATGAATAATTTATAATGTGAATAACATTATTTGACAAAATAAATGCCGGTCTGTGTGAATAAAGAACTACCGAGAATCGAAAAGTGTTAACTGGTTATTTTATTGCAATATTTCTGAGTTATCCTTATCAATTTTCTGGTGACGTTTGAATTTTTAAAAAAATTAATGAACTTGGTTTAAGTGCACTAAGAGAAAAAAGGAATAATGTCATTTTTTGCCTGTTGTTTTCGCCGAGTGAGTTATTATAATATTTATATTATTTAATACATTTATAAGGCACTGACTATTCTTATAGGAAATATTCCGCAAGAATAGACGGTTCCTATTTATCTATGTATTGTTGTTTGTAAATTCATATTTAATAACTTTTCTATCAGATAAAGATCACACATTTTATTACACATATCAGGGTGACTACCGGAAACCAAGAATTTAATAAGACTTGGAAAGACTGAATTAAAATTTATACTAGGAATTTACTGAACTGTCAGTATAAGAAAAACTTATGCAATTGTTTTAATGTTTAATTAACAATAATACATGATTTGTTAAAAACCTCTAAATACATATCATCAAAATTCAATGAAACATTCCTGGACACTTTTCACATATAATTTTTAAACTATCTTTCTCATTTTCAAGTTCTTTAATAAATTAGATACCTATAAAAGGATGAGAAGGGAAGTAAGAAGAGTTTTTAATTTTCCATGGTCAAAAGATGGTATTCGGCCCTGACCGTAATTTGAAAGAACCACAATGTCAACATGCATCGATAGCTCGAGACACGATGAAAACGCACACGTGTTCATTGAAATGTCGCGCTTTCCAAGAGTGCAAATCGACCTTAATGGGAAACCAATTTTCCTCCTTCACCCCTATCATTCAGGTGGCAAAATCGGTAAACAAAAAAATGAAGCTGCAAGTATGGTTAGCATATGTGGTTGGTATAGTCATGGATGCTGGAAGAGACGAGAAACGAAGGACCGTAACAGATTAGGGGTGAATGGATACATTTTCCGCTACTTAACGGATTTCATGCCCAAGTATCAAAGACTTCGGTGTCCTTGCTCAAATCAACCTCGATATTAATAGATAAAGGCTCTCGTACCTTCAGAACCCTTTAATAATGTCTCGTTTAATCAAACCCTTCTCAGGATAAACCATAAATTTCCTTCAATTTTATGCCAAATCAATATATTTCTATTAGGGTTCTTCATATTTTTTCCTTTTTATTGCTTCTTTCAAGGGCCTTCAATCTACCACTAATTCGTCTAATTTTATTTATTTGTTTCGAGAATTTATGGGATTTTTCACTTGAAATTTTCTACAGCTCTTTTGATTTTACCATTTTTTTTTTTCGTCAGAGGCAAAATCGACAGGACGAGATTCAAAGACCAGTTATGATGAGAGAACCTCCAGAAATCTCATGGGAAAACACCTTAGGTGCACCAAATGGAGTTCCCTTCGATGATGAGACCAAAGCTTTGCTTCGAGATTGCTTAGAGGTCTCGATGCCACCTCCAACAACCTTGGCCGAACTGATGAAGCGAAGCGATGCTTTTCCTATCCCATTTCCAATTAACACTATTCGATGTTCCGCTCTAAAGAGTCGAGGGGTTGGTAACGATGTTTTAGAGGTGCGAACAACCCTCTCATATATTTTATTTCATTTTTACTTGCATCCTCGCCTTCAGCTAAAGACGTTACATATTTTTTGGACGACCCCTTAATAAATAATCAGAAATCAATTTACATTAATAAAATTTTATTTTAAAATCTAGGTGAATGCAAATTCAGTCTATCCCTTAATTCACGAAGGGATGCTTCCCCTGATTGCTGGATGGTTAAAATATAAACGACAGTATGGAAGTAGCGTTGAAAAGGCGATGTACAAAAATATGGGCCTCATTCAATTTATTCAACGTCTTTTGGAAAAAAGGACTGTTTGTTTCTTCAACCCAAGTGATAGTTATAAACTCATTGATAACACATCGGGGGAAGGTGGTTGGGAATCTGTTGGTACTGATGAGGAAAAAGAACCACTGGTGTGATAATTTTCATTTATTCTATTATTACTTTCTATTATATTCTTTGATTTTTATTTGAATATAAAAATGATAAATTGTTATAAATTTCGTAATATTTTACAGGTGCTGGCAAAAGTTTTATCATATGATGAAATTAAATTGTCAGCAATGATGGTTCTGTCTTCTCACACATTATTTATTAACGATGGTTCACGAGAAAATAGAGGAGTAGTGTCTCCTGATCCTGAATCAATTCAACCCAGAGGTGTTATAATGGGTCCTGTAGGAAGCAGGTATTTTATTTAGCAAAATGTAAATTATTTATTTATTGACGACTAATTCAGTTTTTCTAATGTCAAAGTCATAATTTTTATTTATTTAGATTTGAAAAACCCCAATTTATGGAGTATCAAGATATTATCATCACTCCTCTTCAGAATAATATGGATAACGGGTAAGGAAATCTTTACAAACACTCAAGCCTAATTAAATTAATTGCATGTATATTCTTTATTAACTATTTTAATCATTTATTTTTTTTAGATATGGTCCGTCAATTGACGGAACCACAGAAGAAAGTCGTGGATTGCGAGTAGTATGGGCCAAATTTTATGGAGAGGAGTACCATCCTCTTTATGAAGAAGCAATGAGAAAATTAAAATCAAAAGAGAACAAAAGATATATTCTTCTAACAAATCAGCTTATTTTTGATATTGAAAATTACATGAAAAGAACTTTATTATCTGTTGAAATAATTTTACTCGAAGCGAATACCAGAGCTGAAAAGCAAAATACAACTGCTTTCATCCATGTTGTAGGATTTGGACTTGGTAAATTTGACAAAAGTACATTTCGCCAAATGCTTAAATTGATGTTTATCAATGTTTTTTCATTGTTCAGTAGGAAAGTAATTTTTATCATTTATATAATTATCTAAACGTTATTTTAGTTTAATATTAAAACTATAATTGAATGGAAGAGTTTTTGCATGGCATATTTGCATGGCGATCGTTATTTATATTATAGTATTTTATTTTAAATAACTCTACATTGCAAAAGTTAATACTTTTACAGGGGTTTGGAAAATTATGCAAGACCAAGAAATATATTTTTTAAAAACTTTCGAAATTGCCATTCGGAAGATGAATAAAAAATTGAAGTATGTTTCGGACATCATGTTTTCGTACTTTAGATCTCAGAAGTGTGGTGATGTTGGAAACGGCGACTACCTCGGAGGTAGCATACAAACTATAAAATGTTACCTAATTTAATTTAATTTAATTTAAAGAGTGAATGAATTTCATTAATTTTTTTTTTTTCAGATATAAAAATTCATTTTGCTTTGAGGGAACCGCACAGCAGACTGATTCGATCAACTGATGCCAACAAACTTTTGGTCGTAACTTATGCAGCAGATGGTAATTCACTACCAGGTCTGAATCATAAATAAATCTGATTATAATATAAATATACGTTTAGTAAAATATGTAGATTATAAATTATATTGTTATTTATTTGTATGTTTTAGGTAATTGTTTCTGGCAAGGTTATTTGGCTTCGAGTGGAGATCCTGCAGCTGCCTGTAGCACTCAAATTGCAGAACTTCACACTCAGAGAATTAATTCAAGAGTCAGTGGAGCTAGTTTACATGTAGTTTCACCCGAACATGGAATTTTACACATTTCGGATTACGCAAAACTGCATCTTACTTAGGTACAAAAATAAATAAAATAAAAATGATAATTTTTAATTGTATTTACTTATATCATTGTATTCGCCGCCCCTCCTTTTATCTTCCTTGTAGATTTTTTTTTCTTTTTAGTATTTATACTAGATTGAATTAAAAATAGTTTCAAGGTAGTCTAAGTGTATTATTGAACAATCAATAGAAGGTTCTGTACTGTGTAATATAAATATAGAATATAGATAGTAATAATAAAATAAAATTTATTTTTATGACAGAATACAATTAAATAAAAAATCAAGTTTATATAATTTAAACTACAGTCTTCATGACTTTATTATGTTTAATATCTCCATCCTTAAAGGATGGAACCAGATATTTTAAAAGTTTTTTTCATACAATTTTGACATTTTATTATTTTCTATTGGATTTATTTAGGAACTAATAAGCCCTTTGGGCCCAAGTCAGCGAAGACCTTCTCGATCTCCTCGAAGTCAGAGAAGTAGAAGTGCAGATGTTGATTGTTTAAAAAAATATACAGAACGTCGAGTGGAGGAAAGAAGATTTACAGAAGCAGGTGATCCAAGTCGATTAGATTCTTTGAAATGGATACCTCTCTCAAAAAATGTTAATCGATTACGATCCTCAACTCGAAGTCACCAAGGGGTTCCTATAAGAAATGATGCAGGATATTTGGAAAATGAAAGGGTCAAAATTGACTCCACTAGATGGCTTCCAATTGTCAATAGAAAAGTTTGTCCAGAAAATATTCGACGTAAAAGTAATGAAAAAATTGAGAATGGAAAATATGTTAAACTACCTGCCGGTCGTAGTCTGAGTAATGAAAGCACTTTTTCGAGGAGAGATAACTATTATCGAGAGAGAAATAATACTGAATCTGGATATTATAGAAGGGAGAGCTATGACCAACCAAGGTGAAAACAATATTTATTTTATTCGTTCTAATTTTTTAATAAATCAGATATTATTGATAAAATTTTAATACTTTTTAGGTGGCTTCAATCTGAAACTTCAACATCAAGATATATTCCATCACCGTTGGCTAGAAAATATAGTGAAGGAAATACCTCAAAACCGATGTCGAATAGGTGGATGACTTTTACGAGATATCCATCACCAAGTCCTATAGTTAGAAGAAATACAGAAAGAAGATCTTACACGAGTGATACAAAGAGAAGTGAAATAAATTGGTCAGATAGGAGCAAAGAGAATATGAAATCATTTTCCACGAGTGAAAATAAGGCGGTTCAAGGTTTATAAAATTATTGAAATTTCTTTTTATTCAGGTTTAAACTAGTGATATTTGAATTTTCAAAATTTCAGCTTCATGGGATATCGATTCTGCTAGACTAAGTCAGAGAATACGAGAACTCTACGATATAAAAACTGAAACGGAATTTCCAAAGAGATTAAACCATCGTTTGAGAGAAAATGCCTGGATTAGTAAAAGCAGTAGTGAAGAGGAAAAATACCCCACTAGAACTGGAAGAAGGAACAGCCAGGAATTGGAATTTAATGACAGATCTTCCAGTTTTAATCAATCTGAAGACAAACCTGAAGTGAAGTCTAAAAAAAGTACCGACTCTACTTTTGATAACGATTGGGACGAAAGGCTCAGGAAATTTCACGAGAAACTTAGATTTAGTGAAGATCTCAGTATCGATCAAAAGATTCGTACCAGAGATAAAAGAACTTATTCTGATGATTATGAAGATTTAAGCCGAAGACAATCGCGTGACGAATATTTTGTAAGCATGAAAATTTATATTAAAACTAACAGAAGTTTATTCACGGTTTTGCCCGGGATTTTAAGAGCTTTTTCTTATTATGTATATTATATTTATTTACTTTTTTAGCTCAAAGATATAAAAAGGAATTCCGACGCCAGTTCGAGATCGAGAGTAAGTTACGCTGAAATAGATTTCAGTGATATGACAATGAGTAAAAGAGGATCTCGAACAAGTGATGCAAGCTACGTTAGTATAAGTACTTTCAGTTCTAAAAGGGGAAGTATCGAAAGTAAAAATGCCAGTATAAACACATACAGCCCAAAAAGGGGAAGCATCGAAAATAATAATGTCAGTAAAAACACATTTAGTCCAAAAAGTGGAAATTTTGAAGCCCCAAAAGTCCCTCAAATTGAAAAAATTTCTCAAAGAGCTTTCTGCCAATTAGAAGAAAGAAGACCAAGTACTCCTGTGCCTCCAAAGGAGATGAACGATCCTGTTCAAATCGAAAAACCTTTCAGTCAACGTAATAGAAGAAACAGTACAAGATATAAAGTTTACCTCACTTAAATAATTGCGATTATGCCATCGTTGCCATTAGTAGTTTCAATAATAATGTTTCTTCATTTTAAAATTTGATTAAAAATAAAGGGGGACTTGTGAAAATAATTATCACATTGATGATAAAAAATAACAGTGGGTGGAATTGTACTCTACGGTTATGATATAAATGTATAGGTGTGCTTGTGTGTTCTGTATATTCCAGAAAGAATATTATATTTGTAATAACTGAGATATTTATTGTACAAAACAAATAATGGATCACAGAAGTAAAAATAAATCTCTGTTATAAAATATTTTTTAAATTTTAATAATGTTCAATCAAATTCATCTTAAAATGAAATTTAATCACAAATTATTTCTACCCTAATACATATACCTACTTACTTTATTAATTATTTCTCACTTCTTACAGACACCTATTACAACCATTAAATTCTACAATCAACAAATGAATTCATTGTCTGTCACTGGAATTTTTCACATCATTAACACTTTCCTTTCCAAATGAAATTCTCACCCTTTTTCTAAGAGAGGAAACACTACTCGATTGAGATACAGAAGACGAAGAAGGACCTTGTGAATTTGACGCAGTTCCAGAAGACAAATTATTTCCTCTGGAATTCGTACTGGACAAAACTGATCCAGATTCTTCATCATCTCCTTCCATTTTTAGCCTTTTTAATCCACCAGTTCCATTTGTTAAATTACTAATGAGAGTCATCGAGTTTTTTACGGTATTTGAATGTGAATTTAAATTAATTCGATTCGATTTTAAAAAATTCGTTGGCCTACTTCCTCGATTCCAACTATCTGAAAAACTGTTATAATGATTTTGAGAATGTCCTGTTTGTATTGATTGACCAGATCTGCTTGATAGCCCATGTATAACAGGTGCTATCATTAATAAATTATTGCCATTCTTGTCACATATTTGAGAACCATGTCTTGTCGAGTTATAACTTCCTGAATACGAATTTCCACTTTCAGTTTGGATCTTATCATTTGTTGATCCACTGCTTGCTTTTTGACAAGTATTTAGCTCATTATTTTGAGCTATAAATTGAGGCTCACATTTTATCCTCATATCATGTCTTTGTTTTTGATGTGAATGATGATGAACTAGGCCATTTCGATCTTGTGATTTTTGCCAGTCGAGGACGTTACTTAGAAGTCTTATGTATCTGAAATTATTATTAATATGATTTTTAAATTAATACTGAATGTAAATTCAGTGAACTCGAAACAATTTAAATTCATTCGATTGAATAAATAAATCTCTAACCTTATTGCCATTCTCAAAATTTCATTTTTCGACAGTTTCTTATCAGGTGGATGAGTTGGAACCAATTTTCTCAGTTCGGCAAAAGCACCACTAACATTTTGTTGTCTCCATCTTTCTCGACTATTTGTGAAAAGTTTTCTTACACCAAAATTTCCTGGTCTAGTTGTTGGTGAACCCAAATGAATGCTGCCAGAAGTTGAAATTGTATCCAGCTAGAAATTTATTACAATACATTAATTACACATGTATAATATACATACATCTTTGTATATAAAGCCACTTGAAATCTCTTTAAAATATCGGGCAACTCCGGGTAAATTTCTGCTAGTAAATACACATACATATAATTGCAGTAAAGATAATCAGTTTTATATCAAACTCACTGAATTTGCACGATCTCGCCTCCTTTTATTTTGATCATCATCCTCATCCGTATCATGAGAATAAAATTCGTCAGATAATGCCTCTTCTTCTGTATCTCTTGGCGTTCCTGGAGAATCTCCAGGATCTTCTACCAATTCTCCATCACCAGAAATAAGAGATTCAGCTGGTGAACCATTTTCTGCCTCTACACCCCCGTTACTAGTTCCATTGTATGTTAACATTGGCTAGAAAATTACAGATCCTAATTACATGTAGTTATTTACAATCATGGCTAGAGGAAAAAAATACAACGAGTGGTTTTTGTTCTGCTAGAATACACTGATAGTTCTATTTTCAGAACAAGAATCATAAGAGAATCATTCTGAATAGGAAATCACTAATTGAAAAGATGACATTATTAGCCTAGATATACTTAACGGGAAGTAGATATCAACGTCCTTGGCATTCAACATATTTCTGCTAGACCTCTTAGAAAACATGATCATTGCTCAGAAATAATATATTTTTCTAACTTTGTGATTTATATAGAAAATATATTACTGATCACCCTTTGATACCAAAAACTATTTCAGAAAAATTAGGGACAACTGAAAAATCCCGAAAAATAAAAATTTCCGACATACTAGAAAATTCCAGACCTTGGAAAATTGCCGTGAAAAATGAAAAATAATTTTAATAATTGAATTTTTTTTTCAGTAATTTTCCAAAGCCGGAAATTTTACAGCGTCGGTTTATTTTTTGGGATTTTACAATCGTTCCAAGAATTGGGGTTTGACAGTTCAATGATTCAAAAGTTTCTATGAAAATCACAAAACACGACATTAATCAAATTTGATATTAATTTTTTCTTGAAAACAAATTTACCAATTAAATTAAAAAATCAGTATTTTTCTCACCATTTTTTTCAAAAACCAATCCTAGAGATCACGTAGCGCAGGACAGTGTGGAAATGGTTTAAATCCGTAAAATTTGAACTTCTCAAACTAAATGATAAAATCACATATAACTAATATTTAAGCGCACATTCGGAAGGAAGAAATGCAACCGTAAAAGTCAACTGCACTGATTTGACTGACAGAAAGTGGAGAAACCCCTTAGAGATCAAATTTGCGAGGGCGGAGCACTGAAATCGTGGGTGGAGCTCTTCTCTACTGGTCCAACCCATGTTGCATCCAAACACATATTCTCATACAGCATCCCTTCTTTATCTATTCGTCAATAATCTTCCTTTAAAAGAAATTTTCTTCTAAAATTATTAACAGGAAAATTAATTTATAGAAAAATATTTGATTAATCGTTGAGAACAATAATTACAAAAAGATCATAAAGAACAAGGAAAGGGAGAATAAGTTAATATTTAATTAAATTAAGAAGCAGACCCTCTGGGGACTTGTGATCATTATTTCCATAACGAAAGTTAATCCCAGTTCAAGGTGGATTAAAGTACTTTCTCAATTACAAGAATCTGATTCAATCAGGGGCAATTTAAATACTAAATATTTTCAATAATGAAGCGTTGAAAACGTATTATTGCTAATGAGAAATATCTGAAATCTTGTAAAATTTTAACAATAAAAAAATGGTTTAACTATTTTCACGATAATAAAATTGCGTCCTTGTGTAAACTTAAAAAAATAATTCTTTAAAAAACGAAATATTTATTTTTAGAAACAATGAACTGCCAACAATGAAAAAACTGCTGGCAATAAAAATAAAAAAAATGAATGATTGAAGTTTAGGCTTTTTCCCAAACAATCAAATTCCTATTAAGGCCTAAAGGTATCCCTGTGGCAGGAAGTATGTAAAAAACAGTGCAACCCCAGTTTAAATCTAAAATAAAACCATATGTATCATATTAGGGGTGACTCAAATCATGAGACGACCCCAGATGCAGTCAAGTGACCACCAGTCACGTGTTACATTATTGTGACACTCAGAGGGGTGCCAAGGATTTTCCGGAGTGATGAGCCTACGAGGGTGTCATCCTGCGAACCCGATTAAATCATTGAATCACTGACGTTCATTGCTATGCCATTACCAACCAATCTGCGTGGGAGCAGGTCCATGAAACGAAAATCTAGCCCACTTATTAAAAAACAAATAAAGTAAATAAAAATATTCAAAGAAATTCAAAATAGTTTCAAGATTTTTAATTAATTTAAAAATATTTTTAAGTATTTTAAGGGTTTTTTAATGATATCATCTGAAAAACATCTAAAGAGGTTTTAAGAAAAGGTCAAATTAATCCTTTCCAGTTTCGGGACTTAAGAATTATCATCTCCCGTCGATTTGTCTCCGTAATCTAGAGAATTAATTTTTCCAGAAAGGCTGTGAGACAAACAACTTGACCTCGCAATTTACAGAAAGGAGGTGGAACCTGTTCCAGAATCGAGGGAGCTAGAGGGTTGAAAGGCGGAGCATCCCTTATCAGAGGAAAACACTCAACGCTTACCAAAACAAATACGAACCAGAGCTGCTTCTCTTCTGTTGAGAAAACAGAAAACTTGTCTTATAAAATTCGTTTTATTTTCGAAATTACTATATCCATTATTAAAATTACTATTACTAGTTAATTTTTATGATCCACAATAGTATTTATTCTATACGAAAATATTTTCATTACCTACATATCTTAAAAGAATGAACATTTTTGTCGATCAAGACACTTAATTGAAGAAGAGTTATATTATCTTATCATAGTTACACCCACAATAGGAAAATATTCTAATGATATGGATTTACGAGTCTCGTGAAGATAAGAAAATTAGAATATCATTAGCTTCTTCGAATCTTATCTTAGACTTATCGCACCAGCTTACAATTTATTTTCATGCAGATTTCTTCCTCCATAGGAAGTGATATTTTTTTAGTTAGAAATACTAAAAGTGATTATTCATATTGCAATGTTTTATAATTTAATTGCTTCTAAAGTTTAACATTTTGAAACTAGTCCACTTTTTAAAAAGGTGTTGTTATCTCTCTAAAAGTAAATCAGTATCATAATTCTACAATAAAATATATAATGACCTAGAATTTTGAGAGTTGTGAGTAAAAAGTAACGTTCGCTGTTTGATTATGTGTGTATATGCGTATGTATAAATGTTTCTAGAGGAGAGAAGGCTAATAATGGAATTAATATGGGGTGGCTGGTCGGTGACGATAAGGAAAATTGATTTGAAACCTACCCCTCTCTACTTCAACGATCCAGCTACAGGGATCCTGTTTGACGTTCATGGGACACTGCGCAAACCAAACTGGCACGCCTCTTTTTCTATTGATACACCCTTCATAATTTATATATCGCTACAAATTCGCAAAAAACCAAAACCACCCTATCAGTCACATGTTCTAAAAATTACACCAATAACGGAAATAAGCCTTTCATTCCGATTCAATAATCTCTTTCCACTTTTCACACTTTACCCTACAACATAATATCATTATATAACGTGTACTGGAAAAATGTTTCAAAACTGCTAATAAATAATATAGTTATTAGCGTTATTTCAATTTTTACAATTTTGCAGTTTTATGCAATGTAAGATCGATTTCAATCTGTATGCTGAGTGGTCAAAAATTCAACAATTGTAAGACCTTCAAATAAACATAATTTCAATTTTATGGCAAATGATTATATCAAATTTTTATTTGATAATACCAATAGTAATAATAGAATTATATTTTCCCTGAATTTTTTGATCATTTTTATATTTAGTGGATCGTTAAACTCAAATTTCCCAGCAAAGGTCACGTGTATAAGTACTTTGGGCTCACTGATTCCTAGTTTTTATTCATCGTCACGAGCAATCTAGCCACAAGTCACAACCTCTGTGGGAAACCATTAAGAGGTCAGGACCCTAAATGAATACAAATATGGACCATTTTTTCAAGATTACATAAAAAATTTATTTTTTAACAAAAAATTTCTTGTAAAAATAAAATTTTTCGGTTTCTGTAGAAGTAAAAAATATTTAATTGCTAGAAAATATATTTAAATTTAATAAAAGAAGAAAAAATTAGTAAATGAAATGAAAGTTCCTTCAATATAAACTATCATGTATTCAGTTTTTTTTAGTGGGAAAAAAGTTGTTTATTATTTACATATATGTATGAAGGATTAAAAATTATTTACTATTTCACTTGAAGCAGATTTTAAAAATCGAGGTTTTGATAGCATTTTAGCCAAATATAATAGAATGTGGCACGTGGCCAGATAATATGCCCTAAGCCGATACAATAAGGGTTGCTTGACTCCATGAATTTTAGAAGTCGAGATTTTTAAAACTTTGTCATCTACACAGTACAAAAATTGAAAAAAAAAAACTTTAATATAATAAAACAAATTTATTTAACACAATTTACTATGCATATTTACATTTGAATGAGAAACGTTTTAAAAATAATGTTTCACTACTTCAATTTGAATCTGAAATACAATGAAAATTAACAAAATGGTACGAAATCTTATTGTTATTAAATTCTCATAAATCGTCATACAACAGTAACAGTCTTAGAATTTTATCTATATATATCTATAAACTAAAATATAATTAAGAATATTTATTTAAATTGTCTAATCATTATTAAATCAGAGAAAATATAATGAAACAATTATTTATAATATTGTGAAAAATAATGTTATATTCAATTATATTATATTTTTCTACAGCATAGTCACTTTAGATCATTTTCCATTTGCTCACTAAATTTTCTTATATTTAATCTTCTGTTTAACATTTTTTTTAACTTTATATCTTTAATCATCAAAGTTTATATAAAAATAATTTCTCTGTTTAATTATTTTTACAAATTATGTATCAAATATGATATGTAATATAATCTTTCAATGACACCTTCATATTAGACACTGTATTACTCAAATATGCATAACTATAACGTTATTCTTTTGTGTAATTAATCTTGTGAAAAAATCAGTAAAATAACTCCTCAGATGCTTTACATTTAAAATACTGATTTCCAGAAAAATACCCTGCTTGAAATATCACAAGATGCACTTATGGCTAAGTAATAATACAATATTGTATTCGGTCAACTTAGAAATATTTTTTCAAAAAAATACACATCGATTATATTATTTACAATTTCACTTGAATTTTAATATTCATACCATGAATAAATATGAATATTTAAATATCCAACTATAAACTTTCACTTTCATCACAATGTCAACTTTCATCCCTGTATTAAAAAATATGAAAAATTAAAACTCTGAATATACTTTTCAATTTGTAAAAAACCTATTGGAGAATTAAGAATCTGACTATCGAAGAAAAATCTTCATTATAAAAATATTAAGTCTTAATTGAGTTTGTTATCAGTTTTCCTCTAAGCAGGATATCTATTTTTATTAAAATATTTTTTAAGGGATTTCAATTAGTGGAAAGCAAAAATTAATATTAATAATGGTACGGTGATTACGCAAAAAACATAAATTGAAGTTCGAGGTTCACAGGTTGAAATTACTATAAATTCTTCATTCCATTGAGAGTTATTTCCTCTGACTGGCAATTCTAGGACAGTTTTTTGGTCGCTAAAAAAACTGAAGGGTAATGAACACTCATTGGTGCTGTTTTCACAAGCATGAACTGGATTTGATGTATCATATGCAGTTTTCAATAAATCAAATTTAATTCTTAAGTAGTTTGATTGGATCTCGTTTTCCGAATTGAAAACAAAAAAGTAATAACCATTAGCTGGAACCCTGTAAAATAATAAACCAATGAATGATTTGGTATTTGATATGAACATTTTGAATTCTAAAAGATTTATTTCATACAAACCTGTAGGTTACGGTATTGGCAATTGAAGCCAAAGCATGTTGATCTTCATGTTTTGGTGTACATTGTCGATGAGGTGTAAGTGGTAAATTTAAAATAAGTCCTTTACATTCCAATAGTCTTTCCTCGGAACTGCTAAATGAACTCCAAAATTCAGAATTGCTTCTATCATTCATTGTTGTTTCATTTACTCTTCCCCTATCATCAGCAATTCCATCAGGTGTCAATAATCCCTACACAATTATATTTAAAACTTAATTTAATATTTATTATTTTATTTAAAATAATTAAATGAAACCTTATTCAGAGTCAAAATAAAAATAGAAACTAAAAAAATGGTACCTCTTCAATAGCAGCATCTTCTTCTTCATCATCTCTATTCAATTCATCTCGAAGAGGAGAAGACAAGATTAAATCCCTTCTTTGTCTCAATTTCTCTTCCTCAACTATCGTAAAATTTGCCATTTTCAACATCAATCTTTTCTTCAATTCTGGATCATCAATTTCATCAATCAATTGTTGAAACAGTCTTTTTCCCCTTCCACCCTGGGAGACAATTTTTCTCATAACTTCACTAAAAACTTCAGCTGAAGTTGGATTTTTATCATCAATTTCAGCAATTTTTTTCTCTATTTCTTCAATTTCACTAAGTTCCTTAACTACTTTCATTTTCTCTACTCCCTTTTCTTCTATAATCTTCTCTTCTTTTTTTATACCCCTAATTTCTGCAGTTTCTTTTGTTTCTTTTTTCCTGTTTCCTTCAGACTGAATATCTTTTATAGTAAAATTTCCTTCATATTTTAATGTAGATCTTTCCGATTCTACTTGAGCACTATTTTCTGCAATTTGAGTTTTATTTAAATTTGTACCTACATTTTTCAATTCTTCATCTACCAATTTATTCGTAGTTGTTTCTAATTTCTTTTTCATATCATTTCCCTCATTTTCCGTTTTATTAGTTAACTTATAATCCAAAATTTCTACGTCATGCTCTTTAGACCTTGTAGTTTTTATTTTTTCCTCTTGTTTGATTTCAACTTCAGTTTCCTTTTGATCCGATTTTGAAAAATCAAAAAGATCTCTTGGGTCAAATTCTTTTTCCATAGCGGGTGGTTTATCAATGTTTGCACTTTCTCTATAAACACCCTCATATCTGTGATGGAGATTTTCCTTTTGTTTTTCTTTCGTTTCTAGCGTTTTTTTCATTAGAAGCGTCAAAATATTTCTCATAGCGTTTGCATCTAATTCGTGGCTCGTGGGATTTTGGAAACTTGAACTGAAATAAGTACGATTTTTACTATTGGGCTTATGGTGGAACTGAACATCTTGGTGAGCTCTTGTCATTTTATCTGGTGCATTAATTGAACTTCTACCATCCTAAAATACAAAAATATTTGTATTCAAACTATAATCGTACATTTTAAACTTTTAATATAAAAAGACCATTTTTTTTTAACAAAAACTAAAATAATAATACCTGCAGAGATCCATTTATTTTCAGCAAGCCTTTTTCTTCAGCAACTTGCAATAATTCTTCCAATTCTTCACTGCTATCGTCACCAATAAATGCACATTCATGCAAATGTTTGTGGCCTCTTATAATTGTTAAGGATGCACCAGGCCATCTGCAATTAATTAAAATTTGTTTGAATTGGAAACTTGATCTAATTTAAAAGACTTAAATTATAATTGTAATTTATTATCAAAAAACAATTATTTATTGAAAATTAAGTTTGACTGATTTTTCTTGTTTAATTTACTCTTTTTTTCAAATTCTACCTTACACAAGTTGATACTGTGACGCTGGAACCACGTAATAGGTAAAATCCCCAATATTCCTTCATGTCATCTTCCAAAACTAAATGTCTCGTCATCGAAACTGGTATCAATTCACCCTGAATATTTGGCTCATGACTCATCAAGTATGCATTAAAAGTTGTATTGACCTTCACTACTTGTCTCTGTAATAAATCATATTAAAAATCTAATTATGTTAAACCTTAAGGGATGAAATACTTAGGGATTTCAAGAAATTTTCATGTTTTCAAAAGATTTTGTGGAATTTTAAGAGAATCTAAACAATATTGGCATTTTTTATTTTGAAAGGGGTGTCATGAAAGATTTTTCAAAAAATCTACAAAAGCTAAGGTATTATGTTAGAAAAATACAGAAAAGATTTGGTAACAGATAATAAAAGTATAATAAATCACTATAATTTAGTTCATCAAAGTTGAAATTTGTAAAATAAGAAATCGGAATAATAAATGTTTATTTTAGCTAATTAGCGGAATATTCCAGTTTTTATTATCTTCTCAAATTCAATAGATAACGTCATGTAAGATAGACATTTTTTCAATATGAAACAACGCAAAAAGTGCTCAAATGAATAAATTTGAATTTCAGGTACGCATTTTATTGAATCCAGACATACGTATGAATAATTAAACATCATTAAGATGTATATATATATACTCAATGATTATAAAGTCAAGTGTTATCTATGTTTGTAAACATGAATTTTTATTAGAGTCGTTGTATCATTCTTGAAGTTTTGTTTGGTATTAAAAGAAATACCAACAATGCTTTCAATATACTCCTAGGTCAAAAAAATTATTTGTATTAAAAAAATATTAAACTTACAAATTATGAATTTCTTATTTATTTGTATAAAAAATTCCACACGAACGAAAGAATTTCTTTAAAAACTGGAATCAAACCGTGAGTCTTCAAAAGCGACCAGAATTATTTTTTTATATGTATATAATAAATCTTTTTTCCTCATGATTGAAATACCTGGCACCAAGTCGTCGATATTTTTCCATCTATCAGTCTTTGATCGGAAATAGTAAGAGGATAAAGTTGAGCCGAATAAACTCGGTACCTCAAATAAATTGGACCAGCTACCAAAATGGCTGGTAGAAATGCACCAAGAACACACAATCGAAGAATTCTCAACGGAACCTTGAATTCCTCCTTCCGGTTTTGTCTTTCCCTTCTTCGTCCTCCTTCCTCGCCTAAAAAAAAACATTTAACAAACACGGAAATATCAGAATTTTTTACTTTCAGTCATAAAAATTTTTTACGTAAATCAGAATAGAATATATCTTACACTCAAAAACTAACGGTTCTCGTTTATACGACCCTGAAAAAGCTATAAAAATAATTTATACTAACTCTTATTCTCTCCGAAAAAATTTCATAATTATTTCTTGAGCTACCTTCTCTCAGTTAAAATTGTAATTAAGATATTCGAACAGAGTGACAAAGTAGGCAAAGAACTTTTTAAACCTTTAAAATTTCTAATAGGGAAGTTTTAAAAGAATTGAAGCAGAAAATCATGATCGACATTGTACGTTATAAAATCAGGCCAAGGATCTTTCTATGATTTTTAGCTCGCTCTTTTTGTAATGATTCTTGCAGATATATCACTACTATAATGTTAAAAATATCTTAAGGTAAAACAAATTAGACTACATATATTAATTTTATATTTTACTAGTGGAAATTTACCCGGCGTTTCCCGGGATTTAAAGAAATTTCAGGTGACTTTAAGGAATTTCAATGGAATTTTAAAAATTTCAAGGGATTTCAATAGAGTTCAAGATATTTAAATACTTTTTTAGTGAAATGAAAGTATTTCATTCAGTTTTATACATACATTTTACATAATTTTATTTTTTTCTTAACTGCTCATTCATAATTCGTTATATAACAAATAACTGAATGCAAAACACACCTCTCAATTAAATATTCGTATGCTATAATTTTTAATCTCTGCCTTCAATTCCAATGACGTAATTAGCATCAACTATGACTCGCTAATGCAACATGTGAACTTGAATAATTCTCTGAATTAAAAGCTGCCTAGGTTGCCTCAACGGTAAATCCGCCAATGAATAAAGATCATATTGTGATTTTGGGTCCAATATGCAAAAAATGTAAAATAAAAATTAATATGTTTTAACTTTAATTTCATTCCATAAAAATGATTGAAATTTTTTTTGTACTCCCACGTGCAGACACAAACATGGTAAAACAAATATAAAAAGAGAAATTTATTTGATCGATTTATCTTTCGTTATCAGCTTACATCTTCACATAATACATTTATGACATTGTATGTACTCTCGCATACACATTTACACATTTTTTTTACAGATTTGCATCAATTATGTAGGTGAAAATATTAAGCAACAAAGGAAAATTCCGACAAATCTATATACCACATATCCAAAGAAGTGATTCTTTATATATAATCGAAAAAAATTTTAATGTATAATTTAGATCGATAATAAAATAATTTACTGATATATTCGACTTTTACTTTTTGTCTGAACTGATAAATGATTTAAAAAAATGGTTAAACTTATATTATCATTGTTATCTGATCAACCTTTGACTTTATATAACTCAGAAGACATGCGCCTAATTTAAAACACTCTAATTTTTTTTTACATTATCTTAAACCATTATTGAAATGAATAATGAAGGAAAATAAAGTTAAAATAAAATAAACAATTATAAAATAAATTATATATGTAGACAAGTCTCGATATTGCAATACCCACTAAAAATAGAGCTTTTCGCACAATCCCTCTATAACTAGTTGTATTGTCACTTAATTACCAATCGATATTCAATTTCCACGTTCCAAATATCGATCATCTTCATAATAAATATTCGTACTTTCAATTAAATTTTTATCTCATTTTTTTTAATACCTATTATCTCAGATTAGGTGATAGAATGATAACAATTTACTCGACTGAGGAAGAAGTCACAAATATTGATTGATGTTTTATAAGAGAAAAAATTTAGATACAAGTGTAAGTTGGTTGCAATATTATTTATTCTAGTTTAAAACTCTATTTATCGATTATTCAATAAATCGAGAAATATAATTTCACCGATATAAAAATTCTATTTTCTTATAGTGTTGGCACATATTTAATCTAAGGAGAACAAAGATTATTCACTCTTGTGATTATCTTCTTTTATCATTTGTCCCAGACAATTTTATCTTGAGCTTTATTTCTTTTTCTGTTTTTGAAGTACATAAAACTATATTTTAATTATATCGTAGCTTTAGGTTGAAATTCAAATTGTAATAATTGTTTAATTCTCAGTTTTCCTGCAGAAATAGGAAAATAAAGTTGCTTTTATAGATTAGTCACAAAGAGAAAAAAACTGAAGATTGCAAACTTTGAACTTGAGCACGTGTTTTTTTTTTAACGTTTATAAACAAACCGTGCAGCGATAGTGAAATGAAATAAAGTTCCTCAAAATGAACGAAATTCATCATTTCTGTATTAATCATTATTTTCGAGATTAATTTACAACAATTTTATCACTTAAAAAAGTATCTTTTAATGAAAATCTGTTTTTAATTAAATACGAGGAAGTTGTTTTTGTTTTAAAGTATATATTTCCATCACCTTTGTTCGCAAATTAAGAATTTGGCACTGTGCCAAATGCTAATCTGCGACTCCAGTTTCTACAAATGATTTGAATATTCAAACCACTTTATCCAATGCTTTATCAAATAATTATCAATTTAAAGTATTTTTAAAACCAATTATTAATTTCGGAAATGTTCCATTGGAAATATAAAGATTAATAAAATAATTATTTAATTCAATTCAAGCTCTTTAGACGATGCAGAGTTTTATAAATGTATTAATGAAAGTACAAAAGCTTGACTGCTTACTTAAAGAGTATTTCTTCAGTGGGATCGTTGACATTATAATTGAGTTTAAATGGAGAGCGTTGACTCTTAAATACTAATGTAATTAAAATGAAACTGTTTTTAATTTTTTATTCGAGAGTCAGTTCCTCCTTGTGGAGAACATCGTTCTTGTAAAGCACACTCAACACTGATACACAACCGATAAAATATTCTGATGGCTAGGCACTGTATTTTTATCCATTTGTTTAGCAATAATACAAGGCTGGGATCTAGAAACTTTCAAAATTAAATTTACACAAAACCTGCGAGATGCGCCACCACAACTCGGTGTCTCACGTGCGACTACCGAACTGTGACTTTTCAATTCAATTTATTCCTATCTCACTCGCCGCGTTTTTTTTTATTCTGTAAACTGATAAACTTTTACGATTAATTTTGAAAGTTTTTAAAGTTTTAAAATTAACAGCGAAGAGATTTTCTTGATTTGTTAAAGATTTAATCTCAAAATTTGAAGATAACAAATTTAGATCGAAATTAAGTTATTCAATAATGATGGTTACATTACATAATTTTAATCTGAAATTATCTCTGGTATGGTCATTTTTTATTTAAAATTATACAATTTTGAGATTTTTAATTTGAAACTTCTAAATTCTCCTTTTTTGAATTTTAATATTCTATTCAAAGTATTTGATGTAAAAAATTCAAAGGATTTGAAATCAGAATACACAAATTTGAATTCATTAAATTAAATAAAAAATGTTTAAGAAACAAAATTTACATGTTTTGTATTCTTTATCAATTTCCATTTCTGGTGGGATAAACTTGAAATTGCATTCCATTTGAACATGACACCTTAAGATTCTGAGAGTGTCATATCTGCATCACAAATACACTTTTACACCTTTAGATGACTCAATAGTCTCAACACATATGTCTCTCGTCTGTTTTGCACTTGCTTATTGTTTTCCACGTTGAAAACTCATAAAAATGAAAGCTTATCATTCTAAATGAACTTGCAGTTTTGAAAATATTATGAGATTTTTTATTAAATGATTGTTGATTATTTTATAATTTTATGACTCCTTATAGATAATTATAAAACTCTCGCGATCATTCTTAATTAATTAAATATTTTAAACAACTTTTTCTTTTTGTAGGTATAGCTTTTGTGTTTCTCATAAAGGATTGATATATTACAAAAATATATTAATTTTTCAAATTATTTAACGAAAATACAAGATCAGTGAGAATAAAAAAATGCACTATTGTCGGTAGAAATGTATATATAATGTCAATTTACACTAAATAGAGATTAATTACGCGTTCTTTCTCATTTTAATCTTCTTTTTAAGAATTAGTCTCAGAAGAGGTTTCCCACATCAGAATGTTCATTCCATTTGCAGCAAGAAAACAATTTTTTTGGGGATGAACAGAGATAGAAACCGTTGCGTGCTTCGATGGTTTGTCTCCAGATAATTTTGCAACGACTTTCTGAGTCGCGAGTTCCCAAATCCAAAGATTGCCATCACTTGAGCCAGAAAGTATACGTGTGTCATTAGCATCGACACTGGATTCCAGACACAAATCGGTTGGTGGAAGACCTAAAAATTCGCCAAGGAGTTCCCCTGTGTCCTTGTCCATTAACCTAATTACTCCATCTGCACAACTGATTAAGATGCACTGTCCGTCTCTTGTAAAACTTGCACACGTAACGATTTCTGAAAATAAAACTTAGAATTAGAATTTAGATTGGAATACAAACATTGAATTACAGTAAAACTTATAATTTTCAACATTACTTTTAAACCCAAAAGAAATTAGTTTATTATACTCGTACCTCCTAAATAATCAGCGAAGAGTTCGCCATTTCTTATATCGTATCTTCGAATTCTGCAGTCAAAAGAAGCGGTTAAAATTTCGTAATCAGAAACTCTGATACTTGATATGGTGTCTTTAGCATCATTGAGAGTTTGTGCAGGATCTTGAGCTCTGGATCGCGTATCCCAACACATAACGGAGTTATCTCGAGAACCAGAAATCGCCATGGTAGATTCTTCATTATATCTGTAATTGCAAGATTAAAATTACTATATACATATTCAAATTGTAATGTTTTTAATACGCCTAGTTTTAATTGGAAATGTCAATAGTTTTTTTAGAAATATGATGTACAGGGCTTTTCCTATTTATTTATTGATAAATTTAAACAAAATAAAAAATGATTTTCTCACTTCACGGTCATAACTGGTCCCGAATGTCCTCTAAATCTTCGAACAGGAGTTCCAGTTGCAACATCCCAGACAATTACGGATTTGTCTAAACCACAAGAAACTATTTGACTGCTATCACAAGAAGCTTGTGCATCCATCACTTCATCTCCATGGCCACTGTAAGTTTTCAAGAGAGTTCCTTTGTAAGGATTCCATAGCTTTACTCTTCTATTGGACCCACAAGTCACGCAATAAGCACCATCAACTAAAAGAAAACAAACATTCAACTCATTATAAAAATAAAAAAATTAAAATCTTAATGTTCTATAATACAATAAAATGATTAAATTTGTATAGTTATAATAAACCAGGTGCATTACTTTTAAATTATTATTAAAACGCCAACATGAATTCAACTGATACTTAGTGATAGAAACCCAATCTCAAAAAAAAAAAAAAAAGATTAGTAACAAATAAAACGAAGGAATGAACGAAATTAGTAAGATTATTATATATGTAATCCTAGAATAAATAACTAAAAATTCACCTACCACTGAATCTTACAGCTCGCACAGCTCCTTGTTGACAGTCGATATATTTTTCAAATTTATACTCCATGTAATTACTGCTAATTAATTAACTCTGACTGAATATAACCTCATATACGGTTAGTAACGTCACTAATGTCTAAGATATTATGTATATGATTTTGTATGACTGCTAACACGTCAAATAGCACTACAGTCTACAATCTCATTTGTACTTACCAAGTACTTACTACAGAAATATTTTTTATTTTTCATTGTTTTTCATTTCGTGAGGGCAGGGTTGCACACGTAATATACCTTAGGTATATTACATGAGGTTTTTGACGTAATTTACGTACGTATATTACATCCCGAGTTTTTTACAAAATGTAATATACGTTTTCAAAATGGCGCCACAGCATCTGATTGGTTGCTATTAGCGCGCAATATTCAAAAAGTGAGGTTATGTTTGTTCTTTCCGTTTTTTCTTATGTCCGCCATCTTTTTTTACATTTATAACGTTTTTTACGTATATTACATTTTTTACGTATAATACGTCAAAAACCTCAAGTTACGCGTAACCGTGCAACCCTGCGTGAGGGTAACAATCCCCCTTGATGCCCCCCAGGCTACTTTATCGACGGCCCTGAGACTGCTCACTCACTTTCCGTTGGAGAAATTCTGCCAATGGCTGAAATTTGATGTGCAATTCGATTTTGAATCTCGCGCGCAAAATGTTAACCAATGGCGCGCGAGATTCAAAATCTAATTGCACATCAAATTTCAGCCAATGGCAGAATTTCTCTAAGGGAAAGTCTATGAGCAGTCTCAGGGCCGTCGAAAAAATAGCCTGCAGTAGCCTGGGTGGCATCAAGGGGGATTGTTCCCCCCTCGTAATGAAAAATAACAAATATTTTATTTCATTTCGAAATATGTAAAATAAACGACAAAACCTTTAAATAATGCTAACAGTATTTTATGATTATTATATGTCCATAAAGCGACCTAAATATCGTGAATAACATTAATATCTCTCACTTATTTCAGGTCAGTTTTTAACGTTTTTAATTTCGGGGGCTAAAAGAAGATGGCTGTCATCCCCCACTCTTCTGCGCATTGCGTTCAAATTTAAAAATATGTAACATAACCTTCAATAACCTTTGGAACATTTCAAATTTAACAGTTGTATCAGATCAGTTGTACTTAACGTATTTATTGAACAAGGAGTGTTTGCTTACAAATGCTTTATAAAGTGAAATTTAGTTAAATTAAAGAAACATTATTCTGAGGAAATAGTTTAAAATCGCAGTTTCAATGGCAATTCCTCTAAATGATCAGATTTACACCAAATTATTTACTCCCAGAGAACATCAAGTTAGTTTACAAACCTTATACATTTTCATTTATTATAGATTATTTGTTTATAAAAGTATGCAAGTATATTGTTTGTTATTTTTATGATATTGTTTCTTTAAAAAGAAGAATTTTTTACAAAAGATTACCTCTTACTCGAATAAAGTTTTATGTTTAGGGCTTTTGGAGCAACGGACAAAGTTGTCTTTTTTTTTACTTTTCATTTTGAGGCCGCAAAAATACACGGTTTTAAGTGCCGTGGGGCAGAGAAGTGTTTCTCGATGTGAAGAATTGGACTTATTAGTATCTGTTTTTCGAAAAAAACGAATTTGTTTGGCCAAAATAGAAAAGTTTCGGCTAACCTAACCTAAAACCTAACCCTAGCCGAAACTTTTCCATTTTAGTAGTCAAACAAATTAGTTTTTTCGAAAAACAGATTCTTCACATCGAGAAACACTTCCTTACCCCACGGCACTTAAAACCGTGTATTTTTGAGGCCTCAAAATGACATTTTGTCCGTTGCTCCAACAGTCTTAAATAATCGAAACTTTCGGAGCAAACATCATTTGATTTAATATTAAATTCATTATTGAAAATTAGGTGGAACTCCTCTACAAAGCGAAGGAAAAAAATATAATAATATGTTTAGGAAAGGTCTCAGAACAAACTTTCGTTGTGGTAAAGCTCATTCAAGAGCTTTCCATTAGTACTAGAAGGTAAATAAAATTATATTTTATCATGTAATAAAAGATTAGCAATAATTTTTAATTAATAAATCTAAATTCCTAATTTTATCTTAAATTCCTAGATTATTATCCGAAGGAGGAAAACGAGCGCTTTATATTTTAAGAAACCAGGAGAAGTGTTTAAAAAAAGCGAGTTATCTTAGTCAATTGACTGACTTGAAAACAATTATCTGCTATTCTGAAGTAATTCCGAACTTCGAAGAAGAATTTTCCGATGTCCAGGTAAGACATAATTTTTGAGAGCTTAAATATATCCTGATTAAACTTGAGACTTGAGTATTTAAAAATTTTCCAGGTGATAATAGCGACCCGGGAAACATGTGCACAATTAATAAAAGAAAAGAAAATACTGCAAAGTCAAATAAATTTGGTAATAGTTGATCAGTGCCACCAATTTGTGGTAGACAGCACACTCGAGTATATTCTACGATATTTTTCATCCAGCGAAGATGAGCCCAGAATCATCGGGCTTGCTGTGCCTTTATATAATTTAACTGAAATTCCTGGACGAATTGGTCTCGAAATAGAGAGAATTGAAGCTCTTTCTCGGTGGGAAGTAGAAACAGGGAGCGAGATCATATCGATACTTCGGTTAGTCCTTAAAAAAAATTACAAATAAAATAAATGTTTTTATTGGAAATTCTAATACTAATAAAATAAAATGTATGTCTTTAGTTATTGTCCACAGCCAAAGGAATTCGTGATAGAAAGCGATGACGGAGAAAAATCAGATTTATACAAAGCCCTCGAGAGTTGTGCGAATGACGCCATGAATTTTTTAAAGGATCACCGCCACGCTCCCGAGGAAATTTACGACAATTATGATGAAGAACTTAGAAAAATGACTGATCCCACAAGAGAACCCCGTGAAATGATGGAAGATTTTTTGTATATCCTTAAAAGCCTTGGGCCTTGGTGCGCTGATCGAGCAGCTTTTTCTCTTCTCATGTTGACTCAGAAATACAAAAGTCATACTGCTTATGAGAGGAATTATCTTCTTTTTACTATGGTGGAGTCAGTATTTATAAAAATAAGGTAAATAATGCTCTAGAATGAAAATTAAAAGAAGAAAATATAACAAGTTTACTCAAGTGATGAATTTAATTTATGCTAATTTTATCTTAATAATTTCAGAGCTTTGTGCGATGATGCTTTTGAATATTTAACTGATAAAGCAAAGATTTACGATTTCTCGACTCCAAAAGCGTTCAGATTGTTAAAAGTGTTGAAAACTTATACGCCCCCTCGTAAAGAGGATCCAAATAATGATGATAAAATGGGTAATAAATCATTCTTAATATTGAATAATAATTTTCTTATTTGTTATTTAACTAATGTATTAATTCTAGATTCGAAGAAGGAAATATCAAACCAGAAGGAACCATTTAAAAAGCCTGGAAATTGTCGATCGAATGAAGATGGTTTTAAAAAACCGAAGCCACGGCATCTTCGTGGAATCATAGATCCTGATTTACTCTGTGGGATAATTTTCGTGAATAAAGCATTCACAGCCAAGATCTTATTTTATTTTCTAAATGTGGGTATTTATTTTTTCATAAATCTATTATGTAAATTAATATTTAGTTATAATTTCAATATTGATATTAATGCTGCAATTCTATAACACAAATAAATTTTTTTCTAGGAGATAAGAAAACACGATCCAGACTTGAATTTCCTTTCCCCACTTTATATAAGTGAAAAATCAAATGGAATTCTTAGTGGTCCTCGTGAACTGATAATGCAGCACAAAAAACAGGAGGATGTTTTGAAACGCTTCCGAATGCACGACTGCAATTTGCTAGTTGCTACTTCAATTTTAGAAGAAGGTTTGTTTAAATTTTGTGTATTTAATTCTTATATTTACTTAATTATTTTATTTGAATGGAACACCATTTTAAATAAAAATAATTATTCATTTCAGGAATTGACATTCCCAAGTGCAATCTTGTGGTAAGGTTCGATACTCCTAAGAATTACCAGTCTTACGTACAATGTAAAAGTAGAGCCAGGGGAGTAGATGCTTTACATATTCTTTTGGTGTCTGAAGATCAATCTAAAGACTATATTTGGCAACTTTCTCAGCACCATTCTGTTGAAAAGGTATTTTTTTTACTGTAAATAGGTTGTGTCACCTGCTCGAAGTTGTAAAAAGTTTATTTTTCTATTTTCAGACTCTATTAGATAAATCTGCAAATATGGAACCAACAGATGAAGAGGAAATGGAAGCTGATAAATATGTAGACATCATTCCATATTATAAACCTTTGGAGGGAAACGATGCGGCAAAAGTCTCTTTCAATTCCGCTATTTCTTTAATCAATAGGTAAAATTCAACAATTATTTATCAGAAATTGAATTTCTCCAATTTAACTCGAGAATAAATATAAGAACTAACTTATTATATAATTAGATAATTATTTTAAAAACTAAAATTGTAGGTATTGTGCGAAGTTACCAAGCGATACGTTTACGAGATTAACTCCAGAATGGAATACAGAAGTGGTAGAAGTCGATGATAAAATCATGTACGTTTGTTCCTTGCGTCTTCCAATAAATTCCCCTATAAAATACGTCGTTTCGGTAAGTATTTATCATTATTAATAACTTGTATGTTTATTTATTAATAAAAAATAAATAATTTAAAGATTAATACATTCTTATTTTGTAATTTATAGTCGTACCCGATGCCAAATAGAGCAATGGCTCGAAGAATGGCTGCTTTACAATTATGTGTGGAATTACACAGAGGAAACGAAATCGATGATAATCTCCTTCCAATTGGCAAAGAAAATTTCAAAGCTAGACCTGAAGATACAGAAGTACCGGCTTTGCCAGATGAAAATAGAGCTGATTTTACGGAAGCTAGACCTGGAACCACAAAACGCAGACAATATTATTATAAAAAGGTAATTTTTCTAAAAATTTATTGATTACTTTAACATTAATTAATATATATATATTTTTTATTTGTAGACTGCTGAAGCATTAATCGACTGCAGGCCAGTGGTTGGTAAACCATCTTATTTATATCATATTAGCATGGTTTTAAGTTGCCCCTTGCCGGAGGAACAAAATACAAGAGGTCGTAAGATATATCCGCCTGAGGATTCCGATATAGGGTTTGGAATTCTGACTCTCAAAGAAATTCCCACAGTAATTATCCGTTTACTTTTACTTTTTTACTTTTCACTCTTATCAGAATCGAATAAAATACATTTTTTTATTTTAATCATTTTTGTTTACTTACAGCTTTGCCCCTTTCCTATTTATACAAGATCAGGAGAAGTGCATGTGACACTTACTCTTAGCAAGAAAACTGTGATGTTAGATGAAATTCAAATTGATAGGATGGCCACTTTTCTTAATTTCACGTTCACTAATGTACTTAGACTTCAAAAGTATTTAATGCTATTCGATCCTATCGCGTCGGAACATTCCTACCTCATCGTGCCCGTAAAGAAAGGCAAATATAAAATATAAATACTCTTAGTATTTTATTTTAATTTTAATAATTCAAACTAACCTTTTTTTTAATATTCTATAGTCTCGACAATAGATGGTGTGGATATTCAAGTCGATTGGGAATTTCTTGATTGCATTTATCAAAATCAGGATACAATTCCTCGTCATATTACAGAGGAGGACCGAAAAAAATTCAAATTCGATGCTTCCAAGTATCATGATGCCGTAATAATGCCTTGGTACAGGAACAAAGATCAGCCACAGGTAATATTTCTATGTAATATTTGGCATTTTATAATATACTTTTACCTCTGACAACTGTGATTTGAATTTCTTAGCTTTATTTAAAGAGACTTCAATCTTTTTCACAATTATTTTTCTAGTATTTTTACGTGGCTGAAATATGCTCGGGCCTGAATCCAAAGTCTTCATTTCCTGGTACAGACTATCATTCATTCGAAGAGTATTACTTGAAGAAATATGACATACAAATACAGAACTTAGATCAACCTTTATTAGATGTCGATCACACATCGGCGAGACTGAATTTTTTAACTCCTAGGTAAGTTTACATTTCTTTTGATTAATTTTTTCATTCTACTTTCTTCTTTTATGCAAATATTACAATTTTATGATAAAAATTAAAAACAATCGTTTGTTTACAGGTACGTGAATCGTAAAGGTGTAGCTCTACCCACAAGTAGCGAAGAAACAAAAAGAGCAAAGCGAGAGAACCTAGAACAGAAACAAATCCTAGTTGCTGAATTGTGTGCTATTCATCCTTTTCCTGCTTCTTTATGGCGGCAAGCTGTATGCTTACCTTGCATTCTTTACAGAATCAACTCTCTACTCTTAGCTGATCAAATTCGATGTCAAGTCGCACAAATGATAAACTTAGGACAAGAAAATTTAAATTCAGGTAAATATTTTTTTTTCTTTTTGATCTGATGCTACATACCTACATAAAATATGAAAAGGATCTCGTAAAACATAATTTATCTCTAAAATGTTGCAGATTTCAAGTGGCAGCCTTTGGATTTCGGCTGGAGTCTCGCAGAAGTTTTATTAAAGTCAAAAGAAATAGAAAAAGCAAACGAGGCAAAAAGCAAAGCTCTCACAGACTTATCTTCAAACGACGTTTCTTCTAAAAACAACAAGCCTTTGAAATTGGAAAATAATTCGAGCAAGAAAATCAAAGAACTTCCTGTTCAGGAAGAAGAAGGTTCCTTCAATCCTGATGAAGACGAATTAGAAATCGGTACTTGGTCCAACGATATGGCAAAAAATTCTATGGATTTTAATTACCAGGAAGCTTTTCCTCTAGATACCTCAGCAATAGAACTAGATTCCACCTTGTACGATCCTTACTATTCCCAAACTGATGATTATGATTGCCGTTCTTCAACTTTCAGTGATGATTGTTCAAGTTTCTCTGTCGACAATGGTGACACTGTCTACACTGTCGACAGTGATGAAGAAAATGGATTTCATATCAAATACACAGGAGAATATATTGCTGAGGCTGTTGAAGATGAAAAGAAAATTTCAAAGCGAGAGTTTAATAAAAAGTTCTTGGAACTTTTCGAAAGGGAAGAGAATTTAAGTGAAATGTCTTGGATTTATGAACAAGGAGATGAAAAGGGTATAGAGAAACACAGAATACCTCATTTACAGTTTGCAAGAGATAGGTTTATGCATATCATAAGTAGTAAATTCTATATTCCCAGCAATCTAGATATAGCTATATCAAGAAAAGATTCTACTGAATTGCCAGACGAGGGGAAAAATTCAGATTGTGAATATAAAGACTATGTCGAGGGCATCGCTAGACGATTTAAGGAACACATATCGGATAAAAAACCTTCATCGAAAATTGTGAAGAAACAAAGTGCAATGAGAGTGATTAGAAATGAGAATCAGGAACTTTTTAGTTTTGATGCACAGCCGGAATTAAAAGGACATCCGGGACCGAGTCCTAGTTTAATTTTGCAGGCTTTGACAATGTCGAATGCTAATGATGGAATTAATTTAGAAAGATTAGAGACAATTGGAGATTCATTTCTAAAGTATGCAATTACGACATACTTGTATTGTACTTATGATAATATACATGAAGGAAAATTGAGTCATTTGAGGTCCAAGCAGGTAACCTTTTTAGTGTTTTTTTCCTAATCATTGTTTATCCATATCCTGGAAAATTATGAACTGCTGTTGTGTCAATAACTAATAATATAATTTATCATTCTAGGTAAGTAATTTGAATCTCTATCGACTTGGAAGACAAAAAGTGTTGGGGGAAAGCATGATAGCTACAAAATTCGAGCCTCATGATAATTGGTTACCACCATGTTATTACGTTCCAAAAGAACTTGAACAGGCTTTAATCGAGTCTGGAGTCCCATCGACGCTGTGGAATCAAGCTGATATGCCAACTTTGCAAATCGTCACTCCAATGGAAATAAATCAACTCGTTCGAGAAACGGAACATAAACTCGAAATTATGAAAAATGATCTCGGAAAAATTGAAAACGAATCAGCTATTGAATTAGATAATTTGAGTTGCTTTATTCCATATAATTTAATTACACAGCACAGTATTCCAGACAAAAGTATTGCTGATTGTGTAGAAGCTTTAATTGGTGCTTATTTGATTGCTTGTGGACCAAGAGGTGCTCTTTTATTTATGGCTTGGTTAGGCATTCACGTTTTACCTACTCAAGTGTATTGTGTGGTCCAGGAAACCGAACCTGACAATAGACCCCCAGGAAGCACTCCTTATATTAAGGGGAACGATGAAAAAGGTCAAACTACTTTGAACGCTACAAAATAACAATTTGCTACTCTCAATAATTGTATCTAATATTTTTTACCTGCGTCCAAGTAGTTTTATAGATTCAGGTGGTGAAAAGTTTCAAACTCCATATATTTTTTCCAGATTCGATATGGTAAATTGGAAGAACCACAGAATCCGTTGCTGGAATATATCTCGAATCCAGAAAGAGAATTAGAACTGATGATGGATGGATACGATTTACTAGAAGAGAAAATTGCATACAAATTTCAAGATAGAAGTTACTTATTGCAAGCTTTCACTCATGCTTCCTATCAACCAAATCGATTAACCGATTGTTACCAGCGATTAGAGTTTCTCGGAGACGCAGTTTTAGGTAAATTTTGAGATTTTTAATTTTGAAACTCACATTACTTCTGTATAAATGTTTACACAAACATAATAATTTTTAATTTCATTTCTTAGATTATTTGATCACGAGACACTTATATGAAGATTCAAGGCAACATTCGCCAGGTGCTTTAACTGATTTAAGATCAGCGCTTGTAAATAACACGATTTTTGCATCCCTGGCTGTGAGATGCGGATTTCATAAATATTTTAGGCACTTGTCGCCCGGATTAAGTGTCGTTATTGAACGATTTGTCAGAATTCAAGAGGAAAATGGGCATTCGATTAGTGAAGAAGTAAAGTTGAATTCTTTAAAGAAATACTAAGTTTCCTAAAATTAGTTTTAATTTTCTTTTAATTATGTTTATTTCTTCAGTGTTTTTCGATCGGAGAGGATGAATCTGAAGAAGCAGAAGACGTTGAAGTGCCGAAAGCACTCGGAGATGTTTTCGAATCTCTAGCTGGTGCAATTTATTTAGATAGTGGAATGTCTCTCGATGCTGTCTGGGGAGTTTACTACAACATTATGAAATTAGAAATTGGTAACGAATTTTTTGTTATTTTATTAAGTATTTTTTTATTTCCTTTGTAATTTTTTCTTTCTATTCCTATTTTTCTTTCAGAACAATTTAGCAGAAACGTTCCCAAATCTCCGATTCGTGAATTACTGGAACTGGAACCCGAAACGGCGAAATTTGGAAAGCCGGAAAAATTAACGGATGGTCGAAGGGTCAGAGTTACGGTGAACGTTTTTGGAAAAGGATTTTTCAGTGGTATTGGACGAAATTACAGAATCGCAAAGTGTACTGCAGCAAAATGCGCACTAAAAAATTTAAAAAAAATGCAGAGTTACAACTTTGACGATTATTAGAGTAAATAAGTACAACAATTTAAACTAAATTTTAGATTCCAATTCTGTGTGTAGGATTGCACAGTCACTCTTGAAAGTGACAACAATTGTGAATACTTTGAAAGTTATAAAAGGGCTAAGGCGTTCATGTAATGAAATTAAATCTTCGGAAATAGTACATTTATAATTATTTATAATTTTCTAATTTTTGTAAGTGAAGTTCATTAAGAAATTTATCATATATCTGCATGAATTATATACATAATATAAAGGAAGAATAAAATTCCAAGGATAATTTAATTATAAAATATTTTTGATCTGTTTAAGATCCAACTCAGAAAGCATTTCTAGGAGCGATGTGTAAAGTTCAATGGAAATTGATCAAATTAGAAGATTTTATAGTCCTTTTTTAAGTGCAAGAATTTTCATAAAGAATGTATACGTACTAGAACTGTTAAAGAGTGTAATTAAACTTATTTGATTATAATTTTTGTGTTTTTATTGATTTTCTTTCTAAATTAAGAAAATAATAACTTATAGACGATATAAATAATATAGCGTTTGAAGTCTATAATAAGTAAATATTATTCCCTCTTTATTATTATCCCCGAAGGGATTGTCGTCGTCAAATCCAGACATTTTGATGCAAGTGTGCACTGTGCAGAGTGCAAACGACCAACCTTTTGTCATTATAATGACACAATTATAATGACAACCTTTTGTCCCTTTTGTCATTATAATGACAGAATCCCCTAGAAGTAACTATAGTTACAGTTCTAGGGGATTCTGTGTGATTTTTATGGCTGCTCACACGGCAAATGAAAATTCCGAGTGAGTAGACACTCGTCTAATCAACCGGCATTCCCATTTGATGGGGCAGCCTGCGCACGCAGCGCGTGTTGGCTTCTCACTGGAGAAATGCTGCTATTGGTCAATTTTAAATTGCGCGCCAAATTTTGACCAATGGCAACATTGTGCCATTGACCAATGGCACACATTGAATAAATGTTGCCATTGGTCAAAATTTGGCGCGCGATTCAAAATCGACCAATGGCAACATTTCTCCAGCGAGAAGCCAATGTGTGCCATTGGTCAAAATTTGGCGTGCGCTTCAAAATCAACCAATGGCAGCATTTCTCCGGTTGATTAGATCGATTAGACGAGTGTCGAGTGTTGGCAGTGCGCAGGCCCACAAAACTGCACTTAACCTCAATTTTTTATCAAAGAGGCTTTTGCTGATGTTTGGCGAGTCATAAAGTTAATGTTTCAATTATATATACGCACATAAAAGTCACACTCTCGTTTCATTTAAACAGTAAATTACTTGTAAATCAGAAGCTTTTTTTCCATTAAAGTGTTGTTTTCTTTAAATTGTACTAAAGCAAAAAATCACAAGTTTATTTTATGAGTGAAATCTTCACGAAGGCGGGTCTTTCCATTTTAGTCTACATAATTTAATTGTTAAAAACGTAAGTATGCCAGCATAAAACGAATTATCTTCTTAAAAATTAAGCTCTGTTGCTTCTAAAATAGTTTCACCTTATTTAATTTGATACACTTTATCTTTTTTTCGATTGCCATTGCCTTTGATAATCGAGTATATATATGTTCCCTGAATTTTTTTATTCATTAAATTTTAGGTTAGATTTTAAGATATATTTGGAGGTGTTTTTCGGTGTTATGAGGCAACTTTAGTCACAAAAATTTGAGTTTTTCCTATCTGATTGATTATATTAAGAAGAAATTGCATTACTTGGTTTTCTAAGATTATACTCCAAAGCAAAGATCCAAAGCTTTCGTGGCGTTTTTAATTTAGTTAGTGTGAGATCAAATCTCTCCGTTCTGCCAATCAGATTGCAAGATACATATTGACTTTTTTTAAAAAGTTTATTAACTTACATTAGCACAAACAATTAAACAAGCAATAAGTATTTCCAACTTTGGTGTTTCTTAAATACATTTCAGTCACGAAGTGATTTCAGTTAACTATATTATTTTTTAAATTTCAGGTCGAAGACGTTAAATATTTGAAACGTGATCATAATGTGAATTAAACTGGAATTTTTTTGCAATTGAAGTTTATTTTTTTACGAAACATCACCAATCATTACACCAACAAAACATGTAAGCAAAGTTGATCACTTCTTCATTTTTATAAAAGTATGTAGAACTTATAATATCGCTTGCAAACACGATTACACCTACAGTTTAATTTAATCGTAAAGAAAATCTTAGATTGCCTGTCAATATATTTGTAATGCATATGATCACGATTTTTTCAGGCTTTACTCGTCAACTGGGTGGTATCACTGAATGGAATTACTGAGGTTTAGAGCGAAAGAATATTTGTTGCTGTTGATGTCTGATCACGTAAAGTGGTCATGATGAACATGGTAAACAACGTGTTTGATTTTTTCCGCCATTTATTCACGTGGGCAGATCGAAACTCTAGGAAACGCACAGCAAATGAGGCTCTCGTCTATGAGCCAGAGTTTGTGAGCAACAGTAAAAGGTTCCGTTCCAGTGATAGCTTTTATGGAAAAGAAATATTTATAGATCTCTCAAACAATGAAAACGATGAAAATGATGACATTGAGATTCTTTCCGAGTATCATTCCAGTCCACTAAGATCCTCGACGAAGATGAGCAACAATCACGGAAACAGACGACGTTCCTGTCCTTCATCGAAAATGAATACCTACCGGGATCCGCAACTTAAGTCTTCTTATCTTTGTACTGATAGCAACTCTAATATGAGAAACTTCAATGGAAAGGTTCTACCTACCCAAAATATGGCTACAAATTGTAGACACTCCACTTTAAACAGGACACTCAGACTGCAGGAAAAAATTCAATATGGTGAGATGCTGCAGAATTTTCTTCCGAGACGAGTGCAAGTGACGCACAATGAACCAGAAAAGAATCGCGTTTCGCCTATAGAGGTGATTGATCTGGAAAAAAGTGATGAATCTCAAAATTCTCATAAATCCATTCCAGTTCACAGGAGACAACTCTTTATTCCCTGGAAACAAGAACAGGAAAGGATTGTTTCGGGAAACAGGAGAAGTTTGGATTCCCAGGCCACAATCTCCAGGGTACAAGTCGAAAGGGAGGAAACTGTAATCAAATCGTTTAAGACAGCAGCAAGAAGCAAAGATGCAGGTGAGATTTAATTTAGATTTATGAAACTATTTATTATTTATAAAACAATTGGAGACACGAAAATGATAACTCCGATTAATTTATGTATTATTTAGGGGCCATATCAAATGGTCTTTACCGAGTAGTCATTTTTATATTTTCAATTTTGAAACTCTGGTTAGTGAACATAAAATCTACAAATTATAATAACCAAAGAACATATTCATCTTCAGGACCCAGCATGCCTCTCAAGGTTCTGCCGACGAACACCTTACGCGATACTCTCTCATCAAAGTCTGTCCTGAAGAAAGACC
This sequence comes from Synergus itoensis, assembly GCA_904066005.1. Classification (NCBI taxonomy): domain Eukaryota; kingdom Metazoa; phylum Arthropoda; class Insecta; order Hymenoptera; family Cynipidae; genus Synergus; species Synergus itoensis. The sequence goes on along the minus strand of CAJFCP010000050.1, from coordinate 4,603,393 downwards.
TGGTGCCTCAAATAGCAAAGCGACACGAGGAGCGACGAAAACAGCAGCTTCGGGAAGTCGAGGAATTGAAACGCCAAGCGAATATACTGTCTGACAAGAATCGATTAACCCGAGAATTAACCCTTGAAGACCAGCTAGCCCGAACTTTGAAATTATGCGAGGCTGTGATCGACGAGAGGGAGGAACCAGAGGAAGAGCCTCTTCCTACCCTTACCGAGCAGATGCTTGTCGAGGTAAGAAATGCTCTGGCTCCGCGTGCCACAAACGACGTTTTAGTCGAAAAATTTGGCTTAAGAGTCACTCGGAAAGATATTCAGACCCTCGCTGGTCTAAACTGGCTGAACGACGAGGTCATCAACTTTTACGTAAATCTCCTTATGGAACGAGGAAAACAAGAAAAATTCCCCAAGGTTTACAGCATGAATACCTTCTTCTATCCAAAATTACTTTCCGGAGGACACGCTTCGCTTAAAAGATGGACAAGGAAAGCTGACATCTTCTCCATGGACATCGTCGTAGTTCCCATTCACATGGGAATTCACTGGTGTATGTCCATTATTGACTTCAGGGACAAGACGATCAGATATTTCGACAGCATGGGCAGCCCCAATCCAAAATGTCTCGTCGCTCTTCGCAAATATTTAGAGGATGAAAGTCTTGATAAAAAGAAAATATCTTACGACACCAGTAACTGGACACTCGAGAGCGTCAAAGACATTCCCCAGCAGATGAACGGTAGCGACTGTGGCGTATTCTCCTGCATGTTCGCTGAGTTTATTTGCGCTAACAGAAAAATCACATTTACGCAAGACGATATGCCCTACTTTAGGAATAAAATGGTTTATGAGATTCTAAAAGCGAGGCTTTTGTAGTCTAGGACATTTGTTTGAACGATATTTGCAAGCCAAGGGAATTATATTTATAAGGAATATTTTTTCTGTATTAACGAGGAAGTGTAATTTAATAAAGAGTATGATGTTTCATAGGTGATTGAGTATTAAAAGATCTTACTATTACAGAAAGAATTTCCTCAAAATGTTTGTGCTAGTTCTAAGGGTGATGGAATAACTGGAAAAAAATGTTGATAGAATAATTTCCTAACTTAAAACACCTGTTTTTATTTACATTCATAGATTTAATCAGTCTATTATCAGAACCCTTATACAGTTACTGATTTTGTTGCTTTCTTCATTCTTAAAAAATAATATTAAAATGAACAACGGATACCGAAAAGTATTTTATCAATATTTTTAACTAGCCCTTCCAACACTCTTAATACGAATTTTCCATCTGCTGAGACTTTTACTTCAAGGTAAAAGGCATGTATGTATTGTATTTTGCTAAGAGGTTTTCTACACAAATGAAATTTTTTACGTTAATTCTAAATAAATTGGTATTTATTTTTAATTGTAGAAACTTTTTTTTCTGACTTAAAAAAAATGGTACTCTAACATTTATAATTCAGTAGAAGTCAGTTTCTTTTTGTACATACATATTTAAGAAAGCTTGTCTAATTCACTTATTAGTTTAACCAATTTAAAGAAAGAACATAAATAATAAAACATTAGTTTTATATAATTTCCTAGTATAAATTAAAAACTATCTTGTAAAAGCTAATCATGTGATGATGAAATAAGAAAATATGCTGACTATTTTTCTCGTGTTTATTTATACAATTATTATTTTATTATAATATATATATACGTGTGTGTGTAATGTTGCATAGAAATTATGTTTGACACAATTTTGGCGGACAGATTGGCTAAGTTTGACGACTCTCACAACAATCTGCGACTATCATTCACCACACTTTCTACTTTTTGATTAAAAATCAACGTGAGCCTCTGTGCTTAATAATCATTCTCTTTCTCGTACCCGCAGATCTAAGAAATATGCTTGCAAGAAACGAAGGACAAATAAATAATTCCCAAACCATTCAAAATCCAAACTATTATGCCACAAACACGGCAAGTTTTCTTTTGCCTTTTCTTTTTTTTTTTATTTTAATTTTTGTCCTTCGTTACTCAGCGTCGCTTAATTCTAAAGAATACGTCAAATCGCGAAATCAAATGGGAAATTAGTAATTAATCAGGACGGATTCTAATTCAAGATTTCTTTATCCGATATCGAGGTTTAAGTATAGGCTAAATTTCAAATCTTCTCACGGATACAATTCTGAAAAGTCAGGTATAGCAATCTTTTGTAAGAACCCTTGATCTACTAAAGGTAAGAAACGAAGCTTTAAATTTGACTCGCGAGTATTGGAGGTATTCGTTCTGAATTTGTCGGAAACCTTACCTGAAGACTAAATGAAATAGGTAGAATTACCTAGACGTAAATTTTTTCTCATCAGACGCACAGTCACACTTAGTGTCATTGAGCTGCTCTTATTACATCTAATTGGTTTGTCATCTATTATATTATTACATACATTATTACAATAATTAACAAAATTCTCCTAAGAATGAGCTCTTCATGGCATGACAGTAAAATGTACTCATGAAAGCACGAGCAACTGCTACAGTTTTTTTTCTTACATATTTCGAAAATTTGGACGTGCTAGAAGCACTGCTCGTGCGCTTCGTATAAAAGCACAAAAGGAGAAACTCGCTTTTTCACACTCTCGTTTTTCCACTCAATACCGATAGGATATTATTTTCTGTATACTTAAATTTTTATTTCAATTTCATTTAAAAGGCTCTTATCTAAAAATCAATTTTTACAAATAATATAATACAAACAAGCTTAAAGCAAAGACTTTTTAACAATCCTAATAAATATTGCACATTTCAATAAAAATTAACTTATCCCTTACCAGACTTGAGTGATTTAAAGTTTGAACCCATTCGTTAATATGATTCCATTAGAAATTCATTGACACGAAATTACAGATTTTTAACAAATACTGTTTATATACAAATATATAATAACCTAAATTAAATAACAATGCGCGTGTATAATATATACAGAGTTTTAACTTAACGCGAAAGTAAAAATTTGTAGTCCTAGAGGAATAGTGTATTTACAATTCAAGAAAAAGTGTTTATAAATCGAATGATAAGTAAAATTTATAAGTAAAGCCGGTAGGGCTTGTTCAAGTGCAAGGCATTTCATTGAAAGTGTAAATGTTGCCGAGCTTCGATTATAATATTTTAAATAGTGGAAAAGCTCCTCCTTTTGTGCGAGAAAAAACTAGATCTTTGCGCAGATGTGAAGTTAAACGTAAACGATGACATGCACAAGTTCATAAAAGGAAAGGACATAGTATAAAAAAAATTAACATAATCACAGCTGAGTTGGCAGGCAGGCGCACATTTCGGCAGACTTAGAGTAATCGCTCGATTTTTTAATTCTTTTTTCTCTAATGTGATGGTATTGCACGTGGTGAAACCTCTCGTCTCAGCCTGCTGAGCCCCTTTTGAGGACCAATTAAACTTTACACATAATCGTTGGTTCCAGGACTCGTCAGAGGCTCCTGAGCCTATGAAAAAATTATTTAACTTAACTAAAATTCAAGAAAATAAGCATTATAATTTATAACTAGAAACAGCACTTCTTTAAATTGGCGACGTTTTTTTTTTTTAATACCATGTTTATATTGAAATTTTGAATTTATCTTACCTCTTCTCCAACACCAGTAGCAGGGAGGGGAAATCTGTTTTTCTCGAGACTGAATTGATCTTCTGTGGTTTTCCTATAAACCGGATTGTCGAAATTCATGCTGGTGACATTGCGATGCAAGTAATGCCTGTAGCATAAAACTGCTACGAGTGCCAGAAGCAGAAGACCCAGAGAAACTACACCTATCACAATTCCAGCGACTAGACCACGATCAGAAGGTTCATTTGTAGAACCATTGCTTCCATCAGGATCAGATAGGCTCACCGGACCTGAGAAAATAATCGAATTTTGATAATTATTCGAAATTTTAAAGTCGATTTGTCTAAAAAAAAAATTACCAACACTCAATCTTTATTCAAAATAACAAACTTTTATCATACAAAATTGTACAACACAAAAAGTCTCGTCAAGTTTTAATTAAAAAGAAAATGTTTAAGTTATTTCTTATATTTTTACTTTGAAAACTGATTATGTTTTAAAAAAAGAAATGTTCTTCCCATGTAATTTTAAAATGAATATATTTTTTAATGCACCTGATTCTAAATTCAGTTTGATAAAAGCACATGAAAATTCATGGTTAATGGAATACAATACTGATTCCAAAAGTATTTGAAAATCCCATGCAATGAACGCATATCGTGAATGTTAATCCCTTTCGTGCAAAAATATATATTATGTAAGAAACTTATAGGAAGATAATATGAAAAGTAATCATTCTTAACAGGATGCCATGCTAAATGTGTACATTTTATATCTCAAATACGATAGGTAAATTGAAAATGAACTAACTTGAAAATATGAAATTTAAGTTTGAAAAGTTCTTTGCAAAACGTAAGATATTAATAATTATATTTTATAATTATATTTATTATATTATGTATTAACAGAATTTATCCGGCGTTGCTCGGGATTTCAAATTTTCAATTTCATCTAAGAAATTATTCAAAAAATGAAACCAATGTATTACTTACTGGTACTTGTGGTAATGTTGAAACGCTCAAGCTTCTTGAATGGCTTGATTACCTCTTTTGTCGTAGGTGCTACTGTTGTTGTTACTGGAATATCCCATTTTCATGCAACATCGATGCAAAAAATAATAAATATCAAAACATCGATAAGCGAATGGTGCAAAAATAGTTATTGTAAAACTCAAATCAGAAAGATAGATTTCAGGAAATCGAGATTGAAACCTAAAAATTAGATTTAGAAAAATAAGATTGGAATTAAAAAATAATAAAACCTCTGTATGAATGAAAATGAAAATGAGAACCAAAAATTCCACGTTTCCAGTGTAAAATCTAGCAAAAAAATATGTTCTAATGTGAGAGGTACCTAACTTCAAAGTACCTATGTACACCGATTGAAAAAAGTACCCCTCGCTCAAATGTGTACCGACATTTAAAAATAGTCATGCAATACCAGACATTAAATTGTCATTCCTCCAACTTTGTGCAGTACAAACTACATGAAATTTGCTCGATCACGATCGAATCACAAGCATTTAAGAAATTCAAAAGAAATCTTACCATTCTCGACGCACATGAGTCCATCTGGTAATAACCTGAGACCATCTGGGCAAGCACAGGTGAGAAGTGGCGACCTCGAATTAATTTTTGGTGCAGGCAGACACAAATGACTGCAATGACCATTTACAGCCTGACACTGATTAATTCCATCTGGTTGACGATAAGGATGATAAACATGAACGACCATTGGATGTTGCTGAGATCTCAGCGACGTTATTGCTTGCACATCTTTTCCATTGAATTTATTCGCTTTGAAGATCGTTTCCTTATCCCAGTCGGTCCAGTAAACATAATCCTCAAAGGTTGTAATACTGAAAGGATGCCTTAAAGTATCTGGAGAATATAAAATCGTCCTTCTTCCTGAACCATCGTAATTGCAAGAAGCAATGATATTCAATTTTGCATCAACCCAGTAAACTTTCTTTCCAATTAAGTCGAGAGTTAAACCATTTGGCCACTTTACTTCAGTTCCAACGATTACTGATCGATGTGTACCATCCATTCCGGCTCTTTCGATTCGAGCTTCGTCACCCCAATCAGTCCAGAACATCCAGCCTTCTGAAGGATTTAAAGCAATCGCTCTTGGTTCTTGCACGCGATCCGTGATCAAAGTTTTCCTCATGTTGCCTTCGAAGTTAGCTAATTCAATAGTGTTTTTTTCTGCATCGGTCCAATAAATATGATTATAAATCCAGTCGACGGCGAGACCGTCGGAAGTCGTCATGTCTTTATCGATCACAGCTGTTCTTTCGTTTCCTTCGTCAATTGGTGCTCTGAAAAATGTATAACAAAAATTAGTTGGGATATTATTCCCCTATTATTTTCGTGAAAAAATCATCTTATTTCCCATGTTTTGACAGTATTTGTTTCAGACTTGATTCTAGTAAACTTACTTGTAAATCTTTTTCTCGCTGACGTCACTCCAAAATATCATTCCTGTTCGAAAAACGAAATCAAGAGCTGTTGCCATTTTAGTGTCGTTAACGATCGCAGTCATCTCTTGACGATCAAGAGCTACTTTTCTAATATCATGACGTCTCGCGAAAAGCAGACTCGCATGACCCTCTGCTGCTTTGCACCGGGTTAAATTTCTCGGGTCTCTCAAGTATCCAGCCGCACAACTGCACTTAAAAGTTCCTTTTTCATTGAAACAATACTGCGAGCAGGTTCCTGGTTCCTCGCATTCATTAATATCTGTAAGAAAATTATTGGTTAACAGCAGGCCTATATTAAAGTACCCCTTAAAATCTCAAGGAATCTATTAAATCTTTTAATATTCTCTAAAATCCAAATCAATTTCGTAAAATTTCTTGAAATTCCATCAAACTGTCTTAATCCGGCTAATCTTCAAAATGGTCAAAGTGTTAAAAGTAAATGTCCAAAATGTCAAGAAAATATACTTTTATAATAATTTCGTAAATACTTACCATCGCATGTTCGATTATCGATCAGCTTATATCCTGGATTACAGTCACATCTGTAGCCAATAGGAAGATCCACACAGACTTGAGAACAGCCTCCGTTATTTTTTATGCATTCATTAACACCGCAAAGCTCATTACTTTCGTCTTCCCAACCAATGCAATCTGGTTTTTTATTGCAGACATTTTCAAGCGGTATACAGGATCCCTGGCTACATTCAAACTCAGAAGCGGGATCACAAGCTTTCACCTTTGAAGTACAATTTTTCTCGTCGCTTCCATCCCCGCAGTCTATTTTCCCATCGCAATATAGGTGACCTAAAAACAAAAATAACAAAATTTAATAAAATGAAGTTAATTTATTCGTATTACATTTGAAAATCAAGAAATCCAAAAATATTTTTAATTATCTCCTCATTGAAAACGACCTCGTTCACATTGCAAAAGTGAAATATTCTTCGATTTTTTCTTTAAAATCCCTTATCAGAGTTCACATTTGAAACGAAATATTTCTACTCTTCCCAACCTAAAGACCCGGAAACATTTTGAAATGGAGATCGAAGGCGTTGGTGCATTTAGTCAGCTCAATTGGAGAGTTCTTAGAGTCTACTTGAATCAGCAAATTGCTGAATCGTCGTTCCTCGGTACTGAATCTCAGAATCTTTTCTGTCTTCCAGGTCTATTAAAATTTATGACACCAATAATTAATTTGTCTGGAATCATTTCTAACAAGATATATTCTTTTTTTTTTACCAATAATAAAAGTCATATCAGGATTTCCGTAATATTAGTTACAGATTAACTCTGCGTTTTCGTTTTGTCTTCTTTAACTCAAATTGGGTCAGTTCAAAGTGGAGTGTTCATTATGCTTTTTTATAACAAGAATCTAACTTTTTACAATACTTTAATAGGGATGAAAATCGAATAAAAAATTTAACGAGACGTCCATCAATGTCGGGAAATCGTGGTTTCCAGAATTATATTGACGTGAATTCTAAATTTGAAGTCAGTATAATATTATGGATATAAAATGAATTCAATAAGGTTTCAAGATATTTCCAAGGATTTTATAGAAATCAATAAGCTTTAAGAGATTTAATAGAATACAAAAAATGTGTCAAAGAAATATCTCTGAGGTTCTTTTAAAATTCTTCAAAATTCTTTAATATAATCGAAAATATTTTTCAGTACTTGATATCTTTGAAATCTTGTGAAATCTCTTGAAAAAAAAGAAGAGAAAATGTAAAAAAAAAAGTTTCAGATTGTGAGATTGCGAGAATTTATTTTCAATATAATCGCAAACCTGATAAACAGGATCGATCTCCACACTGGAATTGATCAGCTCTGCAGGAAATGTTATGACATCTTTCCAACGATTCGTCAGCTCCATTTGAACAGTCCTTGTCCCCATCACAAACCCAACTTTGGTGGATACAAGTGATTCTGTCTCCACAGTCGAATTCTTGTTCTGCACAATGACTATTTTTTCTATCCGGCTGATTTGCACAACCGATTTCGTCAGAATGATCTGGGCAATCAAAATCTCCATCGCATCGCCACTTGGAAGTGATACAGTAGGTTGGAGAACAAGCAAAATCCATACTATCGTGGCAAGCAATAGGTCCACAATCTTTTTCATCACTTCCATCTCCGCAATCGTCATCGTTATCACAAACCCACCGTTTGTGGATGCAGTGTTTATTGGCACAAGTAAATTCATCGGATCGACAAGTATCATCTGTAACGATGATCATTTTTTTGCATTAATAATATTATTGTATTGATAAAAATAGAGTCAGCTTACTTGTTAGATTTTATATAATTCGAGTGTAAACAATTTGAAAATTTAGATTTTAAGTGTTGAAAAGTTTTAGAAATTGGAATAATTAATTTTTTATTTCGAATTTTATAGTGATTATATTCAAATTTAATAAGTACATAGAAATTTTTAATACCTTGTAAGTTTAAACAATACCATTTTTCTTGTATGTAGTAGTAAACTGACTCTTTAATTTTAAACAAATATTTCAAAACAGAATTTCTAGAACAGGAACAACAATAAAATGAGATATGTAAATAAACGCCATGCGAATCAGTGTATATGCGAATAAAGCAACTCATGCTATAAAAATAAAAGCTTTCAGACATTTTTATCGGTAAAATTAAAGTTTCTCGCAGTTAGTTGAAAATTCGATTTGATAAGCCAAGCAAAATTACTTTTTTTTGTAGTGAAGGAAATTCTGAGCGTTCAAATTATGGATAAATTTGCATTATAATTAGAGGCAAAATATAGAGATAAATTTATTGAAGCGAATAATAATAATCAATATTGAGTAATTAATAAATAACGGATCATTGCTTGCACAAGTAATTGGTGAGCAAATTAATTCATTTATTAATTAATGGTCATTGGCAAAGAAAGGTATTAAAAAGCAGATTTTACTCAGTATAAAAAATAGGAGAGAAGATAGAAAATAATTATATTATTTTTAATCATGGGTGAATTTCATTAAAATATTACTATTTAATTTTAATAAGAGCAATTATTTCACTTTGTAAATTTTGAGAAAGTCGTGTAGGCAAAAAAAAGTATTCTTCCCTCGTAAGTAGTTACAGCCCGTACAGCGTCAGACTAAAGAGTGAAATTTACATTTCTTATTAAAAAGCCATTTGGAAAGGGGTTTCAAAAATTGGTGGAGTCGTCTTCAAGGAGTTTGTGAAAAATCAAGAATAGAAGTGACTGGAATAAAGATTCAAATGCCAAAGCTCTTAAATTTAAATAATTATAATCTTCTTCATTAAAATTTATTCTCTGAATTCAACATTTTTCAATTCCCAATTAAAACAATTAAAAAAGAATTAAATTTTTGTCAAGTTAATGAAACAACAATCTATTTTTGTCATTAATTGTTCTCATTAGAGTTCTTTCCCCATCTATATATATTATATATACTGAGCATTGTTTTCTGATAATAAAAGGAAATCAAATAAAAATAAAGGAAAAAAAAATGAAAATGGAAATGGAGGAATGAAAGTGATCCTATCAAGAACTGATTGTGAATTTGAACGTGCAATGGATTCATGCAAAAGCGAAAAGCCCTTACTGCAATCAGCTTCATCCGACCCATCAGAGCAGTCAGGGGTTTCGTCGCACATCCACGTCAATGCCACGCATTCCCCATTTCCCGAGCGACACGTGAATTGTTCCGACGTGCAATTCTTATCTCCTATAAATGTTAACAATTGATTCGCATGAATCCCAATGACAATGTGTGACTTGATGATCGATCAATGACGTGCGTCCATCCCAAAGGAGTAAACACGCCATTCCAACGTTCCAATAACATATATTGTGAGGGGAAATGAATTCCATGTCGACGTTTCAGTTTCATAAAATAAGAATAAAATTCACTTCTAAATTTCAAGAAACATTTGTTTGTTTAAATATCCATCAAAATATTTCTCTTCGATTATTAAACATTTATTTTATAACTTTCTCATTTTTATTATCCCGATCAGGAATTGTTTTTATTATTCAACCTTTCATGTAGAATGATGTATAGTAAATAAATAAAAATATTAAAATCTCTGATTTTTTAAAAAGTGGTTGGCGAATATGTTGAAAAAACAAAGCATTTCATCTGATATAGAAAATAATAAATTGATGTTTCAGTAAGCACATAATAAGCGAAAATGTGACATGCAACAGCCGAAATTTATATCTTATTGAATAGCGAAACATTAAACATTTAGAAATTGTAAAAAGCGAGTTTCAAATTTGTAATAAAATAGAGAAGAATATAAGAGAAATTATTTTATTGGAATTTAAAATAATTAAAAATAATTTAGAAGATTTCCACATCGGAGGGTTGAAAATGCTCTCAAGTGGTTAAAAATGGATATGTACGTATATTTTTCTCGGCGCAATGCCATGCAATTTATGAATTCTGAGACGCCGACGCTGAAAGAGTATTTTTATTTTATTCATGCTGACGTTCATCCGCAATTTCCTCTCTCCTTCTGCTGAGTCCTTTACGGTGTAGTGCGAGCAATCCTATGCAGATGCACCTGGTGAAAACTTACTTGGACAATTTTTCTCGTCTATTCCGTCGACGCAATCGTACTGCCCGTCGCAAACCCAGGAAATAGAAATGCACTGCCCTGGACTACACTGGAACTCCATTTCTCCACAAGCTCTTGATCCTTTGATTATTTTTAATATTAACAAGATTTAAAAATTCATTCTGCGAGGAAAGCCATAATAAATCTTGAATACAACTGATTCATCCAAGTTCAAATTGAGAAGTCTCCAAACTTAGACAAGAATCTAAATTTTTGGAAACATATTCTGAAATAATTCAATTAAAATCTCTTACACTGTTAACTAAACATTTTTTTCAAGCTCTTATGACGACTTTCCTCGACGTCACTCGTCCAGAACTTTTTATATTCAGGATATTTGAAGTGGTAAAATTCGCATAACAATGAAAATAAATGGAAAACTTTTTTAAAAAAAGTTAATGAAACTGGTAAATATTTAATAACTACATTGTCCTAGTTACAATGTGAGAATTCGAAACTTTAATCTCATGGAGATATGAAGTTATCACTCACGAAATGGCTTCAAGCTTTTCGCGGGTAAAAGTTTTGATCGTCCTTTCTCCTTTAATTTTAGGGTCTCAATTTCAAGTAATCTCATTTTGTAAAAGGACTTATTAATCTTCAGATAAAGATTGTAAATTTCAAAGAAGAGGAAGGTGAAAAATGTTTTTCTATTTTTTCACCAATTCAAAGAAAGACCTTTTTCAATTTCAGACCTAACTTGTTAAGAATTTCAATTCTTGATGAAAAATTCTCTCATGGAAGAAAGATGTTCTCTTTTTCATTTTTCAATAAGGTCTCGAAAGTGGGCAAACGTCATTTATACAACTGGTATCCAAGTACAGAACAAGTTCTAGAAATACTCCTGATCGTTCACAATTTCCTTATAAGTCTTTTCTTCCATGAAAGAAAATATCATGTTTTCCCATTTCTATATGTGATAAAATCTTTTCCTAGAATAAACAAATGTAAGTATAGTGTATAATTTCAAAATAATAATAGAAATAAATTTATAAAAAGAAAGAATTTCTAGATGTCTCTAAAGACGATGAAAGCAGCTTAAATCGAAGAAAACTTCACAGAAGATATTTTTAAACAGTTTTAAAAATTGTTAAAAGCAGCTTACTTCTTCCATTTCAAAGAAAAAAGTAATAGGAAATTATACGTGATGAATAAAAGAATCAAATAACGTGGTATTGCAACTCAATGTTTTCTGATCTTAATATATTGTTAGCTTTATACATATAAAAAGATAGCCTAAAGAAGTCTGTATTTTAAAACAGACATTGTATGTATATTATATCTGTGAAAAATTCTATAAATTGTCAAAGGAAATCATTTTCTAGAAGCCTGGGAAATTTATAGAAGGTTTACCGACAAAAAAACATTTGCATGACAAAAAGTTTGGCTACCTAAAAAATAATGAATTTAAATTGCTTCGGCATCGTCCAATACGAGCAAAAAATACAAACGAAGTTTCCACTTTGCGGAAATACAACTCGACGGGTCGATTGACTTTTGCCATTAGACCTTTGTAACCGGATATTTGATGCAAATTGCAAAGTTTTAATTCAAAATGTTAACTTTAAATTGACAGCAGACGGGACAAAACATTGTTTACTTCGTTAACAATATTCTGATTGATCTAAATTAATCCATATTGAAATTCACTCACGGTGAAAATTTCTTTAAACCAAACAACAAATTAAAATCATTTCATTAAACTATATAATTGAAAAATTGATTTTTAAAAAACCACTAATTCCACTAAAAAAAAAACATACTAATTTCATGATTTAAATCTATACAGTACACAAAATTCGTTAATAATTATTTAAACCAAACATATGACCAAAAATCGTTTTAGGAATTCTTATGAAACTTTTTCCAAATTATTTATTAATCTTCTAACAATAAAATCAAATACAAATGGAACTGAAAAGGTAATTTTCTTTAATTTTAAAAGAAATTAGTCTCCAGAAACGATTTTTTCGATTTATCTTCTTTAAAAAGTTTCAATAAACAGTAAACTCACTGCAAACGAGTGGATTTTCATCAGATCCATCAGGACAGTCTTTTTCTCCATCGCAGTGCCAATTTCCAGGGATGCACCTGCCATTGCTGCATTTAAATTCTGTCTCCTTACACTCTTGTTGGTCTGAAATTACAACAGGCTTAACAGTTGTCGTTTTATTTTTTTTCTCATCCGATAGGCAAAGAGTTGCACACCACAACACGAACAAGAGACACAATCCTTTATAGT
>CAJFCP010000050.1:4552231-4590451 GCA_904066005.1 Synergus itoensis | reverse complement strand
TTAACATTTTCAAATTATTTTCTCCCCTTTACAGAAAAAAAAAAAAAAAATTAAATCAGACAACCTATATTTAAAAATTTATTTAAATTATTTATTATTACTAAAAATTCAAATCCGAGTCTTTTCTATTATCTTATTTCATTTTTCCTTCTAATCTATTATTATTATAATGTTTAGCATTTATTTATATATATATTTTTTTTTTTCACTTTCGAGTCCACTCCACTAATTTTTCACTTCATCAAATCACTTCCACCCTAATTGTTCCTCAATTTGAACTCCAAATTGTAAAACTTTGAAACATTGCATCATTTGCTTTGGATCCTTTTTAAAAAGCTCTTGAGATCTTTCTTTTGCGAAAGCTTAATCTGGCTTTATTAGTCTGAGATGGAGTTGAAATAACGTCGATTATTCGATTCGTAATTTATCTTACTAAGTGAAACCCGATTTCAATTGAGCACTTTCTGGTCGGACAGTTAACTCCGAGCACCTCTGTCTGGTCCAGACAAACATTTTTTATTGGATGTCCATCGCACAATTTTTTTTCTTCCTTTTTCAATTCGAGGACTTGAATTTGGGAGCGTATAAATTTTAAAATAAAGAAACGTGGGCCAGTTCGATCTACTCGCTTCGGAAATCGCGGATGCTGTAAGGCCCCAAGACTCAAGTCCCTATTTATGTATCCACACACCCAGCCAATCCTGTCCAATAATTTTCTCAACTGCCAGCCATTGATCAAGGAAACTCTTATTCCCCTCAACAGAAAGAGAAAAATAAGTGAAAAAGAAAGGGCAATTTTTTCGGAGAAAAGGAGCTGGAAAAAATGTGTGCAAATTTTAGGAAAGGTTTTATTTTATTATCCCTCTTTTGAAGCTCTGATCTCGGTTGTCTTTTTACTAGCGAAATGCTCAGAAAGTATTGCGCGAGAAAAATCGACACAGTTTTTTGCACGATGGAATTTCCTGGGAGCAAAAAAAGAGGGAGAAAATGAGTGGTTGTGAAGAAAAGGTTGGACTTTAGAGTCTGTAAAATTTTAGTGCTTGAGTTCAATTTTTAATTAAAGGGCGGGGTTTGGTGAAGCGGAAATTCGACTTGACAAAATGAATGAGTTTTATTATTTAAATCTTGAATCTGATTGATAAGAAAAACTAAATCCTGGTCTGAAAGATTTTAATTAAAAAATGATTCCGATTTTAAAGCAAAACGGTTATAAAGTGCGTTAAAATTTAGAAGGATCCAAAGAGCCCCTATAAAAACGAAAAAGTTTCCCTTTTTAAGCAATCTTAGTGTTAATAGAATTTGAGTACATATTTTACTGCTGAATTAAAATAAAAATGATTAATTTAACAATAGACAAAGCACAAAGCATTTATTGATATTAGGTGGACTTGATTTCGGTGAATTTGTTCCTTGGACTACATACGACTCTCTGTAATTGGTAATTGAACCTCTGTACCCGTTTTGACGTCACCTCGTTCAAATTCCAGGGGGGAAAAAAGTCTCATTACGAGAAAATTAATTGCATCATTGAAGTAAGATTAAACTATAGGCTCGGATCTATCGGTCAGGTGTCTCGACTAAATCAATTATAATCAAGCTTGCCTTGGATGAATTGACTACCATGCCAGTAGGATTTTTTTTAGCAAAATGCAAATTTCGTACTTGTGGCTTTCTTGAACTTGAGGGTAAGGAGAATTCAAATTACCATGCAACTCGGTGAAAATTTGCACTCGCATACTTTCTGCCTAGTAATTTTATCAAGTTTGTCCTTCACTCAACAAAAATAAATGAAGGCGCAAAAAGAAGAAAAAATTTTACACTTAAAATAATTATCCAGTTTAAAATTAATCCATATTTGAAGCGAATCCAAATTCGAAAGACCTCCTTTAAGAACTGTCTAAATTTAAAAGTTATCCAAATTTCGAAGAATTCAAAGACACTGAAATAAGTAAAATGATGAAACTTCAAACTAAATTAAAAAATTAATTTCTAAATCTGAATTGAACAGTCCAAATTGTAGTGCAAACATTTGATAGTTTTCTAAATCTAATTAATTAATCGCAGTTGGAAACAATCTCATTGTCAGTGAAAATAAAATTGTTGCCACAGAAGAATAACAAAATGGTTTCAGTTTGACCTGAACTGAAATTTATTTCGATTCGGCCGCAAAGTTAAATTAGTTTCCAAATTAGTTTTGATTGAAAAATTAATTCAGAAGCCTTATAGATTTTCTCAATCTAGCACAAATAAATTTAAAGTATTCTATCGTTTATTTTATCGTTTAATTAATTAATTTCTCAAAATTCAAATGTGAAAGCAATCCAATTTATGTATGTTTTAATTTGGAAGGCATCCAAACATCGTTTTCACTTTAAACATTATGGGCTCAAAATGTGGAAAACTCATTTTTCTGTTTTTAAATATATAGTTACTTTTCAAATTTGGAAATTTCCGAATCTATTTCGAAGAAAACGCTCGTAATTTCTCCAAATATTATCAAGTAATGGAATAATTAATATAACTCAAATCCTGGAACATTACTAAAGTAATCCTAATTTGAATAAAATGAGATTAATTTATTATTCAAAGAATAATCAATTAATCTCTATAAAGCCTCATTTCTCACAAACTCGAAGACAAGGTCTGGGTCCAGTAATCGATCGACTTTACATGAAATTGACCTAGGGGGGTCAAGAGCCTTCTTTCATCCGTAAAACTTGAGCTCTAAAGAGGACTTTTATTCGGCCGCTCTTAAAGCAAAAACTCTTGGTTGGGTTTTGATGACAAGGGGGCTTTGTGGGGCAGAGGGAGGATTATGGCAGGTTTAGCAAGAATGTTACCGAGCAAGTGTGTTTGATAGTCTGATTGAGCCAAGTAGCCCCGATCACGAGAGCTCCCTTTTTCTCAAAGCCAATTTATCCGAGTTTGAAGGTACGATTATCACTGGGAGAATTCCGAATTTCCATTTAGTTCTCAACCCTTTCTCCTATCATGCGACACTATTCCTCACTGGGTCACAATGCGGACAAAGTTCGGTGGTTACTTTGTCACCAGCTGCGGTTCAGGCTAAACCATTTCCTTCGTCCAACGCTTGCTAACATCCACTCAGAAAAAAAGATTTATTAAGGTTGGCAAAATTGTTCAAATGGTATAAAATGTATTTTAAATGAATTACGTATTCACGTGCTCTTTCAAAATTTGCACGCTTTTTGAATTATAACTGACTAGCAATATTATAGGTGTGCTACAAGCGCGACAAACATTACATTATAATAATACAAAATAGAAAAAAAATACATTATTATATGATTTCAATTTGAAATTTAACAATTTTAGGTCATTTTTTTCTATTGAAAATATCCTTTAAATTGGAATTTAAATTCTTTAAATGAAAACAAGAGTTTTTTAGCTCAAGATTATATTGAATTTGCCTGGTTTATGTCAATATTCGACTAGATATTTCAAAACGAGCCTCTATGATTCTAAATTTCCCAAGAGACTGAAACGAGGAATCAAAGAATTGGAAAAAAGGAATTCACTTTATACCAAATGGATTTTGCAATTCTCTTGATTCGATGCGATGGTCACTAATGAAATTTTTACATTCTCATCAGAGAAGGTATTAGATTTGTGTAAAATTTAACCCACTCTCCCTTTTTTTTGTCCAATCAATGTAAATTAATTTAATTTTAAAGTAATACTGCCATGAGTAATGTTATGCTCATAAAATAAAATCTTCTAGATTTCAATTCGAGTTTATTGAAGAATATCGAAGATTTTTTAAATTAAATGAAGACGAAGACGCAATAATGCATAAACTCCACGAAATCAGTATATTTTCTAGACGTGGATAAACTGTAATTAAGAATTAAACTCTCCTATCTACAATTTGAAACTAAAGAATAAAGAATACAGAATTCTTCGATTAAAAGGCACCCTCTAATAAAACGCATACTCTAATAAGAAAAAATAAAAAGCCGAATGTCATATTCGTTTTAATAAGCTCACCTCATTTTCCTCGTTTAATTAAAGGAAAACATTAAGTACTTTTCTCTCAAAGAACTCATTTACTCTAATTAAACAGTGGAGTGGAAAATATCTACAAACGAGTGGAAATGTGTGTAATACTACAAAATTTCAATTATTTATTTACATCTCTGAAAAATTTTGGAATTAATTTTTAAAAGAACTAATGTTTGATATAAAAAAATTGTTTTTTTAAAGATAAAAAGTCAGATTTTTGGGGTACAGTTTACACAAAAGGAGAATTACTTTTGAAAACTGGACTCTATAGTCCACTTTGAAAATAAAAGGACTGCCTTCTGGGGATAAAAAAAAACTGGCTTTGGCGTATCTTCTGATCTGATGTAACCTCGGAGGGATGTAACGTGGTCGCGTCTCTGTTCTATTTACTTTTATTTCTCCTTTTGCGATTCTTTTTCTGCGAAGTCTTTCACGAGTAATTTAAAATGAAGAGTACTGTCTGGATCTGATGTAACCGTGGCAAAATATAATAAACTGTTAATATTATAATTAGACATTAATTATATTAGACGATTATAATTAGATAACAAATTTAAATATGAAATTGCTGAAGAATGCAAAGTAACTAACAAGAGTGAGCCTCCCAGTCTCCATCCCTGGTCCTATCTTTGGAATGAGATCGCTCTAATCTAACGCAAGTTTCTTCAACGTTTGTGCAGTCAATTCAGACTCAAAAGAAGTCTACGAAGCGTCTAGAAACCCTCTGGCAATTTAATTTTACGCCATTAAGTATGTCTCTAGAGAAGAAATAAAAATTTAAACCAGAGTTTATATCACTTGAAATCTTTTAAAATCTTAAGCAACGTCGGGGAAATTTCTGCTAGTATTCTATATTTATAAACGTTTTCTGTTTTATTTGTCTTTAAAAATAAAAATCTGATGAAAAATTACTCTTTTGACATTCAACCCTTGCCCTTATCAAACTTAACTTTCTACTTTTATTTTCCTTACATATATTTGACAGCAGCACCCCAGGGCTCTATTGAGAAAAAGTGTTACACTTCCCAAAACTAATTCTCTCCCTGAAAATTTTCCAAAGAAAACTTTTTCCCTCTAATATATGTTTCTCTTCCTCGAATAAAACGACCTTCATCTATTTTGCGACAGAGAAAGAAGATGGGATTCAGAAAGGGCATCTGCTCTTGGTCTTCGTATTGGCTAGACTGATACCATAATTTTCTTTATTTTACTTTTAAAGAGAAAAAGAGTGTACGATACCAACAAAGGTATTTTCTTTGGAATAAAGTAAAGCCTTCATTTTCCGTTACGAGGACTATCCTCCGCATTTCAGAAAATTGGTACCGTATAATAATTTCTCGTTTTGCAGGATTGAGTTTAGAACGCAGATATTTTATTAAAGAATTTTAAAACTCTAGACAAAAATTTCATAGGACTTTGGACCTTGCAAGGAATTATTAATTGCAAGAATTTTTTAAATTACTTAACGATTTTGAAGATAAATTTGGCTTTTATCGATGCGCAGTGAATCGGGAGAATATGTCAATACGTGATGTGATCGCCTGCCTGTCGCCAATGGCTAGCCACTTGACTTGTGGACATCGTGTCTCGATCGACAAATGCGGGTTGGCTTTCACCATAATTATCCGGCGGCGTCAAAGAACCTACACGCAAGAGTCTGTAAATCTGCGAATGATGCAACAGAATCAGGCCTTGCACTACAAATTATAATACATATATAGTACAAAAAGTACAGCTAAGGAGACAACGAAATGAGGAGTGTATTAGAGAATCAGTAATAAATGAAGTAGAAATAATTTGTCCAAAATTTGCTCTTTACGCTCTCCACCTGAATTAGTAAAAATTTGACTGTAATAATGTTAAACTTTTTCTATAAATAACTGTTATTTTTGTCATATTGTATAGCTTTTACAGTTTATTTAATATATTTTTAAGTATTTTAGGAGATTTCCAAGGAATTTATGGAATTTATGATTTTAAGGAGATTTAGTTTTAGTGCAAAACGTAGATGGATCAAAAGCAATACGCCATAGAAAAAATATATACATATGTGCTATCCATTTCGCTTAGGTCAGATTGACTTTATGAAGAACCATTTCGACCTTTTATTGTACGAAGATATAGATGTACATTTAGATTTTATGTAGACATATATCCGATATAAATCGAGTCGCTTTAAATAAAAAAAATTCCCATGAGCACTCTCCGGAAATTAGATATAAGGCAATATTCTGAATGACGAATGAACCTTATTGTATCACTCAATGAAAATGTATTTTTATTTCCGATAGCAGCTTTTATACTAATAATAAAAAATAAATAAATATCGGAAATTTGGTTAAATCTATTTTTACAGAGTGATTTATGACGATTATTTTTATTTTCATTAAACTCTACCCATCGATATACTTTCGATCATAAATTTTACAGCTGTCGAACCCATCAAATTGGAATTAAGGAAAGACTATAAAAAATTATTGTTCGAGTTGTAGTTTTATGGGTCTAGTATCCTCAGTTCAGAGCATTTTGTTGTAATAAAAAATGTGGTTTTTTCACTAGGAAATAATAAAGAATAATACATTTTCATTTGTTATCTTCTGATCTACAAAATACATACATCTTTGAGCTTTTTTTAAAGATAATAAAAACAAATGAGGAAAATCTTCTGCTTTCCTTTATGAGTAAATCACTTTTTCAATCAAACTAGAGGCAAAATTAAAATGAAATTATCATCCGTCAAAGACTCTTATTATGAGATCGTATAAGATAGAATAATTTCCAACATTTTGATTACTCGGAAGTTCAGAAGCTCAGAGATGATATGGATTTTCAGAGTTAATATGCACTTAACAAGATTACTCCAGATAGTGATAACGATTATTTTACGTAATTAAATGCGTGGTACAAGTGGCCTTGTTACAATAAAATAATATCTTCTGATCCTAGATTTCTTCATGCATTTTTATTAATAAATTATCGATGAGATTTCATCATCTTTTCGAACGAAAGCTGTGCTTTTAAAAAGAGATAATTTAATCATTTATTTCCAGAAAATAGTTTAAAAATTCATTTGATAAAAGTATCTCTTTTTGAGAATTTAATAATTCTTTATGATTATAATTCGTTAATTGTACAATTCGGAAATTTTATAATTCAATAAATTTGGATTTCAGAGGTTTAAAAATTCAGACATTTATAATTCGGTATTTTTATTTTTTCTCAATTTGCTTGTTTAGTTATATTGAAAAAAATGTGCTCTTATTCGTGAGGCAGTATTATTTGTATTTAGAAAATAGTAACCTTACCCTTGCATTCTTCATCAGAATTATCACCACAGTCATCAGTTTTATCGCAGACCCACGACACGGGTATGCACCTCTCATTTGCACATCGAAACTGTCTCAATGGGCAAGCTCCTTTACCTGAAATAAAAAATTCATGAATTATTTGATCTCCAGAAAATGAAAATGAAAATAATATTCTCTCGAAATTTCTCAGTAACTAAAATTTGATTTAAAATTTAATCTCGAGACTAAATATTGATTACATGAATGAGAATTCCGAGATTATTTCGAAAATCTCAAAACTTCAAGCAGTTCTGAAATATTCACGGAATATTGGAAATTCAAACTCAATTCTCATTAAACTTTCATCGGTTCTAATAATATTTATAATCGATAAGTAATCCAGAGTTTTACAAAAAATTCCTTTTATTTCAGTTTAATAAATACAAGATATATATTCAAAATCATCTTAAAGTGAATTCTAATAATAGGGAATACTTATTTGTGCCAGCTGTATACTATACTTGTCTCAAATTTAATTAATAAGGACGTCAAGGAACTTATGAATTTGTGTACCGAAGTTTGTGCCAGATGGAGAAACTCTATAACTTTACTTCAGGCTATAACAGTTATAAATGAACAAAAGGAATATGTAGATGGTAAAATGCCTTAGGCAATAAATAACTAATCAATAAAGAAACCATAAATAGACTTTGTGAAAGAATTTCATTCATTATTTTTTCCAAAATATTTCTTTTAACTCTTTTACTAAATATTAATTTGCAATTTGGCCATTGTATTTCAAGTTTGCAAAACAATTTCTCATCGTAGTGTCTATATTTGAAACTGCCAGTCAGAGTTCACACATCGAAGGATGGCTTTTTTATGTAAATGTCACAGATTGATTTAAATTTCTCTACATCGGCACTCACCATCGCAAAAGTAACGCTCTGAATATTCCAACAGCTCGTAACTTATGTTAGGGATGTTAAAAGCTTTCAACTACGTTGCCAAGGTATATTTATTTATAATACATTAGAATGCGCATAAAATCCTCTACATTTTACTTACAACATTTCCATTTTCGTTTATCCAAGTTTTGATTACAAATAATTCAGTAAAAAGTTAATTATGCAAAATCTAATGTCCAATAAATGAAAAGTTTATTTAATTTCTGTCGAATTTTGTATTCTCTCTGTAAATTAATCTCTAAGTTCTGTTTGTTCGATTCAGCTTCTGCGTTTCGTATAAAGTAAACATAATTAATTCCTGTTTCCAATTACGTTTGCAAATTAAATTTGGAATTCATTAATTTAATTTGTATAAACAAGTTTTGAAAAATTGTTAAAGAAGCATTACTGTTTCTCCAGACAATTATTTCTTAAGTCTCTTATATTTTAAAATTGATATGTGAAATTTTTTTAAATTATGGTCTATTATTAAAGTGAATTAGAAATTTTTTAGATAACTATCAACTACTATTGAGATATTATTCTATTCTTATCTGCACTTAATATTAACGTCAATTTCGTATTTAATTGATAGTGTTATAGTCTGGTACATAACGAAGTGAACCGATAAAACGTAATAACTAATAATTTCCCCTTCCATTTTTTATAATTTAAAATATTATACAAGCATTATGCGTAGGTTCCGTTTAGCAAGCTTACGATAAAATTTTACAAATGCAAAATACGAGCATTCAAGTAATAATTATCTATGTATAAAGGATAAAAGAAGCTGCAGGTCTTGAAAATTACTCGAGGTCCTAGTATAAAGATAGGAACACAAAGAAGAAATAAAAATTGATTATAAGCTTAGTAACAGGAAAAGCTACTTCTTGTTTAATATTCTGTAACATATTCTTTAAAAATATTTCATACAAAAAGTGAGTTTAATTAATTCAGGAATCGATGACTCAAGTTATTTTAATTTTAGTTTAATAAAGTGGAAAATGCACTAATTATTTATGCTAATCTTTCGAGATAAATACATGTGTGTAAAATTGAGACCGAGTGGATCAATAAATGAAAAATCATAATAAATTGAAATTAAATTGAACACATAAGTCAGTACCCAATCAAAAGTGTCTTGTATATACATACATATATTGAGCTTCAGTTGTAGGTTTAACTAATCGATGTCATTAAATTATTAAACAAAGAAGAGAAGTTGAAAATAGAAATAATAATTTTAAATAATAAATTTTAAACACTTTTTTTTTATAGAAATTTTAATTCATCAGAATTAAACTAAACTATTTGAAAAATTAATTTTAACTTCTTCAGAAATGTGAATATTTATTTTCTGTTCAGTGGTCGATAACATATTTTCAAAAGACACAAAATTTTAAAAGGTAAGTGTGGATGCATAATATTATGATAATAAATATAGAAGTGCGAAACTGCATTTCAAACTTCTGTGCAACAACTTTACATATAATATACACATATACGAATACCCCCTACGCTCTACAGTTCAATTAGCTCACTTTGTTCGCTTTGCTCTATAAGCATGTTTGGCATTGTTTGCCTTGGGATTGTTCGTATCAGAGTAAATTATGCTTCACAACTTAATGCAAAATATTTGAGATATCTCTCATTTTCGAGCCAATTATTTAATCAAGAATAATTAAAATTTCTACTCTATTATTATTTCATTAGATTTTTTGTTAAATTATTCCCAGGATTTATATACCCCAAGATTTATATATCTGAAGCCACATTCTCTCTTCATCTAAGTCACGTCCTGAAATTTAAAGGGATTTCAAGAGATTTCTGAGATTTGTGCAGTTTAAATATAATTTTTCCTCTGAAGTATATGATATACGAATTACAAAGCCAGCAATTTATCATTATTTCGTGAACAAAGTTGAGTAGCTCAAGACAATTTTTCTTGATTACTATTTTGCTTTTAATAATAAAGATCTCGACAGGTTTCTTCATCAGAATACTGTTGTTACATTCTACTTACTATTCAAAAGGCTTAACGACATGCCATCCATATTTAAAACAGTCTCGCTTTAAATTTCTGTACATCTTCATCATTGAGTAAAAAGATAACAAGAAATTAAGAGGAGAAACTTATTCACTACGGTTAAACAATTTAAAGATAAATGCGCAAATCCTTGCGTAAGATTTCAACAAGTTATAGTCTGATGTGTTAATAAAGTGAAGAATATTATTCTCGACAAACATATCGTTATGCGTATAAGAAAATGACAACAAATCTTTTGAAAATGAATTCAAATAATGGATAAAAGCAAATATTTAAATACTTTTCAAATAAACTTGAACTGAATCTTGATTCAGCTTCAGTTTCCAAAAAGGGATGACGATACCAAGAAAAATTTCCAAGAGTAAAATTATTACTTGGATTACAAAGGAAGTAAATAAATACTCTGGTAAACCCACAGAGCAAAAATGGTGCCATTTATAGAGCAGGAAAACGCCGGGTATTGATTAAACCATTTCTTTTCTGAAGTCGCATCTGTATTCTCCAGCAACTTTTCAAAAGAAGATTGACCTAAGAAATCCTCAACTACATTTACTACGCCTGATTTCTAGCGTCTGTACAGAGGGTAGTAAAAGGGAGTTGGGGGTGAAGAGGAGGACTTGAAGAATACAAAGCCGTACCTTCGATCGACCACCCTCGCTTGAAACGCTCTACGCAACACTGAATTGCTGGACCAGAATTGAGAATACCTACTCTGAGATGTGGGACGATTCAACTTTTATGTTTCATCCCTTAGACTCTATTCTCTTTTTGAATAACAAGAACAGTGTGACTAATCCTTAAAACTTTTGTCGCTAGAATTGATGTTACAAGAATTATTCTTAGGTTGAAGTGCAATTTATTATGCAAGATGTAACCTCCGAAGTCAAATATCAATAAATCAAAATAATTCAACGATTGATAAAAGGATTTCGTAAATAATTGAACGAAAAAACTAGACTCTTCTACGTCAACAAACAATCGCAATAATGCGCAGTAAAGATTATCGTGATTTGTTCTATGACGACAAAAAATAATTCTTTTGTGATGTAAGCAGACTTAACCGATTTTGGAGTAATGAAATGACTCGAATAAAAAAAAAATATATATATAAATTATACAGAATTATCAAATTAAATAAATAAAGTTTTAGGATTAATTAAAATAAATCGCGAAATTTTTAGGAATCCAATTTATAATATGAATCTTAATTGAAAGAAAAAGTAATTGAAGTGAATTTCAGCCCGATTTATAATTTTTTATAAAATTCAAAATAGAAAGTTTTAGATAGTTGGAAGCTGCATGCAGCATATAACCCAATTTCCAAAGTATAGCATTTGATGAATAGGTCTTCAAATTTCTTATAATCAAGTTATAGTTGATAAGCTTTGAAATTGATATTGTAAAGTTTGAATTTTATCAAGTTTAAGTTTCAGATTTAAAAACTTTAAGTTAAAAGCATCTACCTTTGAATCTAAAATGATATTTCATGATTTTTAAGCTTAGAATCAATTTTCTATGGAGCTTTTCTAAAATAAAATAATGCTCCAATCATAGATCTGAAAATATTGATTAAACTAGGGGTGCCATTGTGAGCACATTCTCATCACACTTCGCGCGCTTGCATTCGCTTACCAACCTTCATCGCTGCTAAATACTTTTATTTAAATTACTTTATTTTCAAATGAAGAAGAAAACTAATTTACTTAAGGTTCTATCGACCTTAAGGAACACATTCTCATCAGTGCACATGCACTTCGCGCTCGATATTTAAACCTTTAAAAATATAAAATTCAAATTTTTAGCCAAGTAACGCGTATCATGTTATTTGGCTAAAAATGTGAAATTTTAGAATTTTTCAAGAAAATTCAAAAAGTGGTTATACCAGTCTTATAGGACGTTCAAAAAGGAACATTTTTCATCTTTTAACTTTTTTTCATAGCGTGTGTTATTTAGCTTAAAATTTTAATTTTCTTTATTTTTTTTGAATTTTCAAAATGTTATAAGTCTGACAATTTTTGTTTTATCGTAAAAAGTTATAATGATAAATTGTTCGACTATTTAAGTACTACAAGTATCCTTAAACAGAATTTGTAAATTAAAAAAAAAATTTTTTCAAAAATTTTAAAAATGATCCAAATTTTTTAATTTTTATCAAAAATGGCTGGCTAACGAACTTGACCTTCATTTTAGGACACTGAAAGAGTATACCAAAGGCCAAGCAAATCGGTCAATTCTTTCAAAAGTTATCGTGCTCACAAAAAAAATCTACAGACAGACAGACAGACAGACAGACAGACTGACAGACAGACAGACAGACAGACACATTGGTAAAAACATGTTTTTCGGGTTCAGGGGGTCACAAAACGTCGACATTTGACAAAAAATGGGGGGGTCAAATTTTACACAAAACTAATACATTCTCTGATGAGAATGTAAAAATATGATTTCGTTTTCCTTGAACACTTGAACCATTTAAATGATAATGCTTACATAGGAATTGAGAGGATTTTAAATTGAAGGACAAAGAGTCAATTAAACTCATTGACCCACAATTTTTCGGCAAAGCAAAAATATAGATCGACTAGTTCTTTTTGAGATACGTTGCTTTCTAGTTAGGTTGCAATATGAAAGTATAAAAAGTATAAAAGTTTAAAAAAAGAATTGAAAAAAATAAAAATTTAAAGATGCGAATTACTATACCTAAACAAGAAGGAATTTAAAACATTTCCACGTGGATAATTCGGGCCAGTCACTTCCACTCAAGATAATTCAATATTCTATTTAAAAAAATCAATCAGCGCCTCTCCCAAAAACACTTAAAAAACTGAACCCTACACTTTCTCCAAAAAATCCTTAAATTCAAACAGAATTTTAATTCATGAAAACAAGCATAAACCTGTTTGACAGCTGTCAGATT
Organism: Synergus itoensis; assembly: GCA_904066005.1. Taxonomy (NCBI): domain Eukaryota; kingdom Metazoa; phylum Arthropoda; class Insecta; order Hymenoptera; family Cynipidae; genus Synergus; species Synergus itoensis. Next base: position 4,577,230 of record CAJFCP010000050.1, on the reverse strand, counting down.
CATCTAAATAAGAATACCTATCAAAACTGAAACTTACAGATTCTCTCTATTCTCTAAATAATGTATGCCCCAAATAAAACAAAAATAGTAAATGAACAACATTGGTTCTTCTAATTTACTAAATATATATCAATCGTCACCTGTCATTCCCTTGACTCCAAAAATAGAGCAGGTGTTTTTCAGCGTGGGTAGCTACTCATAAATAAACAACTCGCTCTTGTCAACAGCTTACAAAATTCTCAAACTCATTATCTTCTTCTTCCTCTATCTATATCTCATATATCTAAACTTAAACATATAATTCTTAATTAAAATCAAACTTACTTTCAGTTGAGAATGCGGAATTTTCTCTTGCTGCGAGGAGAAGCGAAATGATTATGAGGGTCGAAGAAGCCTTGAATAGCAGCCGACATAAATCTAATCTGCATTTTCCACCCCCGATTTCACTCACTCTCACCACCATGTCCTATCGAATTTTCTCCGGCGAAAACGCCAGATAAATTAACACTCTTATTTGAGCGGCCGCCCGCCCGATCGAACGGCGAAAGCAGACGAAAGGAATTATGAATTTTATTAACACTATGAAACACCGGCTGGGGAAGACGTTGAATTTGATAAGGGAGAGCCGTCACGCGTTCGTGATCCACAGTTGTGTCTGGTTGGTCTAGTGCACGAGATGTGGATTCCTCGATTTCTCGTCGAAAGGGAGAAAAAGGGAAAAAAACAACTCGGTAGCATAGGATAGGCCCGCCCTGTCCACTTTGTCTGTCCGTGTCTGCTGGTGTCTGCAATTCTGACCCGGGCGAGAGTCGAGACAAGAGTCACTAATTCTGACGCACCAACATCGCGCCACCTGCGTGCGCATGTTTTCATATAACAACACAACCTAACTTTACATATTTCTCACTTTCATAAGCAAATTAACAGATGATCAACGATTAAATTCAAAGCATCTCAATGTTTTTGATTTTTGATAAGGAGTCGGCGCGATTGCGAGAGAGGAACAGATAGCAGTTAAACGTCGAGATGTTATAAGCGTTATGAGGATTGTAACTTGCTTGTTTATGTTGTGTTGCATACGTGTTTTTTAGCGAACAAACTGAATGAATAAACTAGATATACAAATAAAGAGTTGAACAGGTGTCAGAAATGTATGGAGGGGATACAAAGAAAATTCATGAGCCTTTTGAAATTTTAAGGAGTCGGATTATTGCGCGGAGGTGCTTGGAGTTCTAGTTACGTAAAAATATGTAATTGTGCGTAGGTCAGGATTTTTTTATTACTACATGCATATACAATCAGTGCTCCCAACGCGGACCCCGAACTCTATTGCGCATGTGTCGCGCTCGGCATCCGATTGGTTACTATTCGCGCGCAATTTGAAATTCTAAAAAATATTATGCATTTCAAATTACGCGCGAATAGCAACCAATCGGATGTCGAGCGCGACACATGCGCAGTAGAGTTTGGGGCCCGCGTTGGCAGCACTGAATACAATTCAAGTTGAAGATTTCTATTAGTCGTTTTGAATTTTCCCGCTATCGCCAAGCACCAATTGAAACTCGCGTTCGAAATTCAAAATAATTTTAGGTCAAAAATGGACAGCTTTCCTCGAATTTTATGCAAATTTTAGTTGATTTGAATATCAGAGAGTACCGCGCTACCATTTAAAATGATATAAAAATCTCGAGGAATCAATTTGAATTTGGGACTTTTTGCGACATTGAGGTTCGGGCGTAAACGCTCGTAATTTCATCATGGCGCTTCACGAGAAAAAATTATTTTCACGTCTTTTTGTTGCAAAATCGTTGGATTTCGGGTTCTGGAAAACAAATTCGAGACTAGAAAATCTTGTAAAGTTTTAGTGGTTTTATTGTTGTGTCATATTTTGAATTAACATGAAATTACCGTGCAATGTGGAAGCAGGAGTAAATTTTTGTTTTTAATAGACTAATTTAGAAGCTTCGGTAAAAATTCAAACTACAAAGATTTTAGATTTAATTAAATTATTCAGTTGTTTAAAAAATAATGTAATTTTTCAAAAAACAGTATTTTATTTTAGAAGATATTAGCAAGACACAATTTCTTCTGTATAAGAAGAAAACTGTGTAAAAATAATTTTATAAATTCTTAAATAAGTCACAAATTAATATGGCTACTAATTCATTAATAAATCACAAAACTTTCTACAAACATAATAATCAGTAAATTATACACTTTACACTTCTTTTCCCTCAAAACAAAAATACTTAAAAACAATTTCAAACGCTTTCTACATTCCCTAAGTTTAAAAATCAATGTTCGTATATATGCTAAAAAGCACATATTTATATTTCATCAGTAATCTAATTGACAGTTTAAAATAAAAAGCGTTCAAAATGGAAAATATACTCGATGTAGTAATAAAAACTAATAAACAAGTTTTAACTAGATAACAAAATCTAAAACATATACTTTAAAGTTGATTTTTAAAAATCAGTAAAGTTCATCATGTATCAAATGACCAATCTCTCTTAAAGTTCTGATATTCTTTATTTTTACAATTTATTGTTTATATTACGTTTTAGTAATTTGACGTCAAGTTTGCACCGCCACCATAAAAATCAATTGTTCCGAACCGGTGTTGTGCTTTCTGGTCCACAGCCCAAAAATAGTCAAAGAGTCAATAAATCTTTGTACCAAATCTGGAAGTTCTCAATTCTCCAAGGTGGCGGTGCTTGCTTGACGGACGTCAAAAAGACGATCCGCCGCGGGATCTTCACTAAAGTAAGCTGCAGAATTGAACATCGTCGCCGTTGTATTTTCCGTAATTGACACCTAAAAAAAACCTATTTTTACTTTCCAACTCTATTCAAAATAGCTAATTTAATACACTAAACTAATAAAATGTAAACAATGAAGTCGAGACTTAACATTTTAAAATTTTTGACAATTTCTACTATACTTAGAATTTTTTTTTGAAACTCCAAGTAAATAAAAGACTTCTTAAACTTACCTCTTGTGGTTTGACGGAATGAATGAGATTACTCGCTCCTGCATAATGAAATTCGTGTGGCTGTGGATACGAATTCTGCGAGTACTGAGGATGCGAAATAACCTGGTGAGGTGTTATTTGTTGAGAAATTGTTAATTGTTGAGGGGTCATTTGCGGAACGCTTTTTAATTCCTGAGGAGAATGTAATTCCTGAAGACTCCTAAAATCTTGGGGTGTCCTTAATTCCTGCAAAGTTCTTAAATCCTGAGTTCTTAATGCTTGAAGATTTTTTAAATCCTGAAGACTTCTTAAATCATCGGGAGTTCTTGATTCCAGTGTAGTTCTCATCCCTTGAGAGGACAAGTGCTGAGGAGTCTGCCAATTATTTTCGTGCTGAACTTGAATATATTTCTCTCTTTCAATTTCTTGATTTGGCATTACTGGAATTCCCGAATGTGTTTGAATCACAGGTCGATAAAAATCAAAAACTTGCTGAGCAGTCGGTTGAATTGCAACAGGACTCGAAACACTTGGTAGTGGTTGATTGACAAGAGTGATAACTTGCTGAGGTTCTTTGTTCTCAATTAAAGGTGATGGTAAAATCGCTGCAGAAATTACTCCACCTGTCGAACTTGGACTTCCATTCTCGATTAAATTCAAATTTTTCTCTTCCTGAATTCGATTTTCGACTTGCAAGGTAGAATTCCCTCCTGGTTGTGGAGCTATCGATCCCGGAAATAATGGTTGTTGCTGATCAACAAGGCTGATGACCTGCGGCTAGAAACATATTTTGATTTAAAACTGTATTAAACTCAATTGAGAATAATTTAATCAAATTCTGCAGAAACAATTGAAATTTATAAATTGAAAAGAGTTGAAAAAGTTACTTGTCTCCAAATTCGAGGATTGTTCATTTTGAAGGAATTTACATTATAATTTTTTTTGAGTAAAATAAATTAGATTGTTGATTAATCATAATTTCATGGTACAAAACTTTTACCTGAAGTTGTGGAGATTGAGACTGTGGTGGAGTTTTAGGGGGAGGCGGTTCCGGGAAGAGCTCAGACTTCAGTTTAGGTAGGAACGCATCAATAGTTCTCCAGGTAGGGGCCCACAGGTTGGATTCTGGAGCAAGGACTCCAGCGGAAGACATCACGAGTAACATATTTTTCAGCGATTCTGGAATTGCTTCAGATAGAAGCTCACTGCCATCTGCGTGCATGAAAGTTTGTAGAAGGTCCAAGACTGTTAGCCAGAGTGGCAGGAATCCAGGTAGAGTCAGAAGAGGTGTAAGGTGGTGAAGAAAGACCTTGGAGAGGAGAGTTGCCGCTCTGAACCTTGTCTCTTCGACTCCGACCGGATCATTTGGCGCGATATCCCCTTGAAGTTGAACGAACAATGGAAATAGTACTTGTTCGAGGCACTGGGACCATTCAATTGCAGAAAGCTGAGTTAATTCATGAGCGAGGAGAGATTGGAGGAAAGTGATAGCTGAGGCGCGAACTGGTCTCCTACAATCGCCACAAAATCTAGCAATTCCCTGAAAAAAATATGAATCTTTAGAGACGATTTTATAGTGATCAATTTTTAGGGAATAGAAAACAGAAAAGATCAGACCCTCAGATAAGAGATATTTCTACTTAAAATATAAAATTTTCTACCTGCAAAAGTGGTTTCCATCCTTTTGACCAAAGAGAAACAGGTTCCGTTGCTCCTTCCTGAGCCCACCATTGGAAAACTTGAGCAGTCCTCGTATGTAAGGTGTGCATCAACTCTAATAATTGAATCGGACTTTGCTGATAATTTGGAACTTCGTCCGTCGAACTTTGAACTCTGCTTCGTTTCCCAGTACATTGAAGCACCGCCTCAGCAAAGGTTCTCACACATCGCACACACAATTCGAAATTAAATGGTGTAACATGAGCAACATCTCTAACCAGGAATGAGAGACTCTCAACACACTTAACTAACGCTGCCTGGTCATGAGTTTGGAGATCTCGATCCAAAACTATCGTTTCAGCCGCTACTGGAAGTTTAGCTTCTGTTCCTGTTGGCGAGACTAAAACCCATTCAGCAACTGGACTCACAGGTCGAGGATCAAGTACCGAGGTTCTCGTCGGAGCCAAAACAGAATTTGATTGTTCATCCAGATCAGCATTTGATTGTTTTGGTTGTACAGCTCCAGCTCCTACGCATTCTAATAAACCGAAAATCACTTTCCAATCTTCTGTCGAATGGATATTAGCAGCACCAGTTTTGAGCAATTCAGAAAGTCCGTAAGCAATTTGCCTTGAAAGAGGAGCTGTTGCTACTGCTGACAAATGAGTTAAAGGTGTTAAAGGTGGCAAAACAGTACAAGCTAACTCTTCTCCCCGAAGAAGTCTTATCGAAAGTCGCAACATTCCAACAGCTACACGTTCTAGAAGATAAGGTTGATTGTCTCTGTCTGCTGTTGTTAATAGTCCATCTAAATGACCTTGAACCATTGGCCAAATGCAAACGACTCTGTCCCGATTCTGAATTGTAACTTCTAGGAGACATTCTAACAAAAAAACGGAAAGATCCTCCTCTTGAGGTTTCACAGACACCAAAGCGCCAATCAGAGATCGAAGAGACTCGACCTGAAGGAATTTGCTCTCCTCGATGATTTGTTTCAGATGGCAATTTGCAATGCACTTTGCCGCTCTATCTCTCGCAGCAATTTCCGACGATTGAGGAACCTTGGTTGTGTGAAGAGCAATATAAGAATATAAACTTGAAAGGATTCCTTGCTCCACTGGAGGTGTTTTTAGAGCAGAGGGCTCTCGAAGCAAGGAAATTTTTCCTGAGAGTTCTAGAAAGTCCTCGCCTTCAGTTAAATTTTTTGGCAGAACTCTAGCTAGGAATAAAGTCTGAAGACAATCGACTATGTTTTTCCAGGACGCTCTTAAAGCATCTCCATGCATATGGGTTATTTTGAAAAGGGTATGGGCTGCCAATTGGCATCTTCCACTGTTACCAAGGTGTATAACTACTTGGTCTGGTTCTCCTCCAGCTGCAAGTCCGGTAAATTTGCATATGCTGACTATCAAAGTGTCCAGGTCACTTGTCATTCCATAGTGAGCGCTGATCGCCGCACAACTGGAAAAAAATATAATTTTTCTGTTAGGCATATGTGTAAAAATTTCCGATTTCCCAAAACAACGGTCAAACCGATTTTGTAAAATAACTCTCAAATAAATCTCAAATTACCTTAAAAATGCTTGAGCAACTCTGCGCTGGAGTGTTTTGTCCGGTGCTTTATCATAAGCTCTACAAAGAGCACTAACAATTGGAGCCCAAGCTCTTTCTGCTAATTCCTTATCCACAAATTCACCAGCTCCACCAATTTTCAGATATTTGCTTTCTGGACCAGAACTCCTTCTCAGTAAAACTTTCCAAAGGTAATTTTCCTTGACGAGTCCTGTGTGCTCCGCTGGCATAACAATTTCTTCGTTCCTAAAAAAGAATATTGTTATTTCTAAAATCTTTTAAAATTGCTTGAATTCAGTTAAAAATTCAAGCCGACACTATCTAGAACTTAGATTGCAGAACTCACTTGATTGAAACATAGATTTCGTCCAGCATTTCTTGATCGAAATCCGCATCGCCGTTAACTTTTTTTAAATTCTTTTTGAATTCTTCAGCAGTCATCGGATTATTTTGCCTCTTTGCATTGTAATTGTGCTGGTCCACGTTTAACATAATTATCGCGTAAGCGAGAGTGAAAGCCGCATCGGCTGATGCAAATGGCTTATCATTACTATTCTATAATAATAATTTAAACAAGTATATTTGCAATGAAAATCCTTTCACAAAATTAAAAAATATATATGTAAATTAAAGATCGATACTCACGTGCCAGTGTTCTGCGAATTTTTCGAGCAACATTGAAATTAGAGGAGCTTCTCCAGGAAGTCTGAACGATTCGAGATACAATCGTAAAGCTTGATCAACTCGAGTGTTTTTGAAATCGAAATTGTTTACGAAGCAATTCAGAATTGTTTTATTCTCTTTTTTGCTGACGTATTCGCCAATCGCTTTTTTATCCAGTCCAGGATTTTCTCGGAGATATTTGGCGATTTTCTCAGGATCAGGGTGACCTGGAGTTCCTCCCAGAAGTCCGTGCTCTGATAATTTCGTAATTCCTTCGCGAGGATTCTCGTTGAATTTCTCTGTCCCCAAAGCCAGCCACTAAATTAGAAATACAAAGTTAAATTAGTAAATCAATATAAAATTTAATAGAGAGAATTCCTCTTGAAGATTTTAAACATACCCTTTTATTTGCTTTTGTATTGAGAAGTTCTTCCCGAGTTGGAAGATTTAGAGAAGGAGTGTGTCTCGAAGTTTTACAAAGATCATGCATGCCTTTGCATCTGGCCTCCATGCCCGAAATTAGATTAAATATGGCGTCGAGGGAAATAAATTGCATACTGTACATGGTTCCCATAAGAGCCGACGCGTTCTAGAAAAGAAATCATTTAGTAGTATTCTTAACAAAATTTATACAATACTGATATAAGTTATTAAAGTTTCAAATAAAAAATAATTATTACACACCCTAGACAACAGCTTCATTGTTTCTTCGTAAAGATTTGTGGAATAAAGCCCACAGTCGTAATTCAAATATAATTCTGCCGGCAAGCCCGGTATCCTCCACAACCTCACTATAGCTTCTGTATTCATAAAAAAATAGCATTTAGTTAACGGCTTTCTATTCTATTTACAGCGGGGGAGGCAATTTTCAATTCTTATTAATTCAAAAAACATACCCAAAGCTAATTCCCGTTGTTCATATAATATCCGATTCGATTCGGAATTGACAATTTCCATCAATTTCGTAACATAATGCTCCATCTGAAATTTCAGATATTCCCTCTGCGACTCAAATAACAAAAACGATACTTGAAGATTCGCGGCTAAAATCGACAATCGATCTGATCCGAGCAACTGTAGAAAATATAACTATTAGACAAAATTCTGACAATTTGGTTTAATAAATAATCCTTCTAGTTAAGTTTTACTTACTAAAATCAGATTTCTAGCAAGGTCGTCTTTCGCAAGTGCGAGTAACGACGGAAAATTTGAAAGAGAATCTGCAGCAATTTCTAAAGAAACTTGCAACAAACTGAGTCCCAAGTGCGTCATTATTTCTGTATTTTGTTTATCGAGTGGACTGCAAATGGAAACGAGGAATCTAAAAAGCTCACGAACACAGAGTGAACCGTATGGTGTGTGTTGCTGTAGAGGCATGAACCTTACGCCTTGAGTATTTACATATTCTTCGATGGGTTCGTCCTCTACTCTGATTTTGGGCACTTTTGACACGTCGTAGGAACTTGAATTATCGCCAACTGACGATAAATCTTCCACGCTACCTACTGGTGATTGGATCCAATCTGCTTTTTCCTCTACTCGATTTTCTGCAAAGAGATATCAATTTTAATTATAGACCGAAAATTTTAGACCGCGATAACACAATTTAAATACAAATTAATGAAAATACCTTGACTCTCAACAACAGTTTCTTTTCCCAAAGATCCTGTATAAGTTTCCGACTTTTCCGTAGTTTCTACCTCATTCTGGTTTTCGGAAGACATCGCACTTTCTTTTTGGACAACTTGACTAATTTCGGGATTGCTTCCCGATATATTATCTCCAAGAATCACTGGTTCCTTGTTGACATCCTGGCTTTCTTCCTTATTATTTTCAGCGTCTAAATTTTTAGCTACACTCTCTTTATTTTGGATTTTGTCTTCCTCAACTTTTTCGAGCGGACTTTGATCTAAAGATCCTTGCATGTCCACAATATTTCCAGCGGGTGTTACAGGTGTAGTTGCTAAATGACCTACTCTTACTCTATCTACAGGGCTCAAAAGGTTCGATTCGCTTTCCTCGATTTCCTCGGAATTTAGTTGCGATTTTGATTTGGAATGATTCTTAATTTTTCTGGACTTGCTCCTCGTACTTTCCATACTATTCGTTCTCATTTTCTACAAAATTGAAATCAAAACTTTAAATAAGCTTGAACATATTTTAATGTTTCAGGATGTAAAGAAAAGTTACTATTTTACCTTCATATTCAGAAGGCCTCTCGAATCGTCGGCAAACTGTGGTAATCTTATAAAAAGGTGCTGAACCATATCTCTCAAACAATGCTCTGCAGTTCGCCTCAGTAATTCTATAATCAAATTTAAATTATATAGATGTAGATAGTACATACATAGTTTGGTAGATAAATAATAATATTAATATTTATATTTGAAATAACATGATTCTTCGAAATGAATCAAAGTTCTTACCACTAAGACGTGTTTCGAAGCAAATTCTGAAACAACTGAGCATAATTTCGCAGATGCTTTCATTTGAAAGATGATCACCAGCAGATGAGAGCATAAGAGCTCGTAGAACTTGGATAATTCGCATAAGAACAACTCCATCTCCAGATGCATCCGTACCCACAAATCTTGCATGTGTAACAGCATCTGCTATGGCTTCAACACAAGGAGCAATAGCTGGATGCTCTGGATCTAAAATAGTCAGAGAATCAAAATTTCGATCTTGATTAATAACATTTAATTACCAGGACTGAGATAATGAACTTAAAATATTAAATTGCAATCACATTCAACTGTGCTATCGAAAAATATCGAAATTCTAGCTAAACTATTCCTCGATTTAAAAATATTCAGTTAAAACTTAAAAATATTAATTTACCTATAAGTCCATAGGAAATTATTTTATTAACAGCAGATAATGCAAGACTAGTTACTGGTCCAGTGGTCTCTTCCGATCGAATGATCTCGAGAAAAGGGGCCATAAAAATTCCTGGTTCCAGTTGAGATACATTTTTGGCTTCATTCAGAACTTCTTTTAAGGAAGAAAGTCCCTTCATTAAAGCATCTTGATCTTCGTCCTTAAAAAAATATTTTAATCAATAGGAAAACTTTAATCTTATTATTAATTAATTTTCATAACTAATTATAAGTTTTGGCAATTTTCGCGAGCCCAGAGGTTTAGAACTTTAAATAATTGCCGAGAATTTCATGAAGTGCAAAAGCTAGTAAAGATTAATTATAAAATTAAGCATTTCAGTGTCGTAATATATCTCGTTTTTAGATAAGAACTTACGACTTGATTGGTAATTCCCACAGATTACATGAATTAGGGATTTTCCATTTTCAACAAAACTAGATTCTAGTCTATTTATTTATAATTCCATTTTAATTAGTTGTGGCATGCTAGTTACTTGTACTTAATTTTAAACATATTTATTTTATGGATCCATTGATATATTAATCATATTAATTATGATAGTAATAGGAATATGAATATTGATGTCATATCGTAAATGAGAAAAAACTATATTAATTGAATATAAAGAAATCCATTACTTTGATTTGAAAAAACTTGAAGGGCAGACATTTAGAATATAAATTTTAAAAACAAATCCGGACATTGAAATTTGAGTGTTTCCTGTCACACGTGGCAGGAGACAGGCTGACAGGTCTTTAATATAACTAGAAAGCCAGAAGAAAAACACGTTCTAAATTTTTAATTCAAACCTGGTGAGAATGTGAAGACCACCGAACTCCACGACGCATTGCCGTCACCAGGAGACCGACCTCGCCCTCAAGGACGTAAAGGCCTCCTCCCGGACATGCCGTCTTCGCGATTCTGTTCATCTCCGTTTGCTTTCCTTATTTCACGTTCACACCATTTTAGAATGTTTTTTAACTTGAACAACTCCTAACATCAAGTGTCAAAGAACACTATCGTTAGTATCGCACATTATTACGTCAACTTGATTTTACCAGGTGATGTTGTCGTTCTTTGTCAAAAACAGTCAAAAGAACCGAAAAAAGCAAGCCAGCTGTCAATCGACGTCACTCGTAATCACAAGATTCCATGATTGAAACTGAAAAGAGGTTAAGTCACTCCAATTCGTTAATTAGTTTTGCGCGTTTTGCGAATACATATACGTTCGTTTTCTATCGTAATATACGTATATGTATGTATTATGCATTCCCAACCGTGCTCAGTCTCAGTCAGGGGGTCAGGGGTCTCTGGCGAAATTTTATATTTAATTTTTATTTTTTATCGACAAATCCAGAAATTTTGTGTTGAAATGGAGTTTATTAACACAAGTTCTTGTAAGAGCATAAATTAAATAAACTATACCAACGGTTTTAAAGCCGACTTGTATGAAATATTTTTTATTTATCATTTCGAAGGGGGAGCAGTGCCCCTTGATGCCCCCCCCAGGCTACTTTTCGACGTCCCTGAGAGTGCTCACTGACTTTCCGTTTGAGAAATTCTTCCATTGGCTGAAATTTGAATCGCGCGCCAAATTTTGACCAATGGAAGCACACATTGGCTTTTCGCTAGAGAAATACTGCCATTGGTCAAAATTTGGCGCGCGATTCAAATTTCAGCCAATGGCAGAATTTCTCAAACGGAAAGTCAGTGAGCAGTCTCAGGGCCGTCGAAAAGTAGCCTGGGGGGGCATCAAGGGGCACTGCTCCCCCCTCGAAATGATATGTAAATAAAAAATATTTCATACAAAAACGATGGATAGTCGGCTTTAAAACCGCTGGTAGTTTATTTAATTTGTACTCTTACAAGAACTTTGTTAATAAACTCCATTTCAACACAAAATGTCTGGATTTGACGACGACAATCCCTTCGGGGATAATATTAAAGAGGAGATAGTATTTACTTACAAACTTTCTTTCGCATATTTAATTGATTAAAAAAACTCTTCGCAACACTCATCTGTAAATGATATAGCGTAAATATTCATTTGAGAGTTGGGCAATGGGCATTTTATCTATTTTTATGTGATCATATTATAAAAATTAAATTCATTATCATAATTTTAAATTTCAACTATAAAAAACTCTGTTTATTTTATTTTAATATTTAACAATATTTAAAATTCCCGCACCATATTCACATTTTCCGCGGCCAAATACTTCGGAAAATTGGTGGAACAATTGTCTGCCTGCACCGGTCGGGCAGGCAGAGGTGTAAATGCACCATAAATCTCGTGAAATCCCTTGAAATAAGTTCTTAAAATTGCCCAAAATTTTATTTGTAAAGCCTAAAATTATTAAATTTTATATTGGAATCATGTACATCTTTCTTATTTAATCTTACAATCTAAGTACTTAGAAAGGTAGACTTCGAAAAAAATAAAAAGAATTTGTAATTCATTAAAAAAATTGTCATAATAAATCTAAATAAAATAGAAAATTGTGTTTTTATTAAAATATATATGTATATTCACTACTAAAATAACAATCTTTTAAATAAATTTGAGTATTTGGTATTTGAATACTTGAGAATACAAATCACTAGATGCAGAAATCAATCAACTTCTAAAACTCTTTAAAGAGAACCACCATAATTCCTTCCCTTTTACAACTTCTCGTATTTAAAAAGTCTAGCTATAATAATAAAAAGCCTATGAAGAACAGAGATTCAAGCCGTAGATTCAAGCTGTAATTGTAAAAATATATTTTAGCTGAGAGCAGTTTTTAATAATAACAGTCTTCAGTGCAACTGCACCACGAAACACTCTATGAGTGGACAAATATATAAACTATAGATTATAAAATCCCATGGATTATAGACTCGTTTCTTATAATAATACGTAATTATACAATTATGCTTTCATTGTCATGATTGCGATCTTAAATCGTATTTCTTTTCTCTTAACTATTGTGAATTTACATTTAGACAAAAGACAGGACCACAAAAACATTTTCTATTTTTAATTACAATTAGCTTAAGACTAAATAATGTCACGTAAAATCGATGAGATTTACCTCCCTAGTTAATGAAGTTATAGTCGAATTAGTGGTGACAGAGGAGGTGAAAGAACGAACATGGGATCGAAAACTTGGTTTACTTTCCCAGGCTTCATCTCTCACGACTCCTTGATTCCTGGGATATAAAAGTAGAGGATCTTTTCCCGTTTTTTTGTGTAATCTTTGCTGAAGAGTGATTAATTTCGAGCGCCAATACTCGTAACTAGCTTGTTTCAAAGTATTAACCCATTCTTCAACTTTTTCTTCCGAAGGTCCACTTAAAATGTGCCTTTTGTCATGTTCGTCTCTGAAAGATATGCTAAAGGCGAAGGCACTTTCGCTGGTAGTATCTATATTAATACTGCAGTTTTCGAGGATTATTACACCTGCAGGTTGTCTCCTATCGATGTGTCCCAGATCGTTGATACCGAAGTAAAATAGCAGATTGCACTTTAACTTGAACCATCTTTCCTTAAATGCTGCAAAGATATTCAGTTTCATGTGGTTTTTATTACATGTTACATACTCTGAACTTGAATACAATTTACATTTGTAAAACCATTAAAGAATAGCATGAAACATTTAAATTCATCTCAAACAGAATTGCATGCCAAAATTATTTTTGAATCGATTTTTAAAATAAGAAATTATATTATGGGACATAATAGGCTTGAAGAAAATAATAAACTCTTCTTTCTGAAGGTCAGATTAGATCGATTATGTCAGTCAATGACGGCATAGGTCAAAAATAAAGAAAATTTACGATAGCAGAAATTCCAAAAAAAAACTTGAAAATCCGAAATTGAATATTCTTTTCCGAAACTTGCAAAGCAACGACTTTTAAATAAACATTAGGTAAGAAAATATATTTTGGCACCTAGTCAAAATTCTGGGAAATACAATTAAGTTTATATAGGGGAAATATTTAAAGATTTTTCTAACCTGATTTGTGGGCCCGTTTGTGATTTAATCGACCTTCAAGAATAGCTGGCCCAAAACTTGCCTCAGCAAGCTCCTTCTCGTTGAATTTCATTCTAATTGAGCTCTTTGATCAGTATTAAAATGATCTACAAGTGTATATTAACCGATTAATTTTTCTGAGTGATTGACATATCTTTAGTGCTTTCGTAAACACGTACCAACATAACCTAAAAAACAAAAATACTCGCCCCCCACCCCATTAAAACAAAAAACGAGATTGGACCACATAATCCATTTAAATTAAAGCGGGAAATTTGAAACCATGTTATTATTATACGCGCACTGTAACGCGCTTATAATATGGCTATTTAAATATAACTTTTTAAAGAGTGAAATAACTTTTTATTGATTGTTTTCTCTTGTAACCTTTTAAATCATATTGAAATGATGAATGCTGAATACACTATCGCATTCAGGTCTTCTTAAATTTAAGTTCGACTATCTAATAGTTTCTTGAGCCTGTGAATTTCACTTTCCTGAGCTGCTACTTTGGCTTGCAGTTCTTTGATCACGTTCCTTTTTTTATCATTATCGTGTTTCAGCTTGGCTATAGTTGAATCTTTATCTATTCTTAATTCTTCTAATAGTTCCCCAGTGGAAGGGCGTTTGGTAGGATCCTTTTGAAGAAGTCGACTCACCACAACAGCCTGAAAAGACAAATTTTTTATTGTTTTTGAGGCATTTTTCAATCGGAGAGATTAGATTCTGTTATGCTTTTGATATGCACTTTAAATAAATATAAAACATAATCGTAAAATATAATATGTATTTAATAGAATAGTTTTGAAAACAAGTCTTCGAACATACCCATTTCGGGTAGGTTGCAGTAAGTTCCACAGGTATATTTCCCAATTTTAATGTCTCTATTAAGCGACTGCATTCCATGGATGTTTGCATTGGTACCAACATCTCAGTTAGAACGATTCCTAAACTATAAATATCGCTCTGCAACCACAAAAAAGTTTGATTTATATGTTATTTAAGGTTTAATCTAATAAATTATGAAATTAAAATTATATATACCTTAGGATTGCATTCGCCGTTTAATTGTTCCGGGGCAGCATACATATGTGTGCCGACCACAGAATGATGATTTTCCCTCTGCAAAGGACACGCTAATCCAAAATCTCCCAATTGAACTTGAAGATTTCCATTCGACGATATAAAAATATTGCTCGGCTAAAATAAATAATATATTATATTTCAACCTTTTCAATGCGATATTGTTATCTTTGCAAAATCTAAAATAAAATATATTACCTTGATATCGTGATGAACAATATCAAGTGAATGAATGTAGTCTAAACCATTTAAGATCTGCATCACAATCGAAGCAATGATTGAATGTGGCGTTTTACCCACTCTTTCATCCAGCCATTCTCTCAATGTTTTATCGCATAAAGACATTTGAATGTAGAGTGTAGAATATTGTTGAACCTGTTGGAAAATACATTCATTAATATAATAAACTATAAAAACAAATTTACTGTTGACACCTTTACATTCGCAATAATAAATATTTTTCGCTATAATTAGTTTCTGAATGTTAATAAAGATCTGCAATGGCAATTCGCGCTGTCACTTGATTTTTCCAAGAAAAAAGCTTAATTTTAGTAAATAGAAAATATCTTACCACTGGTGTGTTATACTGACATATTCTGCGATCCTCAACAGATTCTTCTCGTGAATCGCTTTCACTTACACTACTTTGTAAACTTATTTCTTCACAATCACTTATTTTTGAATTGGTGAGCTTTAGGTTATTTTCTTCTGTTTCATTTCGAAAAGAGATACTGTGAGAATTAACATCTTCCACTACCGCCTGATCTAAAATGGTACTATATTGTATAAAAATAATGTATGAAAATAATTTTTAGTATCTAAAATTTGAATTACACAAATACCTTGCACGAAAACTTTTTTCACATTAGACGATTTTCTACTTTCACTGGAAACATCCTGCAAACTAAAGTCGTGACTTCTTTCAGTACTTTGATATTTCGATTTATCTTGATAAGCACATGATTCTCTACTTTTAATACTTTCACTTTGATGTGATTTACTCTCATTACTCGTCAATTTCTCAGAACTACTGTAACTACTTTTGCTTTGTGTCGTTGGTGATAATCGTTGAACTAAAGTTGGTTGTAGGGTAGGTTCAATCCAAGCACTTTTGTATGGTACTATATTTGTATGATTTAGTCTAGCGATTGTTTTGACTTCGACTAAATGTTGCATAACTGTCTTTACTCTGTTAGACTTCACAACTATCTTTTTGATTGCATATTCAATCCCATCCAGTCGGTTGAGTGCTCTGAAAACATTACCGAATCCACCAGAACCAATGAAACCAATTTCTTCAAATTCCTGACGATACCGACTCCAGTCTGTTATGAAGAATCTGTTTATTGAAGGTATAATAAAATCTTTTAAAGAAACCACTTAAAGAAGAAATCATTCTGTATTGAGGAAAATAAATAATATACTTAGGAGCTTGTAAGACGGTTTCTTTGTTGATTGACGTGCGTGCAACTGTTACTAGGTGATACAACGCTTGTTGATAGTGATTTCTTATAATTTCAAAGTCTGCCTTGTGGTAGGAACTGTCAATTAACTTCATTTCGTGTAGCTTATCGCAAATTGCTAAAATGAAAGTTTAATCATTCCCAAAATGAGATCTTATTGCAAGTAAAGTTTTCGCTTTAGCGTTTTAAAAAATCCACAAATTGGGATTTGACTGGACATCCTAACGTATAATAAGTAAAAAATTTTAAACGTACCAATGTAAAGTTTTTTTCTGCGAGACTGCCGTTTTTCCAGCATTGTGCAGAGTTGCTGCAAAAGAGATTCGATAAGTAAACTTGTAGATGGAGCGACTTTGTCTAAAACTTTTCCTCGAGCTTGTTTTTCTGCGAAGTCGTCCATGCATTTTGTAGTCCATTGGTCATTACCTTGAAAAAATACATTATTTATTTTAAGTGATTATGCTAAGAGCAATTATTGATTTAGGTAATTTTAAAGATCTTTTTTAATTAAAGACAAAATTCTGGATACAAGAAGGAAGTCATTTCCCAATCCTTTACAGTGCAAAAGCCATCTTACAGAGTAATTCTTTAAAATATAAATATAAATTTAGATTCAAAAAAATTTTGAGGTTAGATTTATTACCTTCATCAAATCTATTTATTGTAGTTAGATGAGACCAAGGATGTCTGGGCACAACTTTGTCTTCTTCCATTTCATTAATCTTACAGGAACTTAATAAGAAAATAAACTATTAATTAACATATTGCAATTTTATTAGACGCCAATTAGAAATTGCATATTATATGTAAAAATGTAGAGCTCAGTTTAACTAACTACGAGATTATTATTGTCAAATTGTCATTTTTTAGTTATTTTAGATTATTCCATATGTTCTTCAGGTGAAACGGTTTTATAGTTTACATATTTCGATTTTCGAATTTAACGAATTTAATAACATTTAATAATACATATACATAAACAAATAAGATAACTTATACCACGGAATTTCCGGTTGATTAGAGAGTTTTTTTTTTTTTAGATTAGCTCCCTGCGCGCGCAGCGCGTGTTGGCTTCTCACTGGAGAAATGCTGCCATTGGTCGATTTTGAATCGCGCGCCAAATTTTGACCAATGGCAACATTTCTCCAATGTGTGCCATTGGTCCATGGCACTAACAGCCATTGGTCAAAATTTGGCGCGCGATTCAAAATCGACCAATGGCAGAATTTCTCCAGTGAGAAGCCAACACGCGCTGCGTGCGCAGGCTGCCCCGTCAAATGGAAATTCCGGTTGATTAGACGATTGTCTACTCACTCGGATTTTCCATTTGCCGTGTGAGCAGCTAAAAATCACACAGAATCCCCTAGAACTGTAACTATAGTTACTTCTAGGGGATTCTGTCATTATAATGACAAAAGGTTGGTCGTCTGCACTCTGCACAGTGCACAGGGTTGCACACGTAATACACTCGAGTCTCCCAAATCTCAACTTCCCAAATCTCAAGTTCTCCCAAATCTCAAGTCAAGTTTCTCTCAAATGTCAAGTCCGTCTTTCCGAAGAATCACCTGATAACCACTGCGCAGGCGTGCACGCATGCGCAGTGGGGCTGTTTGTGAAATTTGAGGACTTGACATTTGGGAGAACGTCTGGCCAAAATTTCTTGACATTTGGGAGACTCGAGTGTATACCTTAGGTATATTACATGAGGTTTTTGACGTAATTTACGTACGTATATTACATCCCGAGTTTTTTACAAAATGTAATATACGTTTTCAAAATGGCGCCACAGCATCTGATTGGTTGCTATTAGCGCGCAATATTCAAAAAGTGAGGTTATGTTTGTTCTTTCCGTTTTTTCTTATGTCCGCCATCTTTTTTTACATTTATAACGTTTTTTACGTATATTACATTTTTTACGTATAATACGTCAAAAACCTCGAGTTACGCGTAACCGTGCAACCCTGACAGTGCATGTAACATGTCTATTCTCCATGGTATGTATGTAATTAAAAACATCAAAGCGCATTAAATTATGCAGTGGTATGCAGATTCACTCAGAGAATTAAAATATGTAAACACTTACATATATTTTGGGTACAATTTTATATAAAGACATTGTTTTTCTTACAAACAATAATTCACCGAGAAGGCAGGACAAGTTTCGGGTAAGATTATTTATTGTTTCGGTCGTTTCTGTTCTCGTAATTATTGCTATTTTTTCCCCCGCTTCAGCCAGATTTTTCCAAGGAAGAAAGAAATAACATTACTTTTCATAACTAATTTTAATGCAAATATTTAACGTTATTCGAGATACTATCATGTGAGTAAAATATGATTAAAATTTGCATTGAAGGGGGTGTCAACAATTAGTGGAAGGTGCCAGAAATTGGTTCTCTTTCTATTACATCTAGGAACTAACAAACGACCAGGTAGTTTTAAAATTGATGATCTGAATTGAACGACCTCTCATTTTATCAAACCGATCGAAACGTTTTTTGATTGATATCGCACTTATTTTCGATATTTAGTCGTTTCTTGGAACTCGACTCATATTGTGTAATATAATTGCAGTTGCTGTTGATTTCTACGCGTCATTATTCAATGATAGGGAGATTTGCTGCACGTGAAACATTTTTATAGAGAAAACAGTGAAAAAAATCAGTGAAAATAAAATTGTTTAAAGTGAATTAAAATTTTTCTTTTAACACTGGTGCTTTAATAATGGAGTCCAAAGACGTCTCGATGGATGTTGAGATTGAAGAAAAAGTCTTCGTGAGAGAGAGACATGATAAAGACACTTTAATAGTCAACAAGTCAGTATTAGCGCCAGTTATAATAGAAGAGCTGGACGAGTCTGCCATAAATGAGATGGACGTGGATATGGGTGAATTTGTTGAAGCCAAAGCTCTTAATTTTCAAGCCATCGTGGAAAAAGAAAATGAAAGACTAGGTCCTGTAGAGCCACCATCAATAAATGAGGATGCAGTTGATACCACAGATGTAGATATTGTGGATGAACAAGAGACTGAAGCCAGCAGAGAAGATCAGCTCACACAACAATTTTTAAACGGAGAGCTCACCTTTACTGAATACTCCCTGAAAATGGATAACAATAGGTATGAGTTACCACTAAAATATAGGTAAAAACCAAATAATTTTATAAAGACACATTTACATTTTAGAGTTGTCTTTGATGAGCTGACGGATACTCCAACAGGTCGTAGAAGAAAAGAGCGAAAACCTGCTCGTCAAAGAAGGAAACTTCCAGCTGCGTTGCTAGGTTTGATGGGTGAAGCCAATTTGAGATTTGCAAGAGGAGAAACAGAATTGGCTGCACAAATGTGTATGGAAATAATAAGGTGAGTATTCTTTGACAGAAACATTAAACATATATCATGAAAAATCTTTAATTTTTTGGTATTACCCAAAAATACCAAAATTTCTTTGAATTTCTTTTAATCAAGTAAATTTCATTTGCAGGCAAGTTCCGTGCGCCCCTGAACCATTTCAAACTCTGACGATGATTTACGAGAATGACCAACCTGAGAAATCATTGCAGTTTGCCCTGATAGCAGCTCATCTAAGTCCGAAGGACGCCGACCAATGGATAAGATTGGCCAACTTATCACTAGAAGCAAAAAATATCAAACAAGCCATAACTTGCTTTTCAAAAGCGATTCAAGCTAGTCCACGAGACGTGAGTTTATATGAATCTCGAGCAAAGCTGCAAGAGCAACAAGGCGACAAGAAAGCATTTCTGAAAAATTACTCAAAGCTCATTCATCAATTAGGACCGGAGGACGGCAAAAGTATAATGATGTTCGCCAAGATGCTAGCAAAACGCTATATAGAGGAAAAGAGTTATGATCAAGCTCTCGATGCAATAGAGCAGATATTCAACAAGTGTCCTGATCTCGTTACAAATGAAGAGGTCTACCAAATGGCGGAATTGTTAATCTTAATGAAAAACTTTCATAAATGTTTGGACATTCTTACCCAGTATACTAGTATTTCGATTAATTATAGAGAAGTGCCTTCAGAGGAGACTCAGGATGAAAAATCAAACGAATTGTTTTCTGAAACTAAAGAGATCGTCTCCTGTGAGATTCCTGACGATGTGGTAGTAGACCTCAAAGTCAAATTCTTAATCACACTAGTTGAAATCGATGAAATCGAAATCGCAGAACCACTTATACTGGAGCTGTGCAATAAAGAGGATCCAGAAATGTGGGGAGATTTATTTCTGGACATTGCGGAGGCACTTCTGAGAAAAAAGGAATTTCGACGTGCTTTAGTTCTGCTGGAGCCATTAGTCCATACTAAGAATTATAGTTTAGCTGCTGTTTGGAGGCGACACGCCGAATGTTTGGAGGGATGTGAAGATATCAAGAGAGCCACGAGATCTTATGAAATTGTCAACAAGTTATCACCCGAACATATAGGAGTTCGACTTCAGTTGACAAGACTCTATAAATTACAAGGTCAATTCAACAAGGCGATAGACATTTTAAAACAAGATCCCACAATCGAAGAATTGGATCCAGCAGTTTTGTATGAGAGATCTTTGCTTCTCTTCAAAGTCCGGAGGTACGATGAATATTTTGAATCTGGAATGCTCTTGTTTTCGAGACACTGCATGACTTTAAGGTCGAGATCGGAAATGACAGGACTAAGCAAGGCTACAAATATCCGTCAACGACTCGATGCTTTGCAGCTCCATCGATTATCACGCGGAGAAACAATTGAGGACGAGAATACTCCAACATTTGTTGCGAGTGACGAGCCTTCCTTAAAAAGTGAATTTGCACTTTTGCTACAAATGTGCAAGCTTGCACACAAGTTAAAAAAGTTCGGGCTTTGCCAGAGAATTTGTTTCACTGCACTGACCTCCAAAAGGTTTGAAAAGAAGAATTCTCATGTCATGTTCTTGTGTTTGGTGTCATGTATTCACAATGGAGATTCGTACCATGGCTATAATGTCGTGCGGGAATTGGTTCGTGTTCACCAGAAAGCTAATTTTTGGAATTTATTGAATATCATCATTCAGAAAGCAGAGGATTCGAGGCACAATAGATTTATAATGCGTTTGCTTGGCAGAGAAGATGTTCTTTCTTATTTACACATTTTACATGCCAACAACTGCTTAGTTTCTGGAACGTACAAGTACGCCCTCAACGATTACATATCGCTTTTTAAAATTGAACCGAATGCACTTCTTGCTCTCTTAGTAGCAGTTACTCTTCTGCAAATGGCTTGCCAGAAATTCTTTGCCAAAAAGAATCAGCTAGTGGCACAAGGTGAGGGTCAATCATTTTTTTAGATTTATTAATTTATTTTAAATTAATTAGTAGCTTTGATATCAATTTTAAAGTACAGGCGGCGAATAAAAATCCAACAAACAAGTGAAAAATAATAAATGTGGCTTCAGATTTCGAGATTGCGAGAATCTATTGTCTATATGTCGTGTGTTTTTGTTTTAGCGTTGGCATTTCTTAAAAAATACGCCCAATTACGAGGAAAAGTAGGAGAGCAAGAAACTAATTTTAATACAGCACGCGCATTTCATCAACTTGGATTGCTACCTGCTGCTGTGCATTATTACAAACTGGTTCTTACGTTACCTCCATCTGAAGTGGTTCAGAAACATCGTCATCTTCTCGATTTGCGCAAAGAAGCTGCTTTCAACTTGCATCTCATATATTTAAATTCAGAAAACTATCATTTGGCTAGAATATATCTGGACGACTATATTACTATCTAAAGATTGTTCGATCGATCTTAGATATGTTAGTGTTAAAGTTTTATTACAAGAAATAAATTGTCATTTCATTTGGTGAATATTTTTCTCAAATTATTTTTCCTGCTCTCATCTTGAATTATTGTCTAATTTTAAGGAGAAATAGTATATTTCAATATCAGACATTTTGGCCACTGCTCACCGGTGAGCAAAAAATGTTGGCCATTGTATTATTTGTCCCTTATTATGTCATAAATTTCTTTCTCTATTTTTAACAACAGTGGAATAATTATTTTATTTGAAATTTTGAATGCTTCAGAAAAATGTCAACATTAGGAGCAAAGATTGAGTTCAGTACTTTCTGCGAAGGATTGGAAAAAATCCAGAAACTGAAAAGGGCTAATGAAAAGTTCGAGGAATTGAACAAATTGCTACAAAATTTTCGAGAATTGGGAACTAAATTAAGAAGCGAAAATAAAGATGCCGTAAGTTTTTTTATTTTGATTTTTATTCTTTTATTTTCAATTTATTGATTTTTGATTCCCTGCGATTATATTTTATTGTATTAACTAATATATTTTTCAGGACATTTCTTTGTACCCAATCTTGCGACTCTTATTGCCTAAGCTTGAAAGAGAACGAGATTCATATGGATTAAAAGAACATACTCTTACCGCTTTATACAACCGTATTTTTTGTTTGGCAAAAAACGCTTTATCTCCTCGAAATCAGCCAAACTATAGGTGAGGAAAAAGAAACACAGACAAAAATATTGTGAAAATTTGAAGTTTCACCGTATAATTTCATTGTTTTCAGAACTGAATCTGATGGAGAGGACCTTGCTGATCGCGTATTCATCGCAGTACGGAATCAGCTTCAAAATAACCAGAGTTCACTCTCCCTCGATGAAATCAATGAATTTCTTGATAACGTTGCAAGAAAGAACGCTTCAAATGAAAGGAAAGATTTGATAGTTCTAACAATGGCAAAGAAATTAAGTGCTTTCGAACTTAAGTGGTTAACCAGAATTATACTTAAAAACTTAAGACTTTCCATTGGGCAGAACAAAATTTTTGAAGGTAAAATATTAATTCTTTCATCCGATTTTCTTGGATTTTTTAATTCTTTGAAATTCCTTACAATTAAGGGTGTTGGATATTTAGGGAGAAAAGATCGACTTTTGAGATTTGAACTTGGACCCAACACCTTTATGAATATTTTGCCACATTAAAACATATGTATTATTTGTATTTATTTTATCAGTAAACGTCTTTTGCATGTTTATAGCCTTTCATCCGAACGCTCAAGACTTATACAAGGTGACGTCAAATCTTCACGAGGTTTGCGATAGGTTGAATGTTAAAAGTAACGCAAGTGTAGAAAAAGCAACAATTAAGATATTTTTTCACGTCAAGCCTATGCTTTTAGAGCGTTGTAAAGTTGAAGACGTCGAAAAATTATTTCGAGGTCAATCGCTGGAGTATTTCTTGCAATTAAAATACGATGGCGAGCGATCTCACATTCACATGAATGACGGAAAATTCAAATATTTCACAAGAATGGGACATGACGTCACAAAGAACACATCGTATGGAGAAAAAAGTGATTCTGGTAAATGTTTTATATTAATATTTTTTAATATAAAACTAGTATTATTATACGAGTACTACAATGCGCTAGGAATGTTACATTTCTCACTTTCAGATATTTTCATATTGATATAAATGCATTTTCAGGTGGATTTCTGACAAATAATATCGTCCGACTTCTTAACAAAGACTGCCAATCGATGATTCTGGATGGGGAATTAATGGGCTGGCATAAAAAGAAAAAAGTGTTTGGCTCTAAAGGCATGAATTTCGATGTGAAAAAGCTTACACCTAAAAGTTCTTTTCAGCCTTGCTTTATTGCTTATGACATTATTTTGTATAATGATAAGTTGCTCATTGATACACCGTACAGTGAAAGATTAAAGATTTTGGAGAAGTTATTTCGAGAAGAAGAAGGAATTTTGCTAAAATCTAAAACAATAAGGGCATCTAATAGGTATTTATTCTTATGCTCATATCGAGGAAAGTACCCTAATATGAGATGAGCTTCTAATATGACATTATTATCTTACTAATTAGTAATTGCTTACTAATTCACTTTGGTAATAGGTGACTTACTATTTCGTTTAGTGAAAAGCTGAATTAGGGTGGTCCACAAATGACAAATTTTAAAAATGCAATGGGCTAATAGAAATTCTTGTAATTGCACAAAATGAATTGGGTATCTCATAATAGGGACTTTTCTTCTTATAAAATGTAAATTTGACACACACTAAAAACTATTTTACATTCAATAGTGAGCAGATTTTAAAGTTCTTCAACGAAAGTCTAGACAACAATGAGGAAGGAATTGTGGTCAAGAAATGTGATGGGTTGTACCAACCGAATGTTCGAGAGGGTAGTGGGTGTTACAAAATTAAAGCTGAGGTAAGTTCGAGGAAGATGTTATGAATCAGTATCCAAACGCAAAGAAAAACAGTATTAAAGTTAATTTTTTTTTTTACAGTATTCTGATGGTTTGATACATGATTTGGATTTGATCATTTTGGGAGCTTACTATGGTGACGGAAAAGCAGCAGGAAAGTTAAACAAATTTCTGGTGGGAGTTGCGGATCAACCGGTGAAAAAAGGCGATACACCGTCTAAATTTTATGCAATTGTTAAAGTTGCTTCTGGCCTGAATTATAAACAGTTAGAAAGGTTGCGGAAAATTTTCGAGCATCATTGGCTGTTAAAATGTCCTGAGGACATTGTAGGACCTAAGGTAAGTTCTATTTTTTACTACCTTTACGAATACATATTTCATAGAGAATTGATTTTAGCAATTTATACAATTGAATTTGTGTGTTTGATATATCTTTGTGCTTCTTTATTTGAGATAAAATTTGTACATATTTTAAAA
>CAJFCP010000050.1:4516750-4542231 GCA_904066005.1 Synergus itoensis | reverse complement strand
TGAACTGAACAACTATTTCCAGAACTGAGTCTTGCCCTGATCTTACCACTTTAAGTTTCAAATCAAATAGCGAAAGCTCCGACCATATAATTAAAGTATAGAAACAGCACAAATCTAAAAAACAAAACAATGTTAAAGCCCATTAGTAAAATAAATTTAAGCAATGCATCTTTAATGTTAAAGCGAGGAGTTAATTACTAGCAACTTTTAAGTGTACATTAAATAGCTTAAGGGGTCAGCCATTTATTACGTAACGCTTTTTTGACGATTTTTGGATCCTTCCTCCCCCCCATTGTAAACAGGGAATTAAAAGCTCCTTTTGAACCCTTCCTCGCCCCCTAAAAGCGATACGTAATATATAGACAACCTTTAATTGACTGTGTTAAATTTTATTATTTTTTGAAAATATTATCAAACCTTCTGCTGGCTCAAAGACTATTTCTGCCGTCAAATGACGTATATTAGTTTTATCCACCTGAACATGGTCCAATGAAATATTCTTCACTTCCTTCGGACGATAATTTTCTGTAAAAAGAGAGATGGTTTATATGTACTTACGATTACCAAGATAGAAAATAAGAGATCATATGGATAGGATAGGAATAGATCGTTTTTCACTGTACTTTCATTCGTAGTGAACCATGATGATGTTTCCGGTTGTGTCACGCCTTCCGCTGTTACTCTATATAGCCGGTATCGGTATTTTGTACCAGCTGTCAAGTTTGAGAAAAGAGTAAATTTTCCATTGGTCTGAAAAATGAAACAATCAATAAAACATGTTTTTAATACCTATATTGTCTAATAAAAAACAAAGAAACGTGCAACTGAGTTTTTTCCGAAACCTTACAAAACTGATGGGTGCCGTAAAAAAAATGTAAACATTTTGCCTTTTTTGAGCCACCCTTCTTACCACTTTGATTTCTTCTTGAAATCTTATTTCTGTAATTTCTTCAATGATATATATTCCCGGATTGTGTTTAATTGATATTAAATTTTCATCCTTACAGTGAAGCATCACACTCGCATTAGCCGAAATATTTAGGCGTGGTAATTCTAAAAATCAGTAAATTCATTAGTCTTATTTCGTCAGCCATTGTTATTATGAACATTTAATTTCACTTTAAAAGGTATATAATATAAGCCTCTATTAATATTGCGCTGATGAGAAGCAAGAGAAGGTTTACCTGGTGTTAAATAAAGATGTTGATCCTCACATGATTTTAGGCACGTTTTCTGTAAAGAATTAAATAAAATCTTTTAAAGAATCGGTACGTAATAAATGAATGATCCTTAAGCTTTCTAGAGCTTATAAGCTCTAGAAAAATGGATTTTTACGGATTTTGATCATTAAAAAAGTGAAAGCTGAAAGGAGATGTGATTAAAAATTCCATCGCTTTTAAATAGAATGTATCTTAAATAAAATTACTGTATTAAGTAAACTTCACTAAGACACACTTCATACTTCACTGAGACCAAGTCAATAAAGGAAATTAATTAGAAAGATAATCTTTTTTACCTTCGAATTCAGAGCATTGTTTGTGCGTATTTTCAAAAAGCTTGTTAGAGCGTGAATAAATTGTGTCAATAAGACTTCGCTTAAACATTATGAACAACTCTAATGCGAGAAATTAAAACTGAATATATATTATATATATATTTTTTTTAAGTAAATGTGTTTTGAAGATCACATTCTAACTTTAAGAATTCAGAACTTTACGTTCTGAATGTTAATTGAAGGAGATTAATAAATTAAACATACAGAGGATTGTTATTGTTTTTATGTAAATATATACCTGTATAGTTTCATTATGAAGGTTTTTTTAACATTGGTTGCGTCAGTATGTGAGGGACTTATGTAACGATCTTTTTTTAATAGTAATTAAGGCCAAAAAAATCTTCCAGAGTAAAGTATTATATAACCGATTTTAAAATTTAAAATGCAGTAACACATTTTGGATCTTTTCATGTCTTTTAAGTCTATAAGACAACCATAATGTAGGACTTGTGTGTGCCTACTGGGAATCTCCATCTCATGCAGTCGCTACAATCTATCAATCGCACTGACAGTTACTTCTTTTTATCGTGAATAATTTTTACCTTCGAGTATACCAGAAGGCTGGAATGATTTTATCCTCTTTCAAGGTAAAAGATGCTCATTTTTTTTGAAGATTTATTTTCTTTCTATACTGATTTTAGTTAAAATATTACATGAATGAATTTCAGAACAAAGGCTCTATATATTTTAAATATGACCCTAAAATATGCATTTGGTATACGTGAACATGCTCTAAAGTCGTTTTTTGAGTATATAATGTTATTTTTTGGACACAAAAGTGCGCTGTATTTGGAGAATCACCCATATACACTAATTATTGGAATTAGTGTATAGAGAGTATATAAATGATGTCCTCTGTTATTCTCGAAGGTTGAAATGTCTGGACATTCAAGTGTTAACGTATAATGCGCATTGAATTTAAAGAATCATTGATAGTATATAGTTACTTACATTGTTACTACATTGTGTGAAACATCTTGCAGTGATTAAAGCTTCATCATAGGAAAGACCTTTAACGTATATCATACAACAGAAAAAATTTAGAAGCAATAATATATCCATTTTAAAAATTGTTGGCAAAAGAGACATCTTATTATAAATGAAACATTGAAAATTGGTGTCCATGTTAAATCTTTCAGATAAACTCTAAGAGAGAAATACACAGCCGTTCATAAAAATTACCGCGCGCTTGTGAAACATGAATACAATTTTCAGTAGCTGATACATTTGGAACAAGCTCCCACCACTCTTAGTCAGGGCCGCATTTACGCAATGTTATCTTTTATGTAGTATAATAAACCATTACCTTACTACGTGATATTTGATATTAGTTTTTACCAGGAATTTTTTTTACCTTTCAGTAAAAACATAAGTTTCAAGGATTTTTAGAGTTCAGGTCCAGCAAAAACAATAAAATTCTTAAGTAGAGGGTCCGATTCTGAATACTGGCTTAATCTTAAAACTGACTTGATTCAAAACTTTTAATATATAATAAGGAAGGTATCAATTATTTAAAAAAAAAAACTGCAGCTACGTTGCACAAAAGATTTTTAATTATATTATTATTGAAGATTAAGACAAAGGTTAAAAAATTCTTATACTTGAGAAAGATGACAAAGGCGCGCGCCTGACAATCCAGTTAATAGGGCGAATCGAAGGCATGACTAGCCATATGTATTCCGCAAACTTTCTTATAAACATACAAAATAAATTTTGAGCAACAGATAGTAATAAGGAAAAGGTTCACCCATTGTTTTCTATAGCACAAAATATATATTAAAATATATATTCAGATTGAGAGTCAATCAAGATAATAAGATTTAGTTGACACAATAGGTTTTGCTGATAACAATAATGTTTATTCAAAAGTAGAAGCAATTGTCTAAACATGTTTTTATGCTTCACACTTGCACATTAAATCGAAATTATTTGAAGAAAATCTTTAACATTGTACAAGGTCTTTGTAATTGCAAGTGTTACTTTTGGCATCAAAGAACAGATTTTCTGGACAGTTCATCGAAGTTGGCAGGTAACCATGCACATTTGGGACACAGTGGTAAAATTTACTACAATCGTGAGGATCACGCACAATTCCAGGACCTTGACACAATTCTTTCGAAGTATCAGATATTAAATTATTTGATTCATGATCTGCATTACTATTAAACTTGTCAGAAGAGGTTGATTCTTGAACTGAAGCAGAATTATAACTTGGTACAGAATCATGTTTTACATCAGATGACTCTTCAGGTGAAATTTTATTAGAGACAACGTTGGGTACTTCTGCTGTAACTGATGACAGAACTCGACCGCTGCGGATGAGATTTAAGGTTTTAAGAAGTGGATACTTCTCTCCACAAACTCCATTGAAGTCATCTGTTTCTATACTCCACATCATCGTACCACCAAGTTTCATTTTCTTTGCATATTCGACCTTATCTTTGACGGAGCTGAAAGTAAATGTTGTATGTGAGCATATGAGTTTTTAAACTCTTCTTTATATCAGTCTTTTTAAAAATTTAAGAATTATTACCTAACATCATCGTATCCAACAATTTGGTTGCCATTATATGCATATGGAACATGTTGATCCTTGTCATATACAGTCTGCCAATTTTCTTTCTTCTGTAACTCACAAATCTCGTTATATCCCAACATACCACTTTCTTTAGTATATTGACCAGCTGTTCCTGGACCAGTGAAAGGTGCACCTCTCTTATGTTGATTAGGGTCAGCTAGGGTAAAAGACCGACCGTAAGAGCCGATACCAAGATTTAGTTTATCTGGCGTTGCTCCTTGTGATAGCCAATATTTAACGGCTGCATCCTAATAAAAATTCCATTCGATTATTAATTATACTAACGGATATTATACATAAAAAATTGTAGAGATTTTGATCAATTTTACATGAGTTTTAAGATTGAGAGAGTATAAGTCGCGCTACACCTATCTCAGAATTTTTGGCTGATTATACATTGACCTCCACTACTCACGAGCCATACACTCTAGTTACTTTTGTGTACTTTTATGATTCTCTGTTTTTAATCGATTTATATGAAAAAAACTTCGCTGTATCGATTAAGACCAGAGGCGAATTGATGATTTCATAATTAAGGGTGATATTGAAGATGAAAGTTGAACGTAAACACGCGTTCGAGTGCTGCCGGTTTTAAATCCCTGTTTCTCGTAAAATTGAATTTCGTCGCTTTCCTAATTCCACGCCACATATAGAGCTATTTAGTAGTAAATATATAATATGTACGTACCACATTTAATTTTGCTTGAGATGAATCTTCTTGTGAAGAAGAATACAGTGGAGCATTATGACCAACTTTTTTGTTAGCATCAAATGATCCATGGAAATCGTAGGTCATCAGATTTATAAAGTGCAGATATTTTGATAAATCTCCAATTTTATAGGCTGCCGCAGTCGTCTCACCAGCTCCAACTGCCGCAGACAAAATGAATTTATGTTCATCGAATTTTTGTCTCAATTCTTTCAACAACTGAACGTAATTTTCTTTATCTTGTAAAGTAGGGTACTCCCAGTCAAGGTCGAAACCGTCGAAGTTGTGAGCTTTCAAGAATTGGACAATGTTGTCAACAAGTTTTGATCGCAGCGCTGGATCAGCAGCTACCCTGTGAAATGTGTATCATCAGTATTCATTGTATTGAACATATTTTTTACATTATCATGAAAAGATTGTAGAGTGGGAACAAGTGGGAATGATAACCTACTTGGCATATGTCACTGAACCTTCATTCCAGCCACCCATGGCAACCATGATCTTAGTCGAAGGGCTCTTTTTTCGAAGCTCGGTGAATCTACCGAAGCCATCTTTGCCTCCACCATCTTTTAAATCTTGCCATGGATCCAAAACTTTGACAGTAGCATCGTCAGAAAGTCCAACGAAAGCATAAATTAAATGACTGCATAGGGAGGGATCAATCTTGGAAATATCAAACTGACCCTGGGACTGACGGTATACTGACCAACTACCAAAGTAACAAACGACTCTTTCTGAAAAATAAGTACGTGACCGAGAGTTAACTACTAGCCATTTTAATGGATAACTGAATTCAGTGAATTTAATTTATCTTTCACTTACTTTCAGTTTGGCCAGCAGCAACAAAAGCCAAACATCCTACAAATGCTAAAAGCAACTGATGCATCTGTAAAATGATTAAATAAATATTCTTATAAAAATTAAAATTATTTTTGTAATCACAATATATAATTGAATTGTAAATATTTCTGAGTTTTCTTTCTCGGAGGGAAATCGACTTGATCTTAAAAAATAGACAAAATATATCTCAAGTCTTCTTAATAACTTTGTTCAAATAAATAATAATTAAAAAGTATTATTTACCTTGTATTTTCACTAAATATCTTCAAGCATGTAACGAAGAATCACACTAACTTATGATTACTGTACCATAGCGCAAGCCTATTTATTGTCGGAATTTGAAAACATTTTGATGCCTGTTCAAATTAAAGTATCATTTGCATATCTAAAATAAACATTGCCTAAGTATGCTCTTATTTTAAATGAATAGTTCATTCCTAATTTACAAAGATTCAGATTCAAAAAAAAAAACTGTACAAATGGAGAGTTTCCTTTAAAATGGTATATATTATCATATTTCTTCATATTTTATAGCAGTGAGCAAAACAATGTGTAAATTTACAGCCTTTGTGACCTCCGTAAAAAATAAACCCGATCTTTTTTGGTAGAATAAATATGATGCGTATACGCAAATTTAAAGGGGGTTTCTTTACTGACACATATAAGCTACCTTGTGTAATAGTAGTAGTAATAATATTAGTAAAATTTAACTAAATCAGATTGAGAGAGTAGCTATCAGCCTATAAAAAATATATCGTATTTCGGCTGCTCTTTAAAAAAATTTCCTGTTCGAAATTTGACACATTTCGGCCTCGATTTCAAAAGGTTTTAAAAACATTTCCAGAGATTTCAATGGATTTCAAAAGATTGCAAGTATCTTATAAAGGTATGCATACCAGAATTAAAACGTGTTTGGACCCTTGTGGATATTTGATGAATTGTATTAGCCGCAAGTTCACGAAATAAGAATGTCGAACGCGCAGTTACAAACAAGCTGTTATATCTTCCAGGCTTTACGGTTGCGAGGGCGCGTAAATATGTCGATATCCAGAGGTGATCTGAAAAGTTTCGAATGATTTTGCCTGACGCGAACATCATTTTACTACTGGGTGGTTATGTAATGCCAATAAGGAACTTTAATACTAATTCAAGGGTAGGATACAAAATATTTCTCTTAGTAATTACACTCCTTATGTAAGTATTGCACCTTTTATAACATTCACTGGGGTTCAATTGAATTCTTTCCCGAAACAGCAAGGATTCTTGTAAATCAAAGTTTTTATAGGCAGTATCTAAATCTATTGTGTGCGGAACAGTTTTTTTCGTCAAAACTGTAGATTTTAGAAATCATATTTTCCCTAACATTTATACTGTATGTATCAGTTAAAAAATATTATCATATTGTAATGCATGCGTGTATAACATTACGTTTCTGCGCATTTCAGAGAAAAAATTGGAATTTCGACGTAAGGGGAAAATCTGCTGCGTCGCAAGAAGAAAGTTCTCAGAAGGAAGAAAAACAATTATTAAATATCGTACCTGTCTTGCCGATATTGCCAGGAGCACCTCTACCACCGAAACTTACGAAACGATCATACAGTTCACTAAGGTGTGTATTTATCGCGTTCATGCATCGTTCCTTTATCTTCAGATTCCAATAAATAATTCAAAATTTCTATTGTGTAGTTCCACTAGTTCAATTTTGAATGGAGAAGATGCAGAAGTTGGCGGTTGTGATATTATCACACTGCACCAATCTGGAGAGGGTAGAATGGTGCTGGCAACGAGAACGCTCGCTGAGCGAGAGAAAAATCCCGATAGGATTTCTCTGGATCGCAGAGGCTTGACAACATTTCCTAACATAGTTGACGAGCCCAAATTACGTTTGATATCCCTTCAACATAATTTACTTTCTAAGATCGAAGTTCATCACTTGACACAGCTCACGAAGCTAGTATTTCTCGACTTGTATGACAACCAAATTGAAAAACTTTGCAACATGAATACGTTGGAAAACCTAAGAGTATTGTTAATAGGGAAAAATAGAATAAAAAAGGTCGAAGGATTGAAACAATTGAACAAGCTGGAAGTTCTTGATCTGCATGGTAATCAAATCACACAAATTTCGGGCTTAGATGAACTAAGTTCTTTAAAGGTACTCAATCTGGCTGGAAACAACATCAAAGTCATCGGCTGTAATGATTTTCAAGGGCTTACATCTTTGAAGGAATTGAACCTGAGGCGTAATAAGATTAAGAAACTATTGGGGTTTGGAAATACCCCACAACTCCAAAAGGTGTATCTCAGTAACAATGACATACACAGGTATGATAAAAAAAAATTAGTATTGCGATGTTGTTTATTATGAATTATTTTATTTCTTTAAGCTTTACAAAATTTTCTCTACTATAGGATTGAAGATATGGGAAGTCTAGCCAATGCTCTACAGCTTAAGGAAGTAGCCATTGATGGCAATCCTGTAACTCTAATTGGAGAATCCGTATCGTTTTTGGTTTCCTATTTACCAAATCTACAAGTTATATCAACTATGCACATCACTGAACATATTAGAAGAGCTGCTATGGCCTGGCGAACAACAAAAGAACAATCAAACCCTGCTTTTCTTGATCTCAGCACACAAGTCTGTATTAACGTTCGGCGTGAGGAAGTTATTTCAAATGCAAAAACTAATTGGGAATTACTCAGATCTCAAGCCAAATGCTTTACTAATGGCGTCGGGAAACAAAATCCTATAAAAAGTGATCATGTTCGAGGTTTGCAGTTGCAAAATTCGAAGGAGCTAGAAACTGTGAAACTTAAGGGTTTGGGCAGGACAAAATCCGAAATATATGGAAGTTTGACTTCCATAAATGAAAATGTTGAAACTAAAAAAAAACATTTCAAAAAGCGCAGCAATTCCAGCGATAACATAGTAAAGAGCGAGAATAAGATAAATCCTCTCGAATTTAAACTACCACCTGTTTTAGTACCTATTATTGATAACATTACAAGAAAGAAAACAAATAAATATTTTGAAACTGATAAAGGTACCTGCTTTCAAAAAAATATCTTAGACTTTAATTCAGATAGTGAGAGAGAAAGTTCAGAGAGTCACGAAAGTCTCAAAAGTGGATTAAGGTGTCATCTGATAAATTCTAATAATCGAGCGATCTCCTTCGACTGTGACATCAGTAATGAAGTATACAATAAAGAATCAACACTTGCTTTTGCCTTTGATTCAGTTCAAAATGACTCTCAGGATTCTGAGAGTTATAAAGGAATTTTTAATAAAACTTTGAAATCATTTTTAAATCAAGAGGACATGATAAATGGCCTGGTCAAGTCATCATTGTCTTGCTCTCGACTCGAATCATTAAAATCAAAAACCAGCAGTTTAGACAGTGCTAAGTCAGGTTTGAGTGATACGAGTAGTTCTTCCTTGAGTAAAGTGAGCTCTGAAGTGTCGCTTGAGGTTCGAGATGAAAAAGACCGAGTAAAAAGTGCACAGGAAAAGAAGATAGTGTATTATAAAAGTAATAAAGCAGCGATGGTTCGTGCAAAGCACAAATTTATTCCACCGTCCAGTCCTCCACCTCAGTCGAATCCACCAAAGGAGAAGGAGCAAGGTATGATCAGTCAGGTACTAGTAAATTTTTCTTTCTGCAGTAAAAACAGACCAAGACAAGCTGAATTGAAGCTAGTTTACTCTCTCAATCTGAATTAGTTAAATCTTAATTCGAATACATATTGTTTTTTTATTCATCACAGCTGAATACAATTTTATACAGCCACTCTTCTTTATTTGAATAAACATGAGAATTAATAGACCTTCAATCATAGCTAAATACGTCTTATTACAATACTTGATTTTATAATCAACAGGTGGTGATTATTTGATTGAAATCATCGGCCGATGTTTAAACGTTTATGGTCAAGGCGCTTTACGCTTTATCGACCGACCATGGGATGCAAATAAAGCAAGTGAAGTAAATGTCGTTAAATTTAATTACATTCAATTTAACGGTGTTGCGCTAATGTTGAACAGGCTGAAAAATAGATTCTCAAATATTGAACACTATATCTTTAAAGAGACCAACATTAGTCACCTAGGTCAGCTAAATGCTTTGGCCGAAGTACAAGGGCTGAGCAGTTTCCAAATCGAAGCGGAAGGCAATCCTATTATTTCGAAGAATTGGAGAATGTATTCTGTTTTTCGCCTGGTTCATTGGGGACTTAAAACAATAAACGGAAATGAAGTAAGTTCATTTTTATAACAATCGCCTTGAAAGATGGAAATTTCTTGCCTGTAAATGATGTACACTGATGAGATCACCTTTTTTTTTTTAAATATAGATAGCAGAAGAAGACATTCAAAATGCTGATCAGGAATATTCCGGTCTCGCTGATATAGTAATGTGGTCATTACCAGAATCACTACTACAACCATTATTACAACGGTTACACTTGGAAAAAGCACAGTCACAAAATGGGGCACAATACACTGCCAAACAATTTTTATTCAGCAGCGATCCAGCTTTGCGAAACGTTGTTGCCAAGGAAGCTTTACAATGGAGAAGAGGCAATATCACTCAAGTGGGTTCGAAGAAATAACAGACTTGCAGGTTTCGTGATTCGAATTTGACTAAAAGCTTTTAATCATTTTTTCTATGATGATTGCAAATATGCGACAGATTCTCGAGTCCGAAAAAATGTAGTGTCATGTCGAGCTAAGGTTCAATCTTTAATTTTAGTCTGACTGTCATGAGAAAAGAGATCAATAATAGTTTAAAAAATAATGTCAAAAGAATAGTAATCCAAGGTAAAGAATTAAAGGTACATTAATAAACTGAATCACCCAATATTTAAACAAATCCAATATTTCTTTTTTATAAGGGTTGAAAATGATTTTGATTATAAAGTTCGAGATCGCTTAAGTGTTAATAAAAAATATAATATATTTATCTCACGATACTTATTTATTATTTTTATTTTCTTGTTAAAGGAGGATTTGATCTGGAGGCATAAGGGAAAAGTGCACTTATCTCAGTTAATCGACCAGACAATTGATGCAATACAAAAGTTACAAATCCTCGATAATGATTGGCCCAATATACTGTACGAAATAATTCGAGATACCTTAAAAGATTATTCAGATATGAATGTATATATGAAACAACGTTGTAATATTCTAACAGAAGAAATAAAGTAGTTGAAATTTGTTATATACGGTGTAACGTTTAATTTATTCTTAATTCGGGCCTGGATCTAATAATATAACATAAAAACTTTGAAAGATCAAATTACTCATTGTGTTAAATATAATACATTCAATGTGAAATAATATTTTACAAAATAATCTGAGGGAATGAGACAGTCACCGATACGCATTGAATTATTATTAGTTTAGTATTTAAACAGGTGTAATATTTGAGTTTATCGTATTTATGAAGCTAATATTTGTATAAAAGAATGATTCTGTTGAAAACATGGTAAATACTGGCGATAAAATTTATCTGAAATTAGACTTTGGTTATCGTAGACACAAAATTTATATTAAGAAAAGGCTTGCAATTAATTCTTTACAAAAACAGCACAAAAAGGAATTTCTAAGTGTCATCAATCTTCCTATCGTCTTTCAATATAATGTGTTATCTTAGTGTTCAATCAAGTGTACACTATACTCGTTACTCAAGTTAGTATCTTCTGTGATTTCATTCCAAGGAGTTGGCTGAAGGATAATCAGAAGTAGAAGCGAAAAAATAAGTTGAAAAATCTAAAACTAAGTTTATAAAAAAGTATAAAAATGTGGAAAGCCTTTTTTTTAATCTTGATAGTTACAGCAGCTGCCACAAAGATTCCAAATGATACAGTTGAAGTGGTACGTACTCATAAATATATATGTATCTCGCAATAATATTCTACTTTAATTTTTATAATGTAAAATCGTAATAAATTAGTTTTCTAATTTGAAATTATGAAAAATACATCTCACTCGGATCAGTATTGTAAAAAATTCTGTATTTTCACCCTCTTGTCAAATTTTCTCTGAAAGGTCTTCAAATATTTTTAAGATGAAATACTTTATTTATTTTCAATAATATCATGATAAGAGCAGGGCGTGTCATCACATTTTGCAACCCAAATAAAACCCTATTTACATGAAAACTTTCAGGGGCGAATCCAGAAAAATATTTTGGGGAGGGATTTAAAATATCCATGGACAAATATATCGACTTTTTGTATGTTTAATATTATGCTGAGTAATTAGCATCTTTCAGTTTAGCTTGATAAGCTGTAATAAAAATCTGACAAAAGTAGCTAGAAAGTTTATTTTATATTGAACACTGATAAAAAATATAGATACAAGGAATTTTACACCGTATTTATCAAAAAATAAATACCCACTGGGCAAAGTTCTCATTGTTGTTTGACAGTTTATATGATGTACCTATATTAGGGTTTTATTTGACCGGTAATTAAGTTTTAAATATTTAATTATAATTGCAGAAAAGGTCAAACGTATCTTATAGTTTTGATATCGACTACGAAAATGATCAATTTCTTCTTGATGGTAAACCTTTTCGATACGTTTCCGGTAGTTTCCATTATTTTCGAACACCAAAACTATATTGGAGAGATAGATTGAGGAAAATGAGAGCTGCTGGATTAAATGCGGTTTCAACGTAAATATTTACTATATATATACTTAAGTAAGTATTTACTATATATGTACTTAATTTTATTATTGGATTTCATTTCAGGTATGTAGAATGGAGTTTACATGAACCTGAACCTGGTAAATGGAACTGGAATGGTGACGCAGACCTTCTTGAATTTTTAAAAATTGCTAAAGAAGAAGATTTACTTGTGCTGCTGAGACCTGGTCCTTATATTTGTGCTGAAAGAAATTTTGTAAGAAATTGTAATGTAAAATTGTATTGTTTAATGGTAAAATAACAGCACAGAGCTATTACTAACTCAAGTTCCCAAACATCATTGCAATTAGTATGAAAACGAAAAAATTGAGTTCGTTGCACGCTGACAATAATTATGCACCTGCCGGAATGTATATATGAATTAAATTTAATAATTTATTTATAGGGTGGATTTCCAACTTGGTTACTAAGTCTTTTACCAGATATCAAGTTGCGTACAAATGATAGCAGTAAGAAAAATTATATAAGATATACTAATATTTAAGTATACCTATACAAATATATGCTGCATATAACATAAGTTTAACTTTCATTTTCTACAGGATACATGGCATACGTAGAGAAATATTTGAAAGAAGTATTAACAAGAGTGAACCCCTATTTAAGAGGAAATGGAGGGCCCATTATTATGGTGCAAGTATGTTTTTCATAATGAATATCCAGCAATACTTTAAAACGCGCACTTAATAATACATAATAACTTTGTACTGTTTTTCACAGGTGGAAAATGAATACGGAAGTTTTAATGCATGTGATGTTCAATACAGGAGCAACCTTAAAAGTATTTTTCACAGATATGTTAAATCGAAAGCAGTCTTATACACCACTGATGGTCCTCAGAATTCTATGCTTCGATGTGGATATATTCCGGGTGTTTTTGCGACTATAGATTTTGGACCGACTAATAATGTAACTAAATATTTCCAAACGATGCGAAAATTTCAACCACGGGTAATCATTTTCTCGTTTTTTAATTTTTAATTTTTTAATTTTATTTAACAAATTTTTTTGATGATTTTTGGACTCTCCTTCCACTCTTGTAACGAGGGGGTGGGTTCAAAAAGTAATCAAAATGGGGTGATATGGATTATACAAGCTCCCTGTATAATAGATATGCTTCAAATTTTTAATAGGGACCCTTGGTGAATTCCGAATTTTATCCTGGATGGTTGACTCATTGGGAAGAACGTTTACAGAAAGTATCAACAATAGAAGTTGTGCAAACATTAGATGAATTATTGGCTATAGGAGCCTCAGTAAATATATACATGTTTTATGGTGGTACGAATTTTGGCTTCACATCAGGTAAGAGATTCTTATTCTTTAACTAATATCTTTGCTTTAACGCGTAAATATTGAATCTTAAAATTTATTTAAATCCCTTATACTGTTATAGGTGCAAATACTGATCCTGCATATAGACCTCAACTGACTTCATACGATTACGATGCTCCTTTAACGGAAGCTGGAGATCCCACGCCCAAGTACTTCGCAATAAGAGACGTAATAGCAAATGTAAGTAACTCTAACACTAATTTGTAGTAATTTTACATTAATATATGTTCATTTACGTTTCCTTTTAGTATCTACCGTTACCAGATTTACCGATACCAACTATCTCAACGAAAAAAGAATATGGCACGTTAATTCTAAAACCTGTCATTAGATTGTTTGATCCTTTAGCACGAACATTTCTCAGTTCAGTAACTGTTCAGAGAGAAATACCACCACATTTTGAGGAACTACAATTACCATTACAACTAGTCCTCTATGAAACTTCTTTACCCATGAGTTATAAAGATCCTAAGATTTTGGAAGCTATCGTCCATGATAGAGCCTATGTTTACACAGATTTACAACCAATTGGTACTTTAAGTCGCACTCATAAGATATTTAGTATACCACTACAAAATTATACTCAAAAACACTTGGCTCTGCTCGTAGAAAATCAAGGCTATATAAATTACGGAAATTATATAAAGGATTTCAAGGTATGATTTATAAACTTCACAATAAAATTGTGTTTTTATATGATTCAAAATTGGGAATATTTGTATTCAAGACAAGTTTTTTAACTAATTAGTTAAAAAACTTCAGTTTTAGTAATATGAGATGTAATTGTTTCAGGGTCTATGGAACGTGACAGTGAACAAGAATAATCTTTCAATGTGGAATGTGACTGGTTTCCAGTTAGATAACATCAAGCCCCTTCGTAAAATTGTCAACACTTCTTTGGAATTGGACAATTTTCATGGAGGACCTGTTTTTCTTCGAGGAACCTTTAATATCAAGGGAGCACCTGCAGACACTTTTCTTGATACAACAGGATGGGGAAAGGGTGTAGCTTACATAAACGATAATAATCTTGGTAGATACTGGCCTTTAGCCGGTCCACAAAAAACTTTATATGTGCCGGGCTCTTTCTTGAAGGAAGGTGATAATGAACTCATTTTATTAGAATTGCAATATGTACCGAAATCTCGAAGTATAAAATTTCAGTCTACTCCCTATTTCACTTACAATAATACAATTTCTGAAGATAACAATTCGGATTCTCTGCATGATTCATAGCTCCTATTCTTTCCAATTTGTCTGTCTACAATGAACTTGATCCATCCGGATCTTACCCGATATATTCTTCATAATTCTTAGATGAGATCTTTTTGTCACATCCGTCATAATATAAAATAAAAAAGCGTGTCTACAAATGTATATTTATTATATATAAGTATACATGTACATATACTAAAGGTATATTGCAGATATGTATCTGAAATTTCGCTTATAATAACATGTTTAAAATTATGTTTTTAGTTGGAATAAAAGATGAAAAACAAACAACTTTTTGTAAGGAAAAAGTTTGAATTCCTGGTCAACTTTAAAATTGTACGACTCAGTGATCCGACTTAATCGGCTTTTGTTTCACACGGGGACGGAAAATATTTTTCATATATTTATCCACCTGGGTGAATTCGCAATACGTTTGGCCAGAAATTTGGATTTTTACATTTTCGCTAACTTTTTTTCTTTTGTCATTAGGCTTTATAAGTTAAGCTTTCAGTTAATGCAAGTTTGTTAGTGATTTTCAAAGGTAAAAGAGTTCGTACAAAATCCAAAGATGAGATATTTTTAAAAGCTATCAAATTACGTTTTGCAATGTTGAGCATTATTATTTGTTCATAAGTTTGATGCTCTTTTGTAGATATAAATGATAATAATCATCCGAAGTTTATTTATAATATCTAAAAATTTTAGTCACTGTTTTTCATGACAAAAAATTATTTTTATCATCGCTATCACTGACATCATGAGATTAGAGGAATACATGTTCAATACTTGTTATCTGGAATCAGTCTCAAGATTTTATGATTTATTTACGACGGAGATATTAGTTTGCGAATTGAATCGGTGATATTCATTTGGATAAAAACCAATTAATTACTTTGTAATGGTAATTTTCTAGAAATTCTTCCTGTATAGTTTAAATTTCGAAATTAGAAATGAAAGTCAATTTATATCCAAAATTAAGTAATCACTTTTTGAATTAAAAAGAAAAAAAATCATCTTTTGATTTCAGATGCAGTGGTTAACACTGATTTTAGCGGCAATGATAGCTATTGTTGCCGCTTTACCTAATGAAAGTGAGTATTATTTTTATATTTAAATATCTGTAATGTTAATTTTGGTAAATATTTGAAAATGACGATTAATCTCCTATAATATTTTGTTTACTTCCAGAAAAAATTGTTTGTTATTTTGGTAGCTGGGCTGTTTATCGCCCATCAAATGGTCGCTTTGATATTGCTGATATCGACTCAAGTCTATGTACACATTTAATTTACACCTTCGTTGGACTTTCGGAAGAAGGAAATATAAAAGTTTTGGATGCTTGGCAGGATTTGCCAGATAACTATGGAAAGAATGGTTTCGGAAGATTCAATGCCCTTCGTACTCAGAATCCTTCCGCTAAAACTTTGATTGCAATTGGCGGCTGGAATGAAGGTTCCACTAAATATTCCAGGTTTCTTTTAAAACTTTTTAGTGATATTTAACAATATTCAACATATAGCACCAATATCAAGAAAGTGATTTCAAAATGTGGATAGCAGATTTATATAATTAGCAATTTTTCATCAAATCAAATTTGATGAAAGATTGCATCAAAATTTTTAATGATTCTTCCAGAATATTTAGTAATCCATCTTTGCGACAAAGATTTGTCGATAGTGCCCTAAAATTTGTCAAGAAATATGGATTTGATGGGTTAGATCTTGATTGGGAGTATCCAAATCAACGTGGTGGACAAGCTGAAGACGTTGAAAATTTTACGTTACTTGTAAAAGAACTGAAAGAAAAGTTCGCTCCGGAAGGACTTCTCCTGAGTGCTGCCGTTGCTTCTGTTGAATCATCGGCGAGCAAATCCTACAACATTAAAGAATTTTCAAAATATATTGATTTTATCAATGTTATGGCTTACGATTTACGTGGATCTTGGGACGAGGAAAATGAAATTGGAATAAACGCTCCACTTTATCCTTCTTCAAATGAAAACGATCAGAAAAGAACATGGAATGTTGTATGTAAATCCTTCTTTTGAATATAATACTGATCTGGAATCAAATATCGGATAGAACTGAAGTAGATTATATGGATTTTTATTCATTTCAGGATAATATTGTGAAGTACTGGTTAAGTGAAGGAGCACCTCCAGAAAAAATTATCCTTGGAACTGCCTTTTATGGCAGGACTTTTACACTAGCTGATCCAAACAAGCATGATGTTGGTGATCTTTTCACTGGACCCGGAAGTTCTGGCAAATATACGAGACAGGTGGGAATGTTAGGCTACAACGAAATTTGTGAGCTGCATAAAACTCAGAGCTGGAATATTGTATTCGATACAGAACAGCGTGTTCCTTATTGTTATAGCGGCAACCAGTGGGTTGGATACGACGATGTTCGGTACGTTCCAAGTATAAAAAAAAGTCATGAGTTTCTATAAACAATTAGACATACTGTGTTTTGTCAATTCAAAATTTTTAAATAACTCTAATAATATACGACAATGTTTTTGTAGCTCATTAAGTGAAAAAGCGGAATACATCAAAAAAATGAATTTGGGTGGAGTCATGTTGTGGAGCATTGAAACTGATGACTTTAAAGGAATTTGTGGAGAGAGATACCCACTTCTGAAGACATTGAATAGCATTCTTCGTAATGGATTGCCAGTGACGCCT
The DNA here is from genome assembly GCA_904066005.1 of Synergus itoensis. NCBI lineage: Eukaryota > Metazoa > Arthropoda > Insecta > Hymenoptera > Cynipidae > Synergus > Synergus itoensis. The sequence continues at coordinate 4,524,597 of CAJFCP010000050.1, read as the reverse complement.
ACAGTTCCACCTACGACCGAAAACCCGGAAAAACCTACGCAACCTGATGTAACAACGGAAAAGCCTGAAGAACCAGAAGAGCCAGAAGAACCAATTCTTCCAGTTGATCCCTCCCAAATTTGCCAACGTACAGGGTATGTACGAGACCCTGAGGATTGTAGCGTCTTTTATTACTGCCAACTTGTTGGAGAGAGCTATGAAGTTTCACGTTTCCAGTGTCCACCTGGCACAGCTTTCGACCCAAAATTTTTAGGCTGCAATTTTGAAAATCTAGTAGAGTGTTGAAAAGATTTTTTAAAAAGTATGAAATATTAAAACTAAATGTAAAATATTTAAAAATAAATCATTATATCTCAAATCAAAATGCTGTTTCGTGTAGATTGAATTGTCTACGCACAATCGCATAAAACAAAAAACTTGAAGAACTATCTGTCATGGTACGATAATTTATTTATAATAATTCCAGAACAAGGCAGACATATATGTCTGTTACATTGTATTCCGCTGTATTCCTTTATGTACCATAGACATGTTTCTTATATTGTATCATAAGAAAATCGATAGTAGAAGTTATATTTTATACATGTGTATCGTATGCGATATCGTAAGATTATCTTACATTATTACATTAGTACTAATCATATAAATCTGTGATGCGATGCAATTGAAATAGCACCGAGTTCCAAGTTCAGTGACGCTGACACTACTAGTAATTCTGCAAATCTGCACATAAGGTACAGGTGTCTGGATCTCTCGTATCTCGTATCTTAAAGGTTAAATACTTTTTAAAAGAAAAAGAAAAAATGTGAAGCCATCCATGTCTAAACGATTTGTATGAGTTGTAATTTTTGTAAGATTTCGTTGGCCCCTGTCGACTCGTGATGATTAACATCCTAATTTTTTTTTTCGTAATATTGGCTTTGCGTGAAACTAGAACCTCCATTTTGATGAAAAAAAAAAACAAACTCTGAACTGATATTGTAAACTATCAGGGAAACCGTTCATTTAAGAATCTATTGTTATGTGAAACAATCAATTATCAACTTTCAATAAATCAAGAATTAATCGTTATCATTCCGATTCACTTGCGCAATTGAAATTATTATTTGCGTCTTTTGCTTAAATTTCATTGAGCGAACAAATCCAATTCAGTGACATCAAGACACCAAGCAATGTTTGGAGATTCAACGATTCAGCGTTTTCTCAAAAGAAAAGCTTCGTAAATAGAAGAAATAAACCGTGGGTTAATATTTACGGAGATCGGTAAAGATGCTAGTTGACTTCAAGATCACTGTCAGCTTGTTCATCTTGCTCACTTTCGTCATCTTCATCTTCCTCTTCTGAGAAGTATTGTGAGGGTGGGGATAACGGATCTTCAGAGAGCGATGTTTGAGAAGATGAAGGTGGTCTGGAGGCACCTTCTAATTTCACTTCAAATTCATCCATTGAGGTGCTTGGACCGGGAATTGTTACCGGGATAAACTGATCTAAATCTCCGGATGCCATCTCTGTTAGAAAAGAAAATGGATTTCAAGAAAATGCAAAAAAAATTTATTTGTCAAGGACATATGGTAGTAATTATCAAAGGAAAGAAATTTCCAATTCAAGGTTTTCAAAAATCTAAAAAAGGGGATTTCATGAGGCACCCTAATACTTACGTTCCACGTATTTTTCCAAAGATTTTGGAACCATTGATTTGGCCTTTTGCATATCATCACTTGAACATTCACCTTTATCTAGACCTAAAACCAAATATTCAATTCATCATTTGAAAATATATATTTGACCAAACTTGTAAAACTTGATTAAGAAGTGTAAGAAGAATTCTAATTACCAAAGGCTAAACCCATTCGTTTTAGGACCTCAATGTCGTCATGAATCTCGAATTTGTCGTTAAAATTAAACAGGTACTCAGTTCTGTAAGTCATTTTGTAAAAAATTATCAGTTAAAAAAAAGTTTAAACCTTAGACGTCAGTGTTTCGAACGCCCCCTTTTACGGGGTTCAAAATGTTTTCTAATTCGATACACTTAATAATTTTTTTTTTAATCTATGAAAAATAGACTAATAATAAAATAAAATAAAAAAATGAGGAACGTACTTTTCGTCGTTAATACAGCAGTCTATAACAGTTTTCTTGCTGGTGTTGACTATGATAAATGGCAACTGAATAGCCGAATTGGGCTTGGGCGGTCCATAAAGATGTTGGTGGATGCGGTTTCGTTCAACCAAATTTTTGAAGGAAATGTGTTGAAGAATAAGTTGATGAAGTTGCTGTGTTTTGGCTTTGATTCTTTCTATTTTCTTTTTCTTATCTTTCTCTAAAGACATACACTCTTGCAACGAATTTGTAGGCAATCCTAACCACCTAATTTCTTTCTTTTCCTTTGAAATAATATTCATAGCCATTAAGACGTTCAAGGCATCGTAAACTCGCCTTCTTATATTCTTCTGATCATACTGCTGCAAATAAAAATAATGAATAGTGAATTAATATATAATTGTATATTTCAATAATAATATTAATAATAAAACTTTGCAATAATTAAAATCAATAAACCTGGTCAGTTAATGAGTTTACGTGGGCTGGATTAGTAAATTCTCCGACTAACTCATCCGCCACCTCGTTATATGAAGTGGTCCCTTTTTTCTTCACCTTTTCGCATACTTTCATGGAAAAGTGTCGCAAACCTTTCCCGACTTTTTCCGTTTTTCGTCTTTTGCTAAAATATTACATGGATAAAATTGAATTATATAATTTGGATAAAAATCGCTGAAATTGAACTAAATAAATATTAAATTGATCTTACTCTGGAACAAAATCTACACTTTCTGGATCATGGCGTTTTCGCGCCCCACTGTGATCCAAAATTGGACTTATAAATGTTTTTCCTGACAGATCTTTAACTATCTGTTGGTTGCTAGTTTGCTGCTGTTGTTGTGACGCTATTGCTTGTTTTATGTCGCTCTGTTATAAAATTAAGGATATAACATTAGAAAAAATTAGAAAAATAATTTTGGAAGATTTCAAGAATATTACAAAAAGATTTTAATGCTTTGAAATTCTTTAAAACTAGATCGGCCCTGTCTTACAACAACCCTGTAAACAATGTAATTCAAATAAAATCAACGTACCATTTGAGCTGATGTAAGCTGTATTGTCTTCGTCATTACTGCATCACCTGGTTTTGCTGAAGATACTTTTGCATTTTGTAACGGTATTGTCACTAGACCTACGTAAACAAGTTTAAATTTAAAAGAATCTTAATCCCTGAACTCAAATACTTTACCCAAAATCTAATTTGAAAAAAAAAAAACTTCGACATGACCCTAGAATATTTTTCTTTAAGATTTCATCCTTAAAATAAACATACATATAAGAATAAGAAATCTAAAATATTGATTTTATTTTTGATACTTACGTTGGCCTGGAGTTGATGGACTCTGCAGACTAATTGTTCTTAAGACTTGTGTTCCAGAAGACAGGACCTATGCGAAATAGAATATTATGTAACAAAAATGCAAAATCTGTAGGATTATTAGTCACTGGCTTTCAGCCAGGCTGAAAGTCAGTCCTAGGCTGCAAAAGTAGTACGTAAAAGTGCACTTTTACTTAAGTTTTATTAGACCCTGATATTCAGCCTTTGCTTTCAACTAATTATTTTCCTTTAAAATGTTGCATATGCAAAAGAAATATTAGTTATTTAATTCTAAAATCTTACCCGAGATTCTTGTCCAGGTGCTTTGAAAACTTTGAGGCCTCCTGTATTTGTTGTTCCAACAATACCACTTAATGGCTTGTTCGGAGTGCTATGGACTACTTTGATTACCTGTGGATGGCCTGAAACAAATAATGGTTTATCAATTTACCGTTTTTGGTTAGTTTCAGAGTGGCTAATCCTATCTTATATAATAACTATTAAAAATAATTATGCAAAATTGAAAAGAATTTAAAAGACATACACAAAATGGAGGGAATTCAAAATTTTTAAAATGAAAACTTTTGAATTTCTTTGAACTTTTTTAAATTTATTTTTGCTCTTTAAATTATTAAATTTGAAGCTGTTTCAAAATCCTTTACGTTTTCTCAAGCAATTGAAGATAATTAAACGATAAATTGTTGTTAACCAATATATTTCGCCAACATATCGAAAAGTTAGATTTTTCAAGATACAATTTCGACTTTTCTCTTTATATAGAAAATATTAAAAATTGAAATTTTTTCACTCTATACGTACACTTTTATTTTGTACAAAGTTGCCATTATGTTGCAAAAATACAATTAATTTGAATATTTCTTGAAAAAATAAAGATCATTGACATTTCAGGTTAGAAGTAAAAAATGGAAAGGAATTGTACAAGAATTAAGGAACAGGAACCTCTAATTGTGGTTAACCTCCCAGGGACATATTTGGCAAAAAATCGAGGCCACCGATGTTCTCGAAGTGCTTCTATAGCGTTACTAGAATCGAAGAAAAATGTACGGAAAATAAATGTGAGTTGTGAGACTGAAATAAATGAAAGAAATGAAAAAAGTGAAATAACCCAAATACCAAGCTCATTGGGAAGATAAGAAAAAATGTGTATAGGGTATGGGATATATAAGGTGCAATAAAAATGATAAACTGAGAAGGGAGGAAAAGGGGAAATCAGGGAAAATGGAGTATTCTATTTTTTTTCATGTGATTAAAGCAATTAAATTGAGAGGTTGTAAATTAAAATATAGGTATGTTGAATGTTGGCGCGCACTTGTGTAACTTACCGTTAGCATCGTGTATCAAAAAATTCATTGTTTTGTTTTGCTGTGTCATCATTGGTATCAATGAATCAATGAAATGTTAAGAAAAATCCTTGACTTTTCTTGAGAATGACTGGGAAATAAAATATCCTAAGTAGCAATTCGACAATCCGGCAATTTGGCTATTGCATTATGCTCTCGACGTATCACGAAAATGGCGACTCCGGTGGGATTGATAACATTTACGAGAATAATTGTTAAGATTTGCGATTCGAAAAAAAACTATGGAACGCGGATTTTCAAGCTGGAAAGATGACAATTCCACAAAATGGGTTTCAAGCTTTCACTGGCTTTATTGGCGCATAATATCGCACAATAGGAAAATTTCTCTTTCTCGTGCAAACAGATCACAGATATGAGCTTGGCGCACTTGGCGGCTGCAGGGTTGCATGGACAAAGCAAAACAGCTGATTGGTTAGTTGGCTGGCTTGCACTTGTAAACGTTTATTTCCCCAACGATTTTACCGCCATGAAATGTACAAAACACAGTGTTGCCAAACTTAATGTTCTTCCACACCTTGAAAACTGCGCATGCGTCGCGCTCGACATCCGATTGGTTGCTATTCGCGCGTAATTTGAAATGCATAATATTTTTTAGCATTTCAAATTGCGCGCGAATAGCAACCAATCGGATGCCGAGCGTGACACATGCGCAGTAGAGTTCGGGGCCCGCGTTGGGAGCACTGATTTTTAGGCGGGAAAACTTAAATTAAAATTAACTTATTTACATATTAATAGGAAAATATTTAGCAGAACGATTTTCTTTATTGCAGTCATTACAGTTGTAATTTTTATATAACTCCAATATAGAAAACATCGTTCTGTCAGATTCTATTAATATCCTTCTGCTGAAGTAAGCGTGCTTGGTTTGCGAGGTGTGAAAGAGCCTTTACAAACAACGGCAGAGTGGAGAAATTCTCGAGAGATGACAATTAAGGTTGTAAAGCGAATTAATTAACAAGTGCAACAAGCGAAAGCCCACCTATCTATTGTTTCAATCACGCCTACAAATTTAATGACATTTCGAAGTTCGGGCAAGGCATCTTTGTTGCTTCGGGGAAATGGGATTTCGAACAAATGAATGCTACCCAACTCTGGTAGTACAACCAATTAAATGATACGTCTATGGTCTTTGCCTTGAAACCTTTATTATTAAAGGTGCTTGTTGAATGGTAACAGGAAAATTGCAAAGTACATAGCAAACAGGAAACAGCTGACTCGCTGACTGTTGCAGAAAGCTCTAATAGTTGATACACCCACTATTATTGTCATGGCCGCTCTCATCCTCTCAAACATTTCGAATAAACCGTATCTAAATTTAAACATGTTTATTTTCTTGATTGGTTAACGAATAACGTGGATTTTTAATAACCTACTTGTCATGTGTAAATAGTGTCCAACAGTTTTTTAAAAAGCCTGTTTGAAAAATCAGAAGATTTATCTCCGGTATATCAAGGGATGTCATAATGACGCCAATCAAAGATAACCAAGATGTGGCATGCTTTTTGGTTACTAAACACTCATGGAAGGGAAAGTAAGTATTTGTATTTGTCGTTCAAAGTGTCTGCAAGTGACGTCGGTAACATTTGACAGGTACTTACACAGGTACACATGGCTACACAACTACCTCTTTTACGTTTGACGTTTCACGTTGGATCCTGCCAATAGCGCCATCTAATTTTTTTCACGATTTTCCTCAAAAATTCTGTTCATATTAAGGGAGTTGGGTCCAAATTCTAACTTCAAAATTTGATTTCTTCATTTTACTTAATAGAAACTACAATGAAATATTTTTTGCTCTATAGCGCTACTTTTTTTTTTTGAAATAGAAGTTTGTCTATAGAGCGTAAAAAATATCTATAATCATAATATTTTTTTAGTGAAATGTGGAAAACGAATTTGGTTTCAATATCAACTTGGTTTTAACATCCTTAAGGTTGTTGAATTCAATACTTATGATGATAGAATATCAAATATTAATTCTTTTAACATTATACAATTCAGCAATGTTTAGTACTAAACTATAAGGCCAAAAATCACATGTTCCAAAAAAATAAAACCCAAAAGTTAAGGTCTATTAACATAAGAATCAAAGATAGCCCAAAAATAAGGCGAAAATAATGTTTCAGGTACAAACGTATTTTCTCAATTGGATCCATGGGCATTACAACATATAACCCAAATAATTTGGAAGTCACCAATAAGTGGGAGTATACAGATTTTATAAGTATACAGCCAACAAACCGTAATCAAGTTGGTTCTTTGGAGTTTAGTATCACAATGCGTAAAGATCGAAAAGTTGAGACAATGAAATTCAGCTCTGAACACAGATCGCACTTATTAACAGAGGCTCTTAAATATAGAAATCAATTCTCTGAGAAGCCGAAAGAAATTTTGGTAAATACGTAACTTATATTTATTTTTATGATTAGGTGATTTGGAAGAATGCAAAAGATGCATGATATTTCTACAAAAAAGATATCTTCGCTTGAATACTGTATATTATATATTTGTCTATATTTGCAGAAATTTTCAGCATACAAGCATCATTGGTCCGACACAAGATTGCCTGTAGTATTAGAAGTTACTCCATTCAGTCTAGACCAGCTCGATCCAGCCACAAATATGATACTCGCCAGTTATTTCTACAAAGATTTTGAAGGACTCGCTACTGTAAAAGATTACCCGAATGGTTTCGTGATAGTTTACGGCGGCTTTGGGCGCTTACATTTGTTCGCTTCACAACACATGGAAGAGATTAAAAAGAAATTACTGGAGTCCGCATTAAACAATTTGGGAATAAGTATAAAGGTTTTAAAAGAACCAATACAATTGGATGACTTTGTTACCCAAAGATTCGGCAAATTCAGTGGAGATGAACATATTACAAGCGTATCGGAATTTACTGTACACAAAAATTCATCCAGACATTTGGATCCTCAGAGAAGAACACTTTGCCTCTCAGAAACGTGTGTGTTGGAAAGAGATCCTCAAACTTACAGCATTTGCACATTGAGACCGCTCTCGGACATATACGCTCTAGTCCGAGA
>CAJFCP010000050.1:4379804-4516740 GCA_904066005.1 Synergus itoensis | reverse complement strand
CAATCGGAACCCACAATTGTTTATTATACAGTATCTGAATGGCCAAATGCGCAGTTACACGGCAACAGATAGAGATTCTTTATTAGCATCTTTACTTGACGGAGTCAGAGCCTCAGGCAACAGGGATGTTCACATAAGAATGTTTCCGATTGCAAGAGGAAAACGCTTAGGTCCTTTTAACTTGTCTGTAGAGGAAGAAGTCGAGCGTTTTCCTCTTGCAATCGGAACCCACAATTGTTTATTATACAGTATCTGAATGGCCAAATGCGCAGTTACACGGCAACAGATAGAGATTCTTTATTAGCATCTTTACTTGACGGAGTCAGAGCCTCAGGCAACAGGGATGTTCACATAAGAATGTTTCCGATTGCAAGAGGAAAACGCTTAGGTCCTTTTAACTTATCTGTAGAGGAAGAAGTCGAAAGCAATCATCTTAAGTTTCTTCAGCAACCACCTGGTGGTAGAAATTTTGCAGAAATATTAGAAAGATTCAACGCAAATATTCCTTACAATGGCCTTCAGTACATAACACAAGAGGTAAGTATCATTTGCAATTTGCACTTTTTCCTTTAATAGCAAATTACAATTAAAATTGCCGGATTAACTGACTAACAGACTCAAAGTGTCCACAAGTCAGGGAAAACAGGAGCTAAAATCTTGTTCCCTATTTTCTTAAACTGATAAGATTAATGAGCTTTTTCATCACAAGCTGTGTCGTATTACACAACATTTTAGGTACTGTTAAAGAATGTTAACCGAGGGTCGAAATTTGTCTTATTGTTAATCTGGCACTTACAATTAAACATAGTACTAGTTTGGTTCATTTTGAGCGGTTGAGCGGTTGAAAATAAAAAGAAATTTCCTGAGAAATTGATTAAATTTCTTCCCCCTTAGGAAACTGAACCGCTTGACTGGACCGTAACTACGGTACAACTGCGATTACACACTGTTTTAAATAAATACTTGCAGGGAGGACTCTTTACTGAAAACAAAGATAAAGTGATTCTCAGTGCGTTAAATGCCTTGGTGAGCAAAGAATTGGAAACCAACAGTGAGATGGAGGCACAGTTTCATGCGATCAGAAGACTCGTTGCTAGTAAAGTTGGTTTTGCGGCCTTCACAACATTGCCAGGCTTCAGAGAGGCGATCGGCAACAAAGTAGTTAAGGCACTAAAGAAACAAGATTGTGGAGTGACACAAGCGGCAATTGACTGCATATGTGCTCTCATGCAGCCCATGCATGATGACTGTGATCTGAGACAAGAACAATTGAATAAAAGTAGCCTTTTGAGTAGTAATAAATTTTTGGAAAGTCTCTTAGAGATGTGGATCAATCACATTGTAAGGATAAAACTTTATTTTTATTTTACTTAGGTCGTTCCAAAGATTTTATTGTATCCCTGACATGGTCGCACGGAGAATTAAAATAAAAGCCTTTGGAATGACGCTTTTTTATTATTTATTTTTTCTTGTAAATTAGTCATTAACACCTTAAGCTCTTATTACAGAAAATACCTTGATTGTAATTTCATTAAAGAACAAAGCACTGTGTTTCAGAATCACGGAACTGGTGCTCTCGTAGTTTCTGCTATGCTTGATCTTTTGACATTTGCCTTGTGTGTACCATACAGTGAAACAACTGACGGAAAACACTTTGACAATTTGTTGGAAATGGTTGCTGCGAGAGGCAGATCATTGTTCAAATTATTTCAACATCCATCCTTAGCTATTGTCAAAGGATCTGGTTTGATTATGAGAGCCATTATTGAAGAAGGCGCTCAAGAGATTGCAGCGAAGATGCAAGAGTTAGCTCTTGCTGAAGGAGCTTTGCCGCGACATCTACTCAACAGTTTATTTACTGCTGGTAGCGACGGTCGACTCTTAACGCATAGACAATTGTGTAGACATTTGGTGGGCTTATGGGTTACAGGACATCCAACCGCTATGGGTTTACTAAAAAGGATTATGGTATGTATTATTATTCATTTTGGAACATAAGTACTATAAAAGTTAAAAATTCCTCTAGACCAGTCTATAATGTTATGGGCTTTTATAGAATTTTAGAAACAAATAATGTTACATTTTTTAATTTTTAATTGACTGTAACCGAATTTCCTTTTATACAAACTTTGTTCTTTTTCAGCCCATCGGATTATTAAATTATCTAGACTCGGAAGAGAAAGTTCCCGAGTCGTTTCTTGAAGAAGAAAGATTAAACAATCGTGATAATTTGAAAATAGCGATAGACCACGCATCAAAAAATATGAAAAGCCCTCAATGGATAACATTTGAGCGTCATGTGCGAATCCTCGAAAAGCAAGTGGAAAATGTCTTTCAACATTGGGGTGCTCGAGTTGGTATCGAACGAAGAGAAAAAATTAAAGAGAGGCCAATCGTTCTAAGAAAACGGAGAGAAAGAGTGAAATCCGAGGCAAACTGGAAATTATTTTACTACAAATTCAATCAGGATCATGCAATGCCTAATTTGATCTGGAATCATAAAACGAGAGAGGAATTAAGAACAGCCCTTGAAAATGAAATACGTGCATTTACATCGGACAAAGATTTGTCCGGCGGGACTCTGATCGCTTGGAATCACAGGGAATTCGAAGTTCAATATCAATGCTTATCAGACGAAGTCAAAATCGGAGATTATTACCTGAGATTACTCCTGGAAAAGGATAGTCCTGACAGTCCTATAAGAAAATCGTAAGTTTTTTTCATTGTCGTTATTATAAACTTGTATAAATTAGTAGATAGGTGTTTAAGTTGGAAAAAGTAACATGTTTCTTTAAAAATCGAAATTTTTCTGTGTAGGTATGAATTTTTTAATGATCTGTATCACAGATTTTTATTGACGACTAAAGTTGAAATGAAGTGCCTTTGCTTACAAGCAATGACTATAGTATACGGTCGCTACTACGAGGACATTGGGCCTTTTTCGGATACAAAGTATATAGTCGGAATGCTGGAACGATGTTCAGATAGAATGGAACGCGATCGAATTGTAATGTTCATACACAAGCTTATTCTGCATAGAAGGAACGTTAAAGATATCATGGATCAAAACGGTGTACGAGCACTAATAGACTTGTTAACGTTGGCCCACTTGCACACATCTCGAGCTGTTGTTCCCACACAAACGAATTTAATAGAAGCTGGACCTGATCAAGAACGTATTATGGAAAAGGAATGGTACTACAATGATGGGGATAAGAGAAAAGGGCCAATTAGTCTCAAGGAATTGAAGGATCTGCATGCTTCCGGCGATATTACATCGAAAACAAAAGTTTGGGCGCAAGGCCTGGATAGTTGGCGAATGGTAGCACAAGTGCCACAACTAAAGTGGACGCTTATTGCCAAGGGAACTGCTGTAATCAATGAAAGTGAACTAGCCACTTTAATTTTGAATATTTTAATAAAGATGTGTGAATATTTTCCAAGTCGAGATGCCGACAACGCAGTAATTAGGCCTTTGCCTCGTGTGAAGCGATTACTGTCAGATATGCAGTGTCTCCCTCATTTGGTGCAACTATTGCTAACCTTCGATCCTGTTCTGGTTGAAAGAATCGCGATTTTGCTGTGCGAGATTATGAAAGACAACCCTGAAGTATCAAAGCTCTACTTGACGGGCGTATTCTACTTCATTCTTATGTACACAGGCTCCAACGTTCTACCTGTTGCGAGATTTTTGAAGCTGACTCACACCAAACAAGCTTTTAGAGGCGAAGATGTGAGTAGAAAATCCCGATTTTTCGATTTATTAAAACGCTCAAGCGTAATACATAATATATTATGCACTAAGGAGAAAAGGAGGTGAAAGTTCCTTTCCCCTCCCTCCCCGTGGTACATACAATATTAATATTTTGTATAATACATACACGATTTCAGACGTTTTCCGTAATACAGGCATGATTGCTATTTTTGACAGTTTTATAGAATCATCTAGTATTTTTACTAATTATTTTTCTTTCTCTAGTAAATTCAATCCATTGAAAGATGTCACTTTATTGTTAAAAGTCCTATATATTAATTAATTAATTAATTAATAGTCTTAAAAAGAATATCGATCATAATTATATCGATCCGCAACAAAATTCTTTGGCGCTAAATAAATTGACAAATAGGTTTTACGCATTACTATGCATGGAGAATTGAAGATAGCCAAAAATCATGTCCTTTTAGAAAGGGAAACCGACTTAGTTGTACAGAAGTTTGGCTGAAATTAAAATTGAAATTTCAAAATTCTTTGGAATGATTCATACGGATGTGTTGTTATTATGTATTTCAGAATACGCCTTCTGATATTATGCAAAAAAGTATCCTTGGACAACTTTTGCCAGATGCAATGGTAAGCTACTTAGAAAATCATGGTCCTGAAAAATTCGCACAGATATTTTTAGGAGATTATGATACGCCAGAGGCTATCTGGAATGCTGAAATGCGAAGAATGCTGATTGAGAAGATCGCAGCTCATATCGCAGACTTTTCTCCCAGATTGAGAAGTCATACTATGGCCCGATATCAATATATTGCTATTCCTGCCATTAGGTATCCTCAGTTGGAGAAAGAATTATTTTGTCAAATATTTTACTTGCGACATCTCTGTGATACTGTTAAATTTCCCGACTGGCCGATTCCAGAACCAGTGAGTATTATTCTGATAATTGATATCCTATCATAAGAAAAAAGGTTGCAATTATATCGAAAATAGATTCTTAAAATCTGAAGCCACATTCTGTTTTCACTATTGGTTGGATTTGTTGTATTCGCCGCATGTATTTTAAAATCGAGATCAAAGCTGCCAACTGATTTTAAGGAATTTCAAAAGAATTCAGAAGAGATTCAAGATTATTGTATGAAATTCTAGTTATATTATATTTTGATAATTCGAATTTAATTATTGCTTCTCAGGTTAAATTATTAAAGGATGTTCTCGACGCTTGGAAAAAGGAAGTGGAAAAGAAACCTCCAATCATGACAGTGGATGAAGCTTATAAAGTACTGGGTTTGCAAAATGGTAAACAGCACAACGAAGCCACAGTTCGTAAGTCATATTATAGATTGGCACAAATGTATCACCCGGATAAAAATCCACAAGGCAGAGTAAGTTTCGTCACAATTTGTCAAAAATCGTCATAATTTGTCAAAAAGTCACAGAACATCCTCTCTGGTTCCAGGACAAATTCGAAGCTGTCAACCAAGCTTATGAATTCTTGTGTAGCAGAATTTGTTGGACAACAGATGGTCCGAATCCCGACAACATTGTTCTAATCTTAAGAACACAAAGCATTCTCTTCCATAGATACAAAGATGAACTGAAACCTTATAAGTACGCTGGATATCCGCAGATTATCAAAACGATTAAACTCGAAACCGACGATGACCAATTGTTCTCGAAATCTGCCCCGCTATTGGCTGCAGCAAGCGAACTTGCATATCATACAGTTCACTGTTCTGCTTTAAATGCAGAGGAATTAAGAAGAGAAGGAGGCTTGGATATTCTTTTAGAAGCTTACACAAGATGCGTTTCGGTACTCAACAGGTCCAGCAAACCTACAGATGTAGCTGTCCAAGTATGCACACACATTACAAAATGTTTCTCTGTTGCTGGAACATTTAGAGGATGCAGAGATAAAATCACTGAATTGCCACAACTTGTCAAAGATCTTTGTAGGATATTGCATTTTAAAGTAAGTTTGTGTATTCATTATTTTTTTTTCGTTCCTAGTTATGGAAAATGTTATGATATATTCCTATCATGGTGTTTTATTTTCTTTTCCAGCATCTGACCAAATTGTGTACAGTGGCTACTGATTGTATTTCTTCTCTAGCTACAGACAATATTCTTCAAATGCAATTATTGCAATCTGGCGCTCTGTGGCACTTACTTCTGTTTATGTTTAATTACGACTATACTTTGGAAGAAGGCGGCGTGGCAAGAAATCAAGATGAAAATCGACAAGAAGTTTCGAATAATTTAGCAAAATTAGCGGTAAAAGCTTGTGCCAGATTAGGAGGATATATGAAGGGTGAAAACGAGACACCTATCAACCCCGTAACAGTCGCAGCGCTAGAAAATTTACTGACACCTTATTTATCAAGAGAGTTGGCTCATGACAAGCCTGAAGAGATATTAAAGACCTTAAATTCCAATTGTTATAGTCCTTATTTAATTTGGGACAACAGCACTAGAGCGGAATTGATGGAATATTTAGAATCTAAGCGGCAAGAAAAGATGAATGGCAATGCTAATTTTGAACATGACTTTAGTCACTTTTCTTACACTGCTCATAAAGGTGAATTGGTCATTGGTGAAGTATTTGTCAAGATTTATAATGAACAAGCTACATTTCCAATACAGGTACGTGTACTACTTTCAAATCTACACTTTTAAGTTTGTTTAATTTCTTTTAAATATCTTTTCAATGATTTACCCCTTGTAGTATTAATGATGCCTTAATCAAGCATTATAAAATGAAAGAAAACTATATTGACATTACATTTTCCAGAATCCAAAAGGTTTTGTTATAGATTTATTGAACTTTTTGATCAAGTCTTGGGATTATTTAGTCGTTCTAGATGGTATCACCCTGTCGAAAAAAGATCATGAGAGACTGAGGCATATTATAATGTCTCTGGAGGCACTAAAGAATGCTATAAAAAACAATCCCGGTGTCGAGATTCAGTGCATTGGTCACTTTAAGTTATTATTTGGACTCCTGAGCTGCAATAACTTTAAGGCAATACAAAAAGGTGCTTTAGAAGTAATCAGTAACGTCACAAGGAATCAGGAATGTGTTAATGATATTGCAGCAAACGATGTTATTGTGCACCTACTTCTCTGTCTAAATAGTTTAAAGGATTGTCAACTGCTTACTTTGGAAGTTATATATTCTCTAATGAGCACGACTAAAATCGTCAAGGATGCCCTTAATAAAGGTAAGACTAATTTTAATTTCATTATTTTTTTATTTATCTTTTACCTACACTATTACTTGTACTTAATGAACATAAATATTCATTATAAAGGTGCTGTGATATATGTCCTTGATTTATTTTGCAATTCGAACAACTCACAAATCCGCGAAATGGCAGCTGAACTACTGGCTAAGATGTCTTCTGACAAATTAGCAGGACCAAAAGTTAAACTAGATCTATCGAAATTCCTGCCCCGATTATTTAGTGAAGCGATCCGTGATGCTCCTAAGCAGTGTGTGCACATGTTCGAGTCAAAGCAAGAAAATCCAGAATTAATTTGGGATGACAATACAAGAACAAAAGTCTCAAGAATGGTTGCTGAATTAAAGGATGAGTGAGTACCGAGAGATTTCAGAATAATTTTAAATAGATTCACGCTTTTGAAATCAAGCTCAACCAAAAGAGTGAATGTGACTTTAGATTTCGAGATTTCGAGAACCTACATATTTTCTTTATAATCGCAACCTCTTTTTTATGGTAGGACATCTCACTGGTTCCAGGATACTTCTTCTTTAGAAGTCTAATATAATTTTGTTTATGCTTTAGAAATTACAGCATGCAAAAGCGAAATCCCAACGCTGTGTTGAAGTTACCTGATTCGACGAATAATATCGACATTGCAACAAATGAACCTGTCGTAGGAGGTGTTTATCTCAGATTATTTGTAGCGAGTCCTACGTGGGCTCTTAGAAAACCAAAAGAATTTTTAAGCGAGCTTATGGATACCACTTTAACTCTAATGGCTAAAGAAAAGACTGATGTATGTATTATTCAAACTTTCTTACAATATGATAATTATCTTGAAAAAACTAGACATAAAAAACTTGTTTCGTTTACAGCCAGACATGTTAGAATTAACAACCCAAGCTTTAGTAAACCTCTTGCAAGCTCAACCAAACTTAGCGGACCAAGTACCTTCGCTGGGTCACATACCACGTTTATGTCGGCAAATGGCAACCCGAAATAATCAACCATCCGTTTACAAATCAGCCATATTAATATTACATCAGTTGGCAACAAGTGAGGTAAATACGAGATTTCAAAGTTTTCCTTTTTCCTTACCTACATTTGCAATTTTCAATCTTCAAGTTTTTGAATTTGACACTTTATACTTAGATTTGCATATCGTCTATTTGCCAAACTGAGTGCATAAATCCATTAAAACACGCTATGCAGTCGAGGAAAGATATGATAGCTATTGCGTGTGAAACATTAAACAGATTATTTTCAACAAACGAGGATCGTCTTATAAAACAAGTGAGCTATATTTTTACCTTATACATATATATATATATCATTATTATTATTATATATATCATCTTTAAAAAAATTCAAGATTACAATTTTATTCACAGTTTTCTCTCAAATTAGTCAATTTGTCAACCCTAAATGATGGCTTGAGTGAGTTGCTTGAAAAAAAAAATTTTTTTGCAAATGTATAAAAAAACAACATTTTTTCAGGCTTTAGAAGCAGAAATGGTACCCTATCTTTTAAATATACTTGAAGGAAAACTGGAAATTATGGAGAATCTCGCTACGACAAAAGCGCAGATAGTAAAAGCGTTAAAAGCAATGACGACAAGCTTTTTGTTAGGTGAAAAGGTTAGCGCAATTCTAGAAAAGTCTACTGTATGGGCTGAATATAAAGACCAGAAACATGACTTGTTTATATCGAATACTCCTACATCGTGTTATCTTACAGGTATTATAATTCATATATTTATTTTGTTTAATTACCTTTTTATAACTTAAATGTATAACATAAGTCATGGGAGTAAATTTATAACTTTTTCACAGTTTTAAATGTGAAATAATCATTATTACATATTATTTACATTTGCATGGTTATAATTAATAACTTAATCCTCTTTCAGCTGGAACTCCTGTGTCAGCAGGTTATCTGACAGCAGGACCGAGTGCAACAATTCCCTCGGGCCCACCGCCTGTTGAAAAAGAAGATAGTCTATTAAATCGTAAGGACAGTATCTGATGCAAATAATGTAAATGTCGGTTAAGATTTGAAGATTATGTTTATTATATTAATAATTATACCCATAATTTTGTACTTTTTGCAAGTGATAATTCAAAGTTGTTAAATTTGGTAAGATTCATAAATATTGTAAACACTTAAGATTTTTATTGATTCTATAGAAATAAATGAATTTAAACGTTTCCTGTAATTTGCATCAAAATCACATCCAAACTTATGTGTTGAAAAAAATGTTTAAAGTTATGGGTAGTAATTTATAAGACACGATCACAAGTCATACACTTAAACATATTATTGCTGTGTTATAAAAGCAAAGGATGGTCCACGATATGAAAGATCGAAAGAAAATATTTTATCTTTTTATCGCAATATTACACGGTTTTGTTCTTTAAGTTTGCAAAATTTTTAAAGGAATTGAAGTGGCAAAGGCTAAAAATTACTAAAAGCATTTGGTGCATGAAGCGTACGGATCATTCCTCCTTAAAGAGGCACAGACTTTTCTATTTACTTTACTGGAAATTTTACTGTATGAAATTAATTACTCGAATAGCTTTTGATTTTTTTGTTACTCTTATGTTGCCCCAAGTGTTCCAGTATCATACTTACATATGTGTTATTCATTATTGGAATAGAATTGTGTATAAATGTATAAAATGTGCCTTACGGGAACACATGGGATAACACTCTTATCCAAACTCTGGATAGAATGTCGAAAGTCGAATGTACTATGTGATGAAAATATGCTTAGTTATGCTTCAATTTTTCTAGAAGCATCAACTTTACTAATGTACGCATTCCAAGTTCCGAGTAATCATCATGTTATGATTTTATGAAGTAAATATGTATGAGGCAATGCATATCGGTCCAATATTATATATGTCTTACGATCCACATTCACTCGTGTACCACTAGCAAAATTTATTAAAATAATACTAACGGTAAAAACTACAACGCTAATGTATTTGTAAAAATTATACAAGGTAAATGTAAACTAACTGAGGTGATAAGAATGACATTTACGATAAAAGAAAAATTGTATATTGCAAATACGCGCTTCCTGCTGAAATCTTTTCCATAATCATTTCCGATCCCACTACCTGGTCGGCTGATAGTTGCTGTCTTGAAAATCAAACAGTGTACAAATGGACCTGTACAAATTCTAATAAAGTATATGGAGCACTTGCCCCATAAAAATTTTTAAATGGAGACAATGTTTCATTAATAAAGACAGTGAGAAAGAAGAATATTTATTTCAAGGGATCAACCAGCATGTGTGATCATTAAAACTCAGTAATATTTTCAATATGTATTACACAGTCGATTTTTATTAATTTATTAATTAGTAGACCAATATAATAATATCCAGATTTCTCATCAAGATACAAGTGTGCAAAATGGAAAGCCATCCTACAGGCGTAACTATTTTTTTATTTTATTCAGTGGTTTTCCTCTAGAAAAATATTATTTTTCAAAATAAGAAGCTTTTCAATTCTAAATTTCAGTCTTATAAATAATCGTGCCAACTTATTTACTTGAATTTCATATTTTTTCAAATTTCTCACCCCCGATATCTTAATTTGAAAATTACAAAAGATGTCACTAGTTGTCATTTCTAATAGCTCGCCACGTTGGAAGAACTGACGGATGGCTAGCTTGTGTGTAATTTTGTGAATTTGTATCAATTTGTATTACAGTTTGTATTATTTATCGTGCGATATAAATATAAAGGTAAATTTTCGCACATCCACTTTTTCAAAAACACCTTAACAAACATAATTCTCAAACCTAACTTAAAAACAATACCACATTTTATCTGACAGATTAATCCACGGATTAAACTTTTTCCATACTTTGCATATCTTGACTCATTTCAAAAAGCACCTCTCACTGTAAAGCGAATTTATATTAAAAAAACAACTAATAATTTAAGAAAAACATCAAATTACAGTTATTACTTACATTTTTACTCCAAAAAGAGGTTATAATTCTCTGCTTTTGACGTGTCCACTGAATGTTTTTTTTTTGTTATTCTTTAAATTTTTTAACGAACCAGAACGAACATGTACTCAAAAATGCTCAATTTTATTCTTATATAGTTAGTATTATTGGTGTTAATCCATTTTGTAGTATTTTAGTTTGTTTTTTGGCAAATTTGTTTTTGACTGGCAAATTATGAAACTTAGAAATGGGGAAATAAGTAAATATAAATATTTAACTTTTTTCAGAGAGTTCAAGATGAAGGTGAAAGAGTTACTAAAGACTGTGAATGTGGCTTGGTCTCCACCAGCCCAGCATCCAATTTTACTGGCAGCCGGAACTGCTGCACAACAGCTGGATGCAAGTTTCAATACTTCTGCTAGTTTAGATTTATATGCACTTAATCTTCAACAGCCTGGCTATGAAATGGAACACAAAGTTAGCGTGCCAAGCGATCACAGGTTTCTAACCATTTTTCAATTTTTTTAGTAGTTAATAGCAACAAAATCCCTTAAAATTATTGACATCTTTTGAAATCTCGTTTGAACAAATTTCTTCATTGTTTCCTTTGTTTCAGATTTCACAAAATAATATGGGGATCCCATGGTAACGATTCTGCCGGTGTGATTGTCGGTGGCTGTGACTTCGGAACAATAAAAATATATTCTGCTGCCAAATTGCTTGCTAATGAAAGTAACTGTTTACTAAGCAGTCCTGACAGACACACTGGACCTGTTCGGGCGATGGATTTTAATCCCTTCCAGTCAAATTTACTCGCAACAGGAGCTGGAGAGAGTGAAATTTACATCTGGGACGTTAACAACACAAATACTCCAATGGCTCCTGGAACTCGCAGCCAGCCAGCAGAAGATGTGCAATATATCGCTTGGAACAAGCAAGTTCAACATATTCTTGCATCGACATTTTCACAGCGTTGCGTTATTTGGGATCTGAGAAAAAACGAGGCTATAATTAAACTAACGGATGCAAATTCCAAGGTTTGCTTTAACCTCCTTCTTTTATCAATTTTTTCAGCTTTTCAGTGTTGAAATTTGCTATTTGAGCAGTATTATTTATTAACGCATCATGTAATTTAGCGTATAATTTTTATTTTCTAGGTACGATGGAAATCAGTCCAATGGCATCCAGACGTCGCAACGCAACTCTGTCTAGCTTCTGAAGACGATCAGGCCCCAGTAATTGAATTATGGGACTTAAGATTCGCTACTTCGCCTTTGAAATCTCTTCAAAGTCATCAACGAGGAGTTCTCTCAATCGCCTGGAATCCCCACGATCCAGACCTTCTTCTGAGTTGCGCAAAAGACAACAGAATACTCTGTTGGAATCCAAACTCCGATGCCCCCGTAAGATTTAAACCTAAAAATTATTTGTCAGTTTATTTCTTGATTCAAATCTAATTCTAATAAATAAATTTTTTTTTTAGAATGGAGAAGTAATTTGCGAACTCGCACAAACGAATCAGTGGAACTTTGACGTCTCCTGGTGTCCTAGACAACCGGGTCTAATCGTTGGAACGAGTTTCGACGGCCACGCTGTTGTTTATTCCCTTCTCGGTGGCCGTAACCAAGAATCTAACGAAACTTCCAACAAAATAGTTGATTCTTTCCCAGGAATGGATCCTTTCACTCAAGCGCCTCCTGCTGCTGAAATGGAAGCAGCCGCTGTTTTGAAAAAGGCTCCTAAGTGGCTGAAACGACCCTTCGGTGCATCTTTCGGGGTAAATTTATTTTCAAAATCTAGAGTTTTATGACTCTCATGAAACAATTGGAATCGTAGCAATCTTGTCTCATATTTATATCCACAATGTTTTCTTAATAAATTATATTGTTTGCAGTTCGGCGGAAAGCTGACGA
This sequence comes from Synergus itoensis, assembly GCA_904066005.1. Lineage (NCBI taxonomy): Eukaryota > Metazoa > Arthropoda > Insecta > Hymenoptera > Cynipidae > Synergus > Synergus itoensis. The sequence goes on along the minus strand of CAJFCP010000050.1, from coordinate 4,503,918 downwards.
TATTCGAAAATGAACCAATGGATCCCAACATGCCAGCAAATTCAAACAGGAAAGTGTTCGTATCGCAAGTAATTACGAATCCAGAACTTATGAAACGATCTAATGAATTGGAAGTAGCCCTAAAAACTGAACAGTATGGCGATTACTGTAACGGAAAAGTTAACCTCGCTAATGATGATCACAATAGAAAAGTCTGGAACTGCGTGGGTGCTTATTTCAGTGATAATGTTACAACAGGACTTTTAGATTTATTAGGGTATAACGTTGAGGCGATGAGTAATAAATTGAATCAGTTTGTTCCTCGGCAAGAGATCGACAACATTACAGATGGTATTGCCAATTTAGATAACGTGAGTTTAATTCCAAGGCATAAAAAATTCCTTAATGATACCTGAAATTTCTTTCAGATCGTTATAAATCTCTTAAAATATTTAATATCGATTTTAATGTTACTTTAATCAGGTAATCAATGGTAATACCTTAGACGGCAGCGCAGCTTTTGATGCGATTGCACAACAGGAGATAAATAGGAAACCTTCTCCTAAGAAGACTTTAGAGACTAGTTTCAAAATCAACACTTCGGATGGTATTTTATTTTTTACATTAATTTTTATTAAAGATAATATATTTAAAAAATATATATTTAAATTTTTATTATAAACTGAAATTCCAGATGAAGACGGACTCATTACACAAGCAATTCTTCTTGGAAATATAGAAGCAGCCGTATCGCTTTGCTTGACTAATAAAAGATACGCTGATGCAGTGATTCTCTCGATGGCTGGTGGTCCAGATTTGCTAGCTCAAACCCAATACCGATATTTTAAGGAACACTCTGGTGCTCTAAATTCCTTAATCAATTCTCTCGTGACTGAAAATTGGACCGATGTTATCAAGAACTGTGACATTATTTGTTGGAAGGAAGCGTTAATTGGAATTTTCACCCATACGGCCTCTGAAGAGCGATCACTTCTTTGTGGTACGTATTTTTTATAATAAACTATCAGAGATTTAAGAATTTAATTAATAAATTATTCCAGACATGCTTGGAGATCGTTTGGCCGCCAGCGAGAATACAGACTTGAAAAAGGAAGCACAGATCTGTTATATTTGCTCCGGAAACTTGAACAAGATGATAGAATCATCTGACTCAACGATTCAAGAAAAGGCAGAATTAGTAACAATAATGCAGAAGGCCTTGGAGCTTCAAGGAACCCGACAGGTTCGCATAGAGGGACAGATCGCGACAATTTTATCCCAGTATGCAGAGATGTTGGCTTCCGAAGGAAACTTTGAGTCCGCTCTTAATTACCTAGGAAACAGTCAGGAACCCAAAATCTCTATGTTGAGAGTTAGATTGCTCAGAGCGTTAGGACACATTCAAGACACTCAGCGTTCTGCACCAAGAACTTCAATCGGTCAGAATTACTACACCCAACCAAGAAAATCTTCGCAACCGGCTCCGAACGTTTATAACCCGATTCAACCAGCGATTCCAGTTAATAACTGGAACACTGCACCCTTAAAGCAACCTTACCCAAGTGCTACGAATCATTTTGGACCTCCCCAGATTCAAAATTTAAATTCTGGGCCAACTCAACCGCTTCCTAATCAGAATATTGATCAGTTTTCGAATCAAACTTCTCCTTATGGTCAAATTCCAGCTCCTCAAGCTCCTCCACCTCCACCAACCATGACCTCTAGTGTCAGTGGATCGAGACCTTCAAGTGTTGGACCTCAATCAAGATCGAAGTATATTATTGATCCCTCTGTAAAATCTGGATCTACTTATGGTGGATTGACTAACTATTTACAGCAACCTCAAATGTTCGGCGCTCAAAATACTCTGCAAAATCCTATTTTGAGTTTCCCGGTTCAAAGTACGTTTCTTCCCCAAGCGCCTTTGAATCCTTTAAATACTTCTGCATATCCGGGTCAGCAAAATCAGATTTATAGTTCACCAGAATCGGTTTCCGGGAATTTAATGAATCCTAATCAAACGCAATCGCAAATATTTGATCCGCAAAGGTGTCAAACGGTCAATCAAAGTCCGGGGTTTGATACTCTTTATCAGCCGTCGCCGCAACCGTCGGGGTGGAATGATCCACCGATTAGCAGCAAAGCTTCTAGAATGCAGGTGAGATAAATTTATAGATAGTTCAATGATGAGAAATAAAAAATATAATATAAATAATAAAAAATAAAAGCGTTTTCTGTCTGTAAAAATAGAAAACCACATTTTTTTTATTAATTGAACGGAAATATATTAAAATACTGATAATATTTAAATGACCTAGCCAGTTCTGGCTTTGTACACCAAAAATGAAATGTCAGCGGAACACGCCGGCACGAGGAAATGGAAAGCTAAGCATTCGAAGAATAGAAATGAGGTAGAGAACTTCTGAGAGAGTGGTGTGCCTTCATTTTTGTAAAGTACAGTTTCAAGTTAATCCTTTATTAACTTCTCATACAATTCAGTAATAGGCTAGAATGACAGTCTTTATTGAAAAGTAGATTGGCGTTTGCTGGTTTTTCGCTTAACATCATTTCAGAGACTGATTAAGGAATTAAAAACCTTCATTAGATCCCATCTTATTTTAGAAATTTTATATTCTTTCTGACTTTATTTTTATAGAAAGATACATTTAATAGAAATTTCATTCGAAGGCCTCGATCATTTTTGGACATGAGACTACTTTGGATTTTTATAACAATTCGTGAAAGTGGAAAATGAACTAAAGAGATTTATTGATCAGTATAAATTTGATTATATTTATCATTTTCTTTTCTTTTTTTTTTTGCAGCCAAAGTCAGAGATTCCACAACAAGATCCTATTCTTCATCCTTTGAGAGATGCTGTTCAACAACAAGAACCAAATGTGAGTCAAATTATAAAAAAAAAAAACAAATATATTTTTAAATCCCCTGTCATATATGAAATTCTCTTAAAATTTTTTGAGATCTTTTGAAACTCCTTAAAATTCCAGAGAGTAAAATATTGTTTTAATTTCAGGTAATGCAACAAGAAGGTTTCTACCCAAATTCTCAAATGCCTTACAATCAACAATACAACCAGAATGTTTTAAGTCCTGGAGCTCCTTATAACAGAAATATTGAGCCTAATCAACCTATACAACTCGTGCAACCAATTCAACCGATGCAACCTGCACCATCGACCAGAATGGCAGAACCAGAAAAACCAAAATTACCAATTCCAGAAGAGCATCTGCATTTAAAAACAGTTTTGGATGAACTGCAATCCCACTGTTATGAAAATGCTAAGAACCCTGTAAGTTTATAAACAAAATTCAAATTTTTTTACATTTTGGTACAAAATAAGAATACAATAAGAACTAATTTTCATTAATTGAATTCATTTATTTTCAGCAAACCAAACGAAAAATAGAGGACGTCTCCAAAAAACTTGAAGCCCTCTACGATTGTCTCCGAGAAAATAAAGTAAGAAATCGAAACTTTAATCAAGTAATTCAAATATTTTATTAAGTATTTCAAGGAATTTTAAATGATATTAAAGAATTTTATGATTACAAAAGAACTCTAAATAATTTAATTTAATTTCTTCAATTTTAGTGGTCTAATAATTTCATTTTGTTACATATAATGAAATTATTTTTTAGCTTACTCTAAACACGCTTCAAGGACTACATCAAATATCACAAATGATTCAAAGCGGAGACTACACAGGAGGATTAGCATTACATACTCACCTGGTTTCGGGACCAGATTTTAGTCAAATTGCCTCATTCATGCCCGGTATAAAAGTTCTACTTCAAAGCGCTCTTCAATTAGGCGTCTACATTAGATAAAAAGCAAAGCCATGAAAAAAGAATCCCATATTATGCTGTTTCTCTTATTTTTGTAAGATCATAATCACTTTTAGAGTTGAGGAAAGCTTTTAAAATCGAAAAAAAAGTAATTGTACAAACCAAAAATATCATAATCACGAGTGGAGTAATTTTCATTTTTATTAGGAGAATTTGATTTTCAATATGTATAAAGTATCAAAAAAAGGTAAAATTCGAGATAGAATCTCTTTTGACTTTCTTTATTAAAATTTAAGATTCCTGGATTTTCTAAAAATTGTTTCAAGAAATTTTAAAAAAACTACCTTTGTTACGCTTTTGAATGTAATATTCGGAGTGTTATAAATAATCTTTATTCCTTCTTATTGCTTATTTAATTCAAAGATTTATTAGCAACTTAAATGAAACATCGACTTTAAATCTGACGATTTTTCATTTATTTACAATAATAACGAATACGGGAAGTATACATATTGTATGTACGATTAGATTTAGAAAATGTTTAATTAATCAAATGTATGTGAAAGCTAGTTTTATATGCGTGATGAGAGTGTGTAAATGAAAAACTTCAAAAAAAAAAATACTTAACCTCAGCATTTAATATTAATGGCCAAATTTTTAGAAAAATTATCGCATATTAATAACCCTAGTCCAAACCTCAAATGATTGATAAAATCAAGGTTTAACATTTCTCAAGTTCTTACTTTCGCAGTGCTTAATTTTGTATATTAAAAAAAAAGAAAAGATGTCACTAGCAATAATATCTTCTCGCATGTATTATTTATAGCACATATTTGTAAAATAAACTTTTGATTACAAATTTATATACAAATATTGTTGACGTTCTCATCTAGATTCTTATGAAAGTGTTCAAGTTTAATAATAAATAAATGATTTGTAAATTTTAAGTTGAAATCAGTCTATATTTTTGAGAAAATCACTGAATTATAAGACTATGCAAAATAAAGGTTTTCTCGTGAACTATGAATCTCTGTAAAAGTTCGTCTAGTAGTTCGACTCCGTCTCGAGCTGCTTGTCGCCTCATGGCTTGCCTCACTTCTTCTCGAACTCCTTTGTCTGCGCCTCGAGTTGCAATTTTGCGATCTGCAAGAATCAAATTTAATTTCAATTAATATTCAAATTGGATATTTCTTTTTTATATAAATTGTGAGCATTTATTTTATGTGAGATTGATTCAATTTAGATTACACGCACTTTGTAAAATTCCTGAGTTGTTTCCAATGTTGAGAGACACACCGCCACCGTGTTCAGTCCAAAGATAAGTTAATTCTTCTATAATATCAACGTTTATGATATACGCTTGAAAAAGGGGATAACTAAAGCTTCTACGATTTTTAATTATTTCCGTAATTGCGGAAAGCATCCCTGATTCTTGTGGCCAATCAATTTGCATTAGCACTAAGGCGTGTCCTATTGCTAAATCACCAACTCCTCCCGGAATTGTAAAATTTTCCTGAAATTAAAATTTAATTTAACGTTGTAAATAGGCTTCAAACTTAAATGACAGTCGCACTTAAAATTACATAGATTAAATTATTTTAAAAACTATCAGAAAGGTAACATTGCTGTCAACTGTAATCAAAATTAATAAAAACCTTTAAGGCAGCCAAAAGTAATCGACAACAATACTGCAAAACCGGAAATCGAGCGATGGTGAGATAATGCAAATGACGAATTGCTGGTACCGATAAATTACTCGATACTTTTCCAGTAACTTGTGGTAAAGCGGTTGCAACCATTGAAATATATTCTAGCATTCCCTGAAAATAAAAATAAAGTAATTGATTTCAAGAATCAATAGTCATTTGAATACTTGTAATATAATATTACTAAAAATGTCAAGATTAATAAACTCAAACCTTGAAATCTTTGAGGAAAAAGCAAGTGCTTGCCAATCGAAGATGAGAGCACAAATTGTTTGGCTCTTGAGGTAGTCTAGCTAGACAGTCGTGGTGCAAACCTTTATAAATGGCTAAATCCGTTAAAAATATATTCAACCAGGAGTCAAGTCGAAATTGCGAAATGAGTTTCATTGTTTCTCTTTGTAAATATTCACTTCCATGTAGCAAATCCCATAATCTCACTCCTAACGAGAGTCCATTTCCGTTATATTCTCCATCGTTCGTTATCACAATGTTCATCGACTCATCTCGTTTTCTTTTTTTCAATTTCGGCTCTGCAATAAAAATCAAAAGTATTCATTTCTTAATTAAATACTTAAGCTAAAAGAATGATAGCTTAGATTCGAATCTATTTGAATTAAATTACCAGAAGGAGATAAGTTCGGTTCTGCAAAGACCTCAACGAGACAGTAAATAACCTCTCCTCCGTTGATTAACACCGAATGTTCGTTCCATATTCTCAATAAAACGACGATTGTACAGACAAGTAATTGCCTAACTACAAGTTCATCACACATTCCTGCGCTGTGTGTAACAGCATATTGATGTAGCTTTTCAGAATATAATTCTCGACTCCAAAGTGTGGAAAAAAAGGCACTCAGTTCCCATCCCAATTTCTTTCCAATTAATTCTACGACTTGGAAGAGTCTATCCCAAGGCTGTGGAATTTGAGCGTCTTGTGGTTGCTGTATATAAGCTAAATAAAATTCGACAGCTTTGTAGAGTAAACGGAGACTTAGACGAGGATTTAGTTCAACAGGTGCTGCACCCAGTAGAGGTAAAGCATCGCAGGCTAGCAATCTACGAAACCCGTTCACTGCTCTTCCAGGGTGACTATGTTTCTCCGCTGTTAGTAGAGTTTCAACCAATCGAGGCTGAATTTTTATTAAATATTAGACTTCAATAGAATTTAAATAGCTTTTTAAAAATATGATTTGTTATGATAATAATTGAGTACAGAAATTGAAATTCTTACACCGTGAGAGGCAATTGTTTGAGGAAATCTTCTCAAAAGTAAGAGAAGAAGTTTACAATGTTCCATTGTATCTTCGCTATGATCTGCTGTCATGATTAGGAGTCGATGTTGCAAATCCTGAGGGATATGTTGGAACATTTCACACAGTAATTCTGATTCTGGGTCATTTTGCTCTGAACGAAGGCATGTTGTTACATTTTCAATTTCTTTCCAAATTTCGCGGTCATCAGGAAAATTTTGAAAGCTGTGAAAATAATAGAAATTAGAAGCAGAGTTTATTTGTTTTATATTCGAAAATTGTTATAATATTTCTTAAGTAAAAATAAGAGATCGAATTTTGAAATTATAGAACTTGGATACAACACTCTAAATTACTATAGAACAAGTTTAAATTTTGTAATGAAATTGAATCAGTCTATAATAAAAATAAATAAGTACAAGAGAACTTACATTTCACTAAAACATTTTGCAGCCTCCTTAACATTCTTGGCGAGTTTTTCTACTCGGTATGCTTCAAACTGAAACCAAGTACAATGGGAAATGCGTTTAAGGAAAGCTTTACAATTGTGAGAAATTATTATACAAAATTAAACACATTTTAAATCTGCTTTCAAACAAAATGATCCATTTCCTAACCCATATAGGTTAGGAAATATAGAATTCATTATAAAAATATAAAAGCTTACCTGAACTTTTGCACTGAGTGGAAATAAAGATTTTGCAGTAATTAACCATGATTTAGCAGCATAAATATCCGTTGCCAAAGCTTCCTTAGCCCTGAGAATTAAATAATCTTCTTTTGACAGCTGGTTCTCAGAAGTCGCCGCTTTTTCCAACATAATGAAGCGGAATTAATAAAGATTGCATAAATTTTATCTGGTTTAAATAGCGTAACTCCTAAAAAGTCTCAAAATTATAGAAACATAATATAGTTTCAGCAAAGATACTTTTATAAGTTATATACATATAACTAAATTCTATGCATTCTATGCATTCATCTTGGATGAAACATATGTAATTTGGCGCGCGATTCAAAATCGAATTAAATTAATACAATTTTGAATCGCGCGCCAAATTTTGACCAATGGCAGCATTTCTCCATCGGGGAGACAATGCGCGCGCACCGTACAATGGTGCCAACTTGAGAGCACCGTATATATACCGACCATTTTTAATTTGCTTGCCAGTTCATCACAGTCGTGCAAGAGGGCATGTCGATGTCGAATTTGAAATAACGGCAAAGTTTAGTTGGTTTTTCGTAATTGTTGGTGTACGTTCTTTAAATAACGATTATTACTAAAGCAATTACTGAATATTTCATGCGAAAAAAGTGATCAGTACTGGTGGTGTGTCTTTTAACCTGATTAAAAGATTCGTGTAGTGAAAAATTTCGCTAAAAATGGTTGCAAATTGTAAATAACAACAGACAAGGTTTAACAATGGAAAATTTTCATTCAGGATCAGAACGATTTAAAGTGATTTTGTTAATGCCATTGTGGATTTTTTGACAAAATGATTTCGGATATTGTGGCGATAACTACTCCAAATGATAATTTTGAGGGTTTTACTTCTTTATAAGAAAAAAGGTAAAGTTCTGAAGTTATTATTATTATTATTATTATAAGGTGTTATAAAAGCTGTTTCTGATTGATGGGAATTGGCTCGGATTCATTACATATATTATTATAGTTTCGAATAGTTAAGATTCGATGGGTTAGGTTATAGGATCGTTAGGATTCATTTGAATTGAATTTTGTAATGATTCGAATAGATGGAATAGATATAGGACATTGATCATAAAGATTTAAATAGAATAATAATAAGATTGGAATTCTTTTTGGAGCAACAAAAGCATTGAAATTTGCAAATCCTCTGAGCGATATGAAGCTGCTCTTTTATATCCTATATAAACTTGAGTGGTTCCATTTATAAAGATATAACCACGAGCACTCTATGAGCAAAAGCCGCTTATTTCTTACGTAGACGCCATCACTTCTTCACTTTGCGAAAGCTCCTAAGTGGTTATGGCGCTTTGGCTTTGTATCCTGTGGCTTTCCGGATTCTTATAAAGCACCGGAAATAAAGCTCCATCAGGGCTCCTCTTGATTCGTGTGACAAGAATATAAAGCAGAGAATTGAGATCCTTGAATCTTTTTATTATTATCTATTACATACAAACATCATTAGCCTATAAGTCGTAAAAAGTCATTCCTAAAAGAGTGTTGTAATATATAATTTACACGATACATAAGAACCAAATTAACTTAAAATTACTTGGAATAACTTGAAATCTTTTAATACCATTCAAAATCACGTGAAATAGTTAAAAATATTTTTAAATTACTTGAAAATCTCGAAACTCTGCTGAATTCTTTTGAAAGTTGAAAGTTCTTTTGAAAGTTTTGAAAGTAGGCAGCTCTGATCTCGATTCTAAAGTATAGGCGGCAAATACAAATCCAACGAATGGGTGAAGTCATTTCCAAATTGCGATAATCGATTTGTTTCGATATAATTGCTTTTGACTGGTTTTTAATGGATTTTAGGAGTTTCATGAGATTTCATGGAATTTCTAGAGATTTCGAAAGATTTCTTCGAATTATTTGAAATTTTAAGTAATTAAAAAAAAATATTTTATGGAATAGTGAGAAATTCCATGATAATTAGGAATCTTCCTTCGATTTTAAAGGAATTTCAAGATATTTTATGAGACTTTTTGGGTTTTCAATTATTACTTAATATTGTTTTTATATTTTGTTTTGCACATAAACGCGTCATTCTCGGGTACAATTCCTAATATTTTCGTGGATTCAAGCTAATGATTTTAAGTAGTGAATTCAACCATCCACTGTTTTCTTTATTGAAATGTTGAAAATGAGGTTTATTGTTAACCTATACATTCAGAACTAAAACTAAACTATCTTTCTAATCAGACCTCCCCAACTGTGTACAGTTTAAGTAAGGGTATCGAATTACTATCCGGGATAAATAGGGGTCGCCGAGAGAGGATGGAAGCTTGAAAATTAGTTTTAATTGTTCCCCGTATAAGGAACTCATCCCCACTTATCCCTGGCTCGTCTCTACTCGCGCATTAAGCTAGAAGTTAGGCAGCCAAGGATGAAGGGGTTGAAGAGGAAAGGGAAAGGGGTACATAGAGGTATATATACATATATAGACTCGTGAAGCGTGAGCAGGTAAGGTATACACGTTCTACGTGACACGGTTGGTAAGCCCGAAGCTGGCTTTGTTAAGCTCGGATTCTGAGTGCCTTTGATACGTGTACTTGCACGCTAACTAACCAACCTAAGCTATGCTGTTCGTAGGTAGTATGTTGCCTACGTCTACGCACACCTAAATGTGAGCATCTGTGGCCTCAGTAGCCTCAGTGTACCCTGTATAAGGTGTATATGTCTTCCTCTTGCACACGTCGCAATCCACACGAGCGCGATACATTTTCAACTGGGAATTGAATTTCCGCGGTAATTTTAATGCCATTGTGGCCCAGCCTTGTATACCTACTCTGGTTCGGGACTTCGGGGGCGGAGGGTGACTAACGCGTCAAGCAACTGCAGCCAAATTGGTCCAGCTTCGTGTGAAGTTCCTCAGAAGTCGAGAAATTAGGATTGACCTCATTACAATCTTACGAGTTTTACATTTTTTATTCCTAGGAAATTATCCTTTAGTTAATTGCACAAGGTTGATTTCAAGATTTTTTAGATTTCAAGATAGGAGGGAAGGGAGGATATTAAAAAGTTATTAACTCTGGGCCTCGATGTATCTTAAAATCTGGAACTCTGGAGAGTATCGGAATACTATTTTCAAGACGCAATACCATTTAAAAGTTCTAAGATTAAGTTTTTGATTGGTATATTTAGGGTGTAGCTAAATTCGCAGATGAGTCGGTTAATGCTTCCTTAGATCATGAAAGCGATATGCGATCATGGATCATGAATAGTGTTCTATGTTCCATCACACGTATCTATTTACATGTATGTACTCGCAGTTTCCACTAGTGAATATGATCACATATGGACGATATGAATATCTTGGCAAGAGGGAGGAGGGGTATTGAAAATTTAAGCCAAATGTGCAACTAAGTACCTACTTATGGCGCATTTGACGGAGGGGGATTACGATTGCATTTGAATTGAGCTTTAGAGAGCGGATTTTCGCCTGGGATTGAGCCATTGTGCCATTTAAATCTGCCACCTGACGACCCTTGAAGCTATGGTTTGCCTTTCTGAATTTTAAGTACCCCGCTCTTTATCCACTGGTCCTTTGATACTTTTTTAACTTTCATTCGTTTGGCGCTACTTATATAGTCTTTCATTTAAAGGGATCTATTACCAAAATTTTAATTTGATTTTCTTTTTTACTTTTCATAGTTACATACAAAAACAGTCTGAAGAATTTCCAACTATTTTTTGGGATATTTCATTGAATATTTTATGAAATAAATTCGTCATTGCTAATTTTTAATGTATTATTTAACAATAATTGGTTAGAAGGGAGTAAAAAAGTGTAAGACTGTAAAGCACTGAATGATAATTTTTGAATTACATCACGAATTTGGCCAAAGGCAATGTCACGAATGTATCGTTAATGGAGTTGTTCACGCCCAAAGAATTAGCTCAAACGAATAAATACGATCGCCTCTCAATGATGAAGTATTGACGAGATGGCAATTCGCGATGGTTGCGTCTGGAATTGCTTTTTGCGTCCCATCTTCGATAAAAAATGAGGGAGAAAAACTTTTAGTGATCCGTATCCTCGGTGGCGCACTTTGGGTCGTTTCAGGTTAACGAGTTTTTTCCAGCAGCCGTAGCGCTGATAATCCTCCGGACGATACTTTAGCCAAACGTAGGGGATGTTTTAGCACGACCTCTCCCCCCCTCTCCCTTTGTGCATTCGACACAGTCACCCCTCTCATAATATGAGCGGCACCCCATCTATCGAATTATTTTGATTCTGTGATAATTCACCCTTAATATGGTTTTCACCTCGAATATGGAAGCGAGTGCGCTTTTTATATGTGAGATTATCAGATTATTAACTAACTTTTAAGAAAATAGCGTTTTTACTTCCAATCCTTCCTTATAAATAAACTAGGCTCTTGCGTTGCTTTTATTTTATGTACTTGAACTAGTTTAAGTTCATCTTAATTTTTCTCAATTCTTTTGAATCCTCCTAAGTCTTTCGAATTACTTAGAAATCCTTTAGATTTCCTTGAATTCCTTTGAATTCGCTCAAATTATTCCGAATACCTTATATATACATATTATGCCACTGATGTCTCCGGCTCTGAAACAATGGAAGAATAGTTTCTACATCTGTTCGATGAGAGTCGCCCCCAATATCGGATTTTAAAATAATGCAGTGTACAGAAGGGATAATCTCGATGGTTTCTCTTTTGTGGGGAGTGGGGACATGTCGTGATCCTCGTTCCGTGGCGAAAGAGAGGCGTAAGTCGATTTCGGCGTAATTTTCGGAAAATCCGGGACCAAATCGTAGTGCACGAGTCGGCGACTTGTCTCCATTGTCGCGGTGAAATTGAATCTGTCAATTAGACTCTCGGCGTTTACGGTTGGTTACCATTAATTGGACACAATGGTCGTCCATCGGGCGGACAGCTGTACTCGATGTTATACCTTAGCCGCGAGGCATCTGATTTCACATTATAATACCGCTTCGGGTCTAATTGAAGCGAATCACGAAACCGTTGCAAATTCGCTCGCCATTTTCACGTGTGCTCTTCTTCTTCACTGCCCTTTCATTCCTTCATTCCTTCTGCGGTAGTCGTTACCATTCACACTGCCTCCAGAGCTTTCATTTAATAATGACCCACTTAATGTCCCCAAATTTCCAATTGACATCAGCCTAAATAAATCGAATCAAACTTGACATGTTTTCAATTTTTTATTTATAAAGTTTGCAGATCCATCTAAATTTTTTTGAAATTTTTTTTTAATTCCTTATAAAATCACTTGAAATCTTTTGAAAAGATTTTTGTAATAGGATTCTTCTGAAATACATTTCATTTTTGTAAATTCCTTGAAGCCATGCCGGGTTTTAATTACACCTTCTGTTAATTACAATGAGAAAAAACTTTCTAGAAAGAATTAGGAAAGAGAAATAGGTTTCTTTCAAGTTTTTTGGTAAGGTTTTTTTTTATTAAGTTTGCTAAGTCGTGGTTTGACTTGGAAAGGAGAAGAAGGCTATGAACTCGGGAAGTGATTGAAATGCCTCGAAGAGAACGAGAGAGATTTGAATATCCGCTGCCAATTTGCGAGAGACAAAAGATGTTATTCGGTGCTGGCATCTTGTTCTCTGTTCCTCGCTCGAGAAGTTTGCACTCGTGTCGGGCGTCTTGGTTAATCACTATAATTGATATTCCGCTGATATCACCTCCAGAGAGTAACGGAGTAACGCGGTAACGAAGTAACCCGATTAAAGGGAGCCTCTTATTGGCTCGCTCGCTCACTCGTTCCTTTAATCGAATTATATTATTATCTCGACGTCCCCCTGCGACTTGACAATGATCTACTCTTCCCTAACTGCTTCAGACCTGGAGGCCTTTTACTTATATTATATTTTATGTATCTTAGGCTAAACGCCGTATATAGACAAATTTTCCCATCCCATTTTCCAATCCGTCACAATATTTGCTGTAACTTACTACGCATAGTGTCTTGAAAATCGCACATTTTTTGCATCATTTTTTTTATTAAAGCTGATTGTTATTGATATGACTTTAAGATATAATCAAATGCGAATAATAAGTCAACTTGTACATTAGATAGACGATTAGAGATCGAGATATGAATGCAATGGTATAGATAATCTCACGGTCACAGGAAACAGCACATCATCGTAATAACCGTCATCAAACGGCAACCACTTAGAACCAGACTCTTTCACAAAATTATAATTATGGAACTCTGATAGTCGCGTTTTGATTCGTGTATTTTTAGTTGACTTGTATTCGCCTCGAGTCACTGAATAAGTTAAGCTTATAATCAAAATCTAATTATTTCAAGTGGTATGGTATATACCAGCATATATACTTCTCATAATTGAACGGCAGCAATGCCTCGAGGATGCGAAAACAACTTTGTTACATTCTTTGATTTTATTTCGGTTTTATTGCCAAATAAAGCCCAATTTTTATAATTGTCTTTTTTCGAAATTCTCTTCGAAACCGGTTTTATTTACATTTAATTCAAAAGATTTGTTTTACGCCTTTATACTGTACAACAGGAAGTACAGAAACGTTTTGTGCGAAATTGAGTTTTTATATCACATCAGCCATAAGCAAGACAGGTTATATTATTTACAGATTACCATTATTTACGTACTAAAATATTCATTCATATTTGAGAGATAAGCGGTACCTAAATTCAACCTAGAATTCTTTTGTTGTTGAAATAATATACATTGAGAGAGCCAAAGACGTCAAGTAGATAAGGCTCTCCATGGTCAGACAAAATTATGCCTTTCGGATTTTAATTTCGCGGTGAAAGATGACAAGAAATTGTCTCAGGCCGGTAGACATTCCACAACTTTCAGTTCCAAAAATTTTAAGCATTCGGGCACATCATATAGTTATAGAATTGAGATATCATTCTAAATTTAAACGCTAAATTATCTTACAGTACGGAACATATTTTTTTAATTTAGTCATCTCCACATATTGTTTTGCTGAAAGTAATATCATATTCAGAAATGATTATACGCGTGACGGCAGCGCGACATTAAACTGTCCGCGATATCCGCCATTTCAAAACAATCCGCGCTGGAAATGGAAAAGAGACAAGCAAAAAATCAGTAAGGGCAGAGGAGGAGAGAGAGAAATTACCACCGCATGTCACATTCAGGAAACGGCGCATTCTATTGTGCTTTTGTCATAGTTAAACTGTCAGACCAATTTTACATTCGGGCCAATTTACGTGCTCGCGAGTAATAATAGGGCAAGGAGAGAAGATGGAAGAGTCATGAGATATCATATTGCAGGATGAACAGTGAACATTTTTCAATATATTAGCATCTTAGGACAGGTTCATTCTTCTTTTGAAACTTGGAATCGATTGACAGTGAATTCGCTTATAGAATCATTAATGGACAAAGTTTCTATACATGTCTACAGTTTGGTGAACTCGGCGAGTTTCACAGATCGAAGGAGGTTGAGACGCAGACGGCAATTAGCGTAATTAAATAATAATTGAAACGAGGGAATGGTTGGCTGGTGGTGAAGGGTCCATAAAACACGCCCTAAGCACATTTGTATTTCGACCAATAGCGCGAAACCATTATTCTTCGTTTCTCTGAGTTATAAAAATCATTTATAAAGACTCTAAATCTAAATGCAAAAAAGTATTTAACGAAATAACAGCTACGATGAGCGATCAGCGACCGATGACTATGTCACGATGCATCATTCTAAGCTCTGTGACTTTTGTGATTATATAATATTCTCGTTTACACAGAACATTATTGTCGCAAATATGTCATTACTATTGGAAATCATCGAGCGTTATAACCGCCTTGCGTGATGCTAGATTTTGCACCGCGACGGTTCGGCGTCGGAACTTCTCCGCGCGGTTGATTCGACCGGAAGTTGCAAACACATCATAACCACCAGTGACACTGGGGCTTCAGAAGTGAAACATTATGTCCTTCTATAAAAATCCAGGCTATACAACTTTTAAATCTCTGAAATCAATGCTATAAAATCAATGATGTTTGATGTATATTAGCAAACATTTTGCATTATTGTATTGGGTTACATTTTTTCTTTTCTTTTTGAACAAAAAAATTTTTAAGGTGCAATTGGTTTTTTAATATTTTGTATTATATGCTATAATATCTACAATACCGTCATGCGTGTATCAATAGATCCTCGACATGAAATCATATTTGCATCTTAACATCCCTCTATAACCGCAGAAGCAAGCAATAAAGGAACCCATCGGATTTCATCGCGCACGAGTGTGAAATAGACACTGCGTGTCGATAACTCGCCTCACCCCCGTTGAAACGTGAATTTTATGGGGGGTGGGGAATGGATAGATTGTATCTTAAAGTGGTAGCTTGGATCTTCCAATGAAATCGCGATGTATATACAGAGTCTCGGTAGCGCAGACGCATCGCGTTCACTTCCACCCCCGACTTATGGGGTGGAAATACCTCGTTCGAAGCTCGGGGTGTGAAAATCAGTGGCGAAGGAGGGGTTGAAGTTTCCACGTTGTGGGGGATGAGAAACTGTAACACCCCGGGTCCAGCGACGAGGGAAAGATGAGACTCGAGTGGTAAAGGAGCGCAGGGGTAAAGGCGAAAAGGGGATGAGTGAAAGGGAGAGATTGCCGCCATTTTACAGTGGCGCGGATCTGCATAACGATCAGAGACTGTCGTGTTTATCAAAGCTTTTCTCCGCCATCTGCATAATTTTCTGCCGCGCCATGAGAGAGGACACGGAGGAGAGTGAGAGAGTGATAAAATCCAAAATGTAGGGGGTGAGGAGATGCAAAGCGCTCTCCAAAGAGAACACCCTGGTGCTCTCACTACTCTCGACTGCGTTTTATGAGCCTGACTTATAAAACTTTAACGCTCTCGCGAATAAATTTCGCAAATGTATTAACCGTGAGGTGTCGCCTTATTCAAGCCAGTTATGTACTCAAAGCGCTGAAATACTACTTTTAGTCTTTTAAACAAGCATTACTTATTTATTGCGAATATTCAAATAGATTTATATAATGACTAACTTGGAAAAATATGTTTCATAATAAATCTATGACACTCTATGCAAAATAATGATGATGATGATTATGATGAAAGAATGTCTATATATTGCGGCTTTACAGTCTAAGAAGTTTCTTTTCTGAACTTCCAAACTGTAAGTTTATTACCAAAACGCAATGTAATTTTACAACACATATTTATAGCAAAGGAGTGCACCATTGATAATTATTGCATTCTCGTTCCAAATTTTCATATTTTAAGAGAGAAGCACAAGAAATTTTAAAGTAGCAATTAGTAATAGGGATGCGACGCGCTAACGCAACAACCCGAACTTAATGTTGGTTTCGTTTCAGACTCTCCTGTTCTGATGTTTTATTCATAGATAAGACACGTTATAGGCGTGCAAATAAAGTGTGCGCTGTCGGAACGGCCTATATATTTTGAAGCGCAAGGCTTTTCCCTGGAACTATGGAATATCTTAACGCCTTGGCTAATTGTTGCACCTCCGTGCTTTGAATGGAAGTCTACGTACCACGTAAATTAATTAATAACTGCGTGAATCACGATCATTATATGATGGTGGTTATTAAAAAAATTTTCTCTTCATTCATCGTCTATCGTTCATCATTCATCATTTATATCATTCATACTATACAGGATGCTAACATTATTAATACATACGTTAATAAGTATGTCGATATAGCAACATATGTAGCGATCCGCGCCGACACGACCGAATTCCCATCGCGGCCGTTGAAGAAGAAAAATATTTAGTGACAGGCCCTTGAATGGGGTGGCTCGGTTATTAGGGCTCTTATTAGCCCAGCATATGGACCAGAAGGGAGACTATAAGATAACCATCTTTTATCTGCAACGATGAGAGATTACGGTAGTTTGCAAGTAACAGGTCCTATTTCAAGGGATTACCGATAGGAGCAATATCTAGGTTGTTGATCTTGATTTTGATCCTCCATACGAGATGCAAATCGTTGTTCTTTTTCCTTTGTTATTAACACTCAGACCACAAAGTGGAATCATATGACGAAAATAGAATTTTAGTTTAATTATTCAATAAAAAAGAGGATTATATTACATATAATTCATTTAAATGAAGAAATCAGTTTCAAACTAAAATCCACAACCAAAATCCTATTTGAGGTTCGAAATCTAAAAAAATTATACAACTAACGACCCATATGCGTCTTATTTGTGTGTGTCCTGAGCAGTTAAATTCTTACCCCATAATTAATTTTCGATTTAAAAATGGACAATCTATCTATTATAGGACATTCATGCGGAAAGTTAATTCGAGTGGCGAGAGCGAGTAATTGTAGTATAGCGTGTGACGTTTTTTCCCACAGTACATATGTATGTACACCATATATATGTATAATATTATTTTTTGTGTTTATCGTCGATGTTGTTGGTTTGAGTGGTTACGGCATATTAGTTCACCTGATTTGGAGGCTTAATGAGCCCGTTGACACTTTGATGCAGGGTGCCGCGTGTCGCCGGGAAATTGCCAGTTCAATAATTCAGAGCTGGCCGTAATGGAACTTGTCTACGAACTCGATCTATCATAGAAAATTGCGCCGAGCCCTTTTACTCCGCTTACAAGAAACATACATATTAGAAAAATAACAGAAGGCTTGCTCGCTCGTAACCCATTCGTCCCATCGCTCACTTTCAAGAATTGATTGGAATCCGGAAATAAATAATAAAACATTCCTTGGGATTCAATTCATTTTTAAAGAAGGTTGGCATACTCTCTCAACATAAATTAGTTAAATCTTACTAATTAACAATATAGTTCCTTAAAGAAATCTGGAAAATATTTTATACTTGATTCTTAAAAATTGAAAGTATGAAATACAACTAATGTCACTACATGTACCGAAATGCTATATATAATATATTATAATATAGTATACATTTTCTACATATATGAGTGTAGGCTGTAGGTGGGCGGACGAACCCTGCTCGGAAAATTAGCGCGTTTTAAATCCAATTCGAGCTGAAAGGGGCGACTGTTTTGCATTTCTCGCGTGCGCCCAACATTTGAGGTGTAAAATATTAAATCCCAGGACAACCAACCCCCTTGGAATCTCTCTCTTTCGCATATCTTTCACTCACCCTTTCCTACTCTTTCTCCACCCCCCTTGCAACGTCGACTATATTCCCGGTATATGTATATACATCACCGGCGCACTCTGCGAGTTTACATTTAAATGTAAAAGTGCCGCGAGTGCCTAGGAAAGCTGCTGTTTTGCATTCGAAAGCTCATGATTGCCTCTGAGCTTTGCTTTTGACGTTGGCACATCCACGACAGCTCCGTGCTGAGCCGTTCTAAGCGACAGTATTTCATCCCCGGGAAAATCTTCACAAACAGAATGGAGCATTATTCTTTCTGAGTTCGAGACACTCTTTGCATTTCGGTGCGAATAAAGACAATGGATAGAAGAAAATCGAGAAAATTGAGAAAATGTAGCATGAGCTTTCGAGATAATGCTCTTTAGATGCAGCAATATTTCCGACTTTCATTTCTTTAATGCATATATCATTTTAAAGAGTTGTTTCATGACATTAAATTCCATTTATAAACAATACGTGAAATGTGAGCTTAGAAGTACCATGAGATTATGCAATTTAAAAAAAAATAATATTCTGAGATGTACAGTTGTACATTAATTCATTTTGTCTGAGAGAGCCGTGTTTGTATATTTAAAATATAATTGAGTATGCTGGGCCACATCTAAATTTAAAATCTGCTTTGCATAATCCCAAGCCAACATTTGTAGAGTCGAGGGTCGCCTAATTGCGGCTCGTTCAAGCCTCGAGTCCCTTCGACACCTACGGCAGCCATTTTAAAAGCCGCTCTTTACCTCGCGAACTTCCGCTACAACGCGTTCGAAAATACATTCGCTGCACCCCCGCAAAATGTGCTATAGATATCACCGTAATCTCATTACGCAAAATGCACAAGTAGCGAATGTACAACATGTTAATAAGTCAATTGCATCGCTGTTGATTAGCAATTATATCCATTATTGACGCAACCCGCTACTACTGTTTCAAAATTTTGAATCGCGAATGAACGACCTCACTTTTCATTCTTTTTAAACGAAATATACTTCATAATCCGTGCAAAAAATTTCAATTCAGATAGAGATTAATTTTCATATCGTCTGTTTTACTGAGGAAAACAATTAAGAGATCGACTAAAAAATTCATCGACCTTTACAAAATTTGTAGAGGTGGCTGTCGCGAATATATTCATGAACAAGTTAAGTTACCTTAAGAAAAATGTATTTCACTTTTTCTTTTGTAAGCAAGTCCAACGCACTTACACACACTTGAGCGAATCGAAAAAGGACATAGGCGGGGTAAATCGCATTACTTTCGAATTTATTGGGGACGTTCGACACGTGCAGCTTCATTTTTATTTTCCTCGCAACTTTTTTTTTTCGCGAAGAGAGGGGAAATTCTGGACCCTGGACTTGAGGAAGTAAATTTGTGAATGCGATGGACGGTGAACACAATGGCTACATTTAATAGTACATTAAGCACAAGCGGAAGCTGATGTGAATCTAACCGCCGTGACAACGCGGTACGAATTCTTCCTTGTAGAGGACATGGGACACTTTATTGGTCACGGGAAATCCTATCTTCAATGTCCGAATTCGTATTCATTGAATTTTCGGTTTGGGGGAACAAAATCGATAGCATGAGCTTTCATGTTTCATAATTCAGAATAACATTGAGATCACTGATCATTGTTTAAAAGTCTATATGTACTTTAAAATATTTAAATGGTTTTTAACAAATTTTTAAGGAATTTTAAGAGACTCTTTGGAATTATTAGAAATTTCAAAGAATTTCTGATGAGAATATGAAAAGGTTTTAAGGGATTTTAAAGTATCTTATAGAATTTATCCAACCAATAAATAAAGAGAGAATGTGACTTCTCAGATTTCGAAATTGCGAGAATTTATTTTCGATATAATCGCAATCTCTTTTTTGTGATAGGATTTCTTTTGAATCATATCCGGCTAAATTTTTTTTCCCACCCTTTTCGCCCTAGAATCTCTGTAGAATTAAGGACACATATTTATATTGAATAAAAAGTGTACTGATGCAAATTTCATTAGGAAGATTTGGTATAGATCATGAAAATGTTGAATTTATCGGTGACAATTGGGAGTGGAGAGTCGATTTAGCATTACTTTTCCAGACAGACAGATTTTATTGATCTACCATGCGAGAGCACCGGAACTGAACGCCCCATAAAGCTAACCAATGCTAATACTTCGCATCTCCGCATTGGCGGAGCTTTTCTCGTTTTCTCTAAAAATAATACCAAATTTGAAGGGTGAAGAGGAAATTCGTGGCGACACCAGTGCAGTGGACCGGAATCTGCAATAAACGCGTAACCGAGCCTAATTCGTAATGTTGGTCGAGTCATTGTGAGCCATTGTGAAACCCCCACGGGCAGCCCTCCATGCATAATGTTGGGGTTATTGCAGGAAATACGTAAAAGGTAGGCACTTTTCAAAAGTACCTAAATACCGCTTGCGTAGGTATTCTTTCAAATTTATGCACATATAAACATTTGCGTGCATTTCAAAGCCATCAACACTTTTGTGCCTTCACGTGTTTACTCTTCGACGATGGAGATTAAGATAAATATTCAAGAAGAGGAGAAAAAGACAGAGAAAAATGTAATTACGTGTCTAGAATCTCTCAAGTTATTATTTCTAATTTTTTTTCAACTCTAAATCCTATCATAAAAAACTGGGAAAACTTGAATTTGAATTTCAGAATGTACATATTTAAATAGACTCAAATTGTCCAACAAGCTAGCCTTGTATTGTTACTTTGTGAGAATGACTCGGAGCTTTCTTTCGGCGACGGCGCCAACACGGCGGAATCGAGCTTAATTATTAATCGATTCCGCATTAATTGTTTTCTCAGTGGCGGGTTAAGTGGGATGTTGTGTTCAGGTTTCTGGCAAGCTATGAGCTGTACCAGTTAAGGTGTCATTCGAGGAGATTAATTGCCTCTTGCTGCCTTTATATGTGTCACACAATCAACCCTTTTTTATTCTTCTTATTATTATTGTCGTTTATATGAAATATTCAGGGCGATCAAATCGCGAAAAGGATAGTGTGAAAGGTCAACCTTCCGGAAAATTGTGGTTCAGAAAATGCACAGAGACATTCTAAATTAATAGAATGAGTAAAGATAATAACAATAATAACAATATCACATTTTTAACTTTTTTGTTTTAATCAGCGGCGGATTTAAGTTTAGCGGGGCCCTGGGCACTAATAGTGTGGGGGCCCCCTTGTAAAGGATTTAAAATATTACAAATTACACAATATTTATTGCATATATTTTTTTTATATTTAAATGAAAAAAGAATGAAAAAAGAGGAAAAAAGAATGAAAAAAGAGGATATTTATTTTGTGGGGGCCCCTAGCTTGTGGGGGCCCCTGGGCACGTGCCCCATGTGCCCTTATGTAAATCCGCCACTGGTTTTAATTATGCAACTGAAGTGTAGAACTCGCCTCATTTGAAGTAGATTTTGTTGTTAAAAAAATAAGAAATAGGAAAATTGAATTTTTAAAGAATTCGGGAATGTAAGTGAAGTAAAGAAAGACTAAAGACACAAAAAGGATGAAAAACTGAGGGTCCCTTGAAATAAGATTTAGCTGGTATACTCTCCTCGAAGCCACGAAAGAGCCAAGTTAGTTTTATTTTACAATCCATCGGCTACCACGACAGAGGTGGTTGGGTCTCTCCCCCAATTCTCAATTTTTTTCTCCTTTTTTCTCTTTTTCTTGCTCTTTCACTCGCAAAGGGAGGGACGGCAGAATCCTTCAGGGTTGGTCGATTGAATAGGGGCGGGGGGGGGGGCGTCGGACTGGCTGTCAACTAGTGTTTTAAAAGTTTGCGACAGCCTACAAATTGACTCGCTCAGTTCTTTTTAAAAGCACCGCCAACCAACCACGGCGCCTCTTTTTCTCCCCCCTCCCACCCTCCCATGACAACCCCAACTTCAACCTCAACCCCTGCAATGCATCGTATTTCCGAAGCCCGAGACGTCGAATGTATCGGGCTATGAATTTTGAACGACGTTCATCGATTTGATATAAAGAGGGAGATAGAAAATAAAATAAAAATAAGATGAACTTTCATTTTGGTGCGATTGAAATCGATTCCTTTCGACGACACCAGCATGAATAAATGATCGTAAATAGCTACTGCTATCGTAATCGTAAGTGCCCTTGAAATCGTTATTTGATACATATATTTTTTGTACGATCGTATTACCTATTGCATTTTAGATTAGAAATCCAGATGCTGCTTTTAAAAATTTTATTCTGGATCGCTTTTTGGCGACTGAAGGAGATTTTTTAATGCGTGTTGCAGTGAAATAAATAAAAGAAAGATCAAAAGAATCGAAAGAATTCAAACTATTCAAAGGAATTCAAAAGAATTTATGGCAAAGTAGAGAGAAATAGTGATCAAAGTTTTCATATTTTTTAAAAACATGGAGACAAGCTCCATTAAACCTTATATTTTTATATTATTTATAAAATTTTCATGTTAAAATTAGTTAATTTTATGTTGTTGGTTATATTATTCAGAAATTTGTTTTAAATCCTCTTCTCTGCATTCTAAAAGAACAATTTAAACAGCTTTGTAAACAAGTGACGAAAACACAAATGTACAAACAGTGAACCAAACTCTTCTAATTACAATTTTACATACCGCACTTGAATTACTAATTTAATTTAGATTTTATTAAACATTATATATACATTAAATAAAAGTAGCGGTTCTGAGTCCCATTAAATTGAACATGACTGCGATAACCATAATAATAATTATTCCAAAACTAAATACAATACTTGTAACAAGTTCCTATTTTTATTTAAAAATTTAAAAGATGAAACTCATAAGAATTGAAAACTCACGAACATTTGGACATGATCTATGAGCTTGTCATGAAAGTTTAAAAATACGAATGACCGGATGAAAGCTGAGGATTCTCGTAGGATGACGATTGGCTTTTAGAAACGGAAATATAGTAAAATCTCGATAAATCAAAATGGGGGTTGAGTCTAATAGTGTGTATCAAATGCGTGCTCGACGGCGCGTGCCTACATAGGAATATGAGAAATGGCCGGCTTTTACGTCAAAATACTTTTAAACTTCAGAAATTTGAATCTCGACCAACATATTTCGTATGTGGAATGTAGATTGAATCTCATTTATACCCACCACGAGGCCGACGTGGTGGCCGAACGATTTGTTTTGAAAACGATACAACTTCCGCGATACTTTCATGATAATTTTAATAATGGTCAAAAAAATTGCACTTATCATGATTTATTGTATGCTTTTTCCCTCGAGAAAGATTTAACCCTGACTTTTTTATTTAAATTTCAAAGGCATGTTTTTATTTTAATATCAGAATCTGCAAGTTATTTTTTGACTTTGATGAAACTTGGTGAAATTATAATTCTATACAAGAGAAATATCTGGACTCTCCAAAAAATATCTGAATGAAAAGTAATTTTTTTTAACTGAATACGCTTGTAGAAATTTGAAGTGTAGCAATTTCCAAACCTGGCCCAGACTGGGGATGAAACACACGGCTAATTGAAATTAATTAATTTTTTGAGTCACTTCTCTGAATAAATTCTTTAAATTGTAAATCATATTCAAATTACAAAAGGTATGAAATAATTTATTGAAATAATTTACATATTACAATTTTTTCAAAGTCTGTAAGTTTAAATACATTGTTGGCATAAATATTATTAGATTAAATGACTGAATTTAGGGTTTATGAGAATAAATAGTCTTGCTCGTTTTAATGACATTTTGATATGTACTAATGATAAGATTTATAAAAATTCCATTTTCACATTTTAATAAAAATTTAATTCTCGATTGAATTTCGTCAACACTGAGATGATGCCATGGGTTTTGGTGAATTCATGAAAAAAATTTGTTCCGATATATATGATGGAGATTTTGGCATGTTAAAACCTTGTGAGGAATCGTAAGATCTCGTGATTGTAGAAATACAAATATTGTCATCAGTTGACGTAGAATTGGCCCATTCTTTTCTGGCAGCACAGACGATTCTAAGAAAATAAACACTCAGCACTGAAAAACAAAATTTATAATTCAAATATTTTACAAAGAAATTTAAATTTTTTAAAGAGCTTAAGCAAATAAATTGGAAAATTAAAAAAGTTGTAAAGAGACATAAAAGTCAAAAATGATTATAATAGCGCAATACTTACGTAAATAGGTAGCAGATATCGGAAAATACCAGGATGATTTATTTCGAGATCTACTAAACTCAGTATAACACAAATTTACTGCAAGAGCGATACTCTGATCGATTATGTTAATCACTTGTACGCACATCCAAGGCAACGTAAGTCCCGGTTTCTTCTGCAAATTATTAGGTACATAATATCAGTATGTGACAATCAAAAACATCGGAACGTTGACTTTGAATGATAATGATAATTTTCCACTCTAAATATATTGACGATCTCAAGCATCTCATGTGATGTAATAAAATAATCTTATCAAAATTTGAGGCAAAAGATGACTAGCACTTCCGAAAATTCTCGAAATTACCAGAGTTAAAGGGTAAAATTGTTTTTTTAAAGCCTTTAGAGCCAGAAAAAT
The DNA here is from genome assembly GCA_904066005.1 of Synergus itoensis. Classification (NCBI taxonomy): domain Eukaryota; kingdom Metazoa; phylum Arthropoda; class Insecta; order Hymenoptera; family Cynipidae; genus Synergus; species Synergus itoensis. The sequence continues at coordinate 4,478,746 of CAJFCP010000050.1, read as the reverse complement.
GTCTCTTGTATAGAACTACATACATATATACTGTGAGTTTTATCAAAATGGAAAGACAACTTGCAGATTCTAAAATTTAAGAAAATTACTAGTCCTGATATTTCTGACCCTTTAGTTAAATATATTGTTTTTTATTGAAAACTTACTGTTATAGAGGCAAAGGATAGCAGGCCATTCGCAATTAGAGAGCATCCCGCGTACGTAAGAACGCAAATCAATAGAATTTCAGCTGAAAATGATTTTTTGTTATTGCATTTTGAATTTTTTTTTTCATTTTTTATTCTATTAAAAATATTTTTATGCTTTCATACAAAAACTTTTTAATTAGATTTTTAACTTTTATATTTCGTACCTTGTTTGTAACTTTGAGCTTTTTTTACTATAAAAGTCCAGTTTAGTCCAAAAAAGGCCCACGTTTCAACAGTAGCTGAAAATTTGTCATGTTCTTTTGCAGATAAAAAATCGGATGCTAATATATTTATCATCAAAATCGAAACTGTCTGTAAAAAAATCCGATCTTATTAGACTCTCTTATTTCTTATAAATTATAATTTTTTCAATAATTTTGTTTGGATAATTCCAATCTGAAAAGTTTTCTTGTGAATTGAAACTTTGATGAGGAATAAAATCCAAATATTTATAAACAAAAAAAAAAATACTCACAACTCCAAAAGTTCCGATAAATCTAGTTGCTAATGAAAAACTGATGCACAATTTTGTCATGATAAAATCAGGCACTAAATATTGTTATATATTAGAAGAAAAGTTCTACTTAAACTACACTTCCTCTTAATAAATTCAACCTGTATGTGTTCACAATTCACATTCCGTGTTGTCTAACGAATCGAGTAATGACAAAAAAAATGTAAATAAACCCAGAGCTGTCTCAAGTCGTCTTATAACCCACTGTTACATCGAAAATCCAGACAAACGGATTCCAATATCTATAATGGATCTCAAAACACTTGCTAGCAGTTACGATAACAGAAAACTGAAAATCTTACAAGTAGTGAGAGATTTTATCAATTTGGCGCTTTTAATCTTTTAGGTAAACACTATTTATCTAAAAATTGATTTAAGAAACTAATAATTATTCTAAGAAAGTAAATACATATACTTGATTTATTAATTGGGACAAATGAAAAATCTAAGGAAATAAAACTCCCTATCTATGGGTTAATAATATTATATTTATTCATTCAATCATTAAATAGGATTTAGAATAATCAAATTATAAAGCTTCCTAATTTATAAATTTGTAGAGTTTAATTTCTGAAAATTCTGGGGAAGCCCCTAAAATATTTTTTAGGGGGATGGAGGTGGGTAAAATGGTCTGGCAATGGTCAAAAAGTGTGTAGTCCAAAATTTAAAACATCTTTAGGCATAAGTTTAATTCAAATTGAAGAGCTTTATCCCGCCATTAATTGCGCATGCGCAACTCGTTTTCTTTTTCAGTCATCGATTGGATTTCAAGCAAGCAGACCATCAGCAGACTTCACGCACGTGTTTCGACAACGCTCCAAATCTTCTGAATTCTGCTTATAGGTTATGTTTACATACCTTTTCGTGAGTTTTATTGCAATATTTCGTCAAGTGAAGTATTTTTGAATAAAGTTTGTGTTAAATTCAGTGTGTTTTCATCAATGACAGTGCAAGACATGGATATTTGTTTAAATATAACAACAGGTTCGACATCTGCCAGATCAAAGGTAAGTTATCCTTAAAATATCATTTTTCGATTTTCTTGGCTTATTTCTTCAAACTTTACAATTAAATTCCATTTTCACTTTAGACCAGGAAGAAAAAAGACACTAAAAGACTTCAAAATAAGCTTATCAAGTCTAAACATGACAAATTCACGAAAGTTGCTCACTCTGAAAGTATTTCTGGTAGTTCAACAAACTCAAAAGTCAGAATTAAACAAAAATCACTTACAGCGATTGTTGCAAAGAAATTAGGACAGAAAGTTGAGACTAATGAATCCGGAATTTTTTTAAATACACAGAAACCCCTTTCTAAAAATATCACCAGAAAGAATGTTGAAAAATCTGATAAATCAGATTCGAAAGAAAAGTCGACTTCAGATTCGCAAACAATCGTTAAATTTGTTAAAAATACAAAGGAAAATACGAGTGCGCCTAAAGTCTTAAAGAAAAAAAATAGTGATTCTAAAGATCAGAAATCTCTCTCTGATATTTTTTCTAAAGTTTCGAATAAATCAGATTCAAGTTTTTCCTTTCCTACACTTGAAACTTCAAAAGATGAAAGTACAGTCAATTCAGATTTACAAATTTCCACCTGGAAGCCAAAAAGCCAAGACAATTTTGAAAATAGAAACACTTTTGGTGAAAGAAAAGATAAGCAGATAGAATTCGATAAAACGCGAAACAAGTACAAAGAGAAGAATAATAGAATGAATAAAAAATCTGGAGTCAAAAATGAGAGAGAAATGAAGCAATCAACTGGGAAAATTTCTTCACTTTTTGGTAATAATCCAGAAGTGATAACTATGGGCCAAAGATTTGTGAAACCTGTCCAGGAAAAAGTATTTTCTGGAGTGAATTTTAGCGATCTTGAAATTCACGCATTTTCGGTTCGTATTGTAATAAGTTGTATTTTGATTTATTAAAAGATTTATTACTTATTGATTCTTAGCATTAACTGGTTTTATTTACTAGGTATCGAATTTAGAGCAAAATATGCAGATAACTAAAATGACTACAGTCCAACAAAAAGCAATTCCTCAAATACTTTCGGGGAAAGATGTTTTAATCAGATCTCAGACCGGTTCTGGAAAAACCCTTGCCTATGCTTTGCCGATTGTTGAATCTTTGCAAAAAATTACGCCAAAATTATCGAGAAGTAGTGGATTAAAAGCACTTGTTGTTGTTCCAACGAGGGAACTTGCTTTGCAAACTTACGAGTGTTTTTTAAAACTTATAAAAGTGAGTTAATTTCATATTTTAGGTTTCAAAGATTTTAATGAAAAATAAAATAAAATAAATGCACAACATTAATATGAATTCTAGCCCTTCACTTGGATTGTGCCGGGTTATTTAGTCGGCGGAGAAAAAAGAAAAGCCGAAAAAGCAAGATTGAGACGTGGATGTAATATTTTAGTCGCAACTCCTGGGAGATTATTAGATCATATAAAGCACACAGAAGCCCTAAAATTAACCGACGTTTCTTGTTTTGTATTGGACGAAGCTGATCGCATGCTTGATATGGGATACGAAAAAGATATCTCAGAGTAATTATAATTTCAATATTTTCATGGACATAAAATCTAGTCTCTAATATATTTTTACTTTAAGTAAGTATTTATTTATATAATTACATTTTAGGATAGTCACAGCCTTAAAAATGTCATCATCAGATCCGATAGAAACAGGATACGATGCCATGGAAATGCTTCGACAAAACAATAAAACCAAATTTAGTGAAGAGTCGAATCCCGAAAAAATTAAGTCAGAGGAAGAAGAATCTGAAAAATCAGACGAGTCTGAATGTGAAGAGGAAAATTTTTCGAGTAAAAGAAAGTACCATTCCAGCTCAGATGAAAATTCTGATAATGAGGAAGATTTTCCTATTAAGGAAAATAAAAAGACGATTAGAACAGGAAAAAAAACTACAGAGATGAAACTAGATGGAAAAAATTCTAAGATTACTTCTGGTGACTCAAATCAAGCTAGGCAGACAATTTTACTGTCTGCTACTTTAACTCAAGCAGTAGAAAAACTTGCTGGCCTCACTATGAATACTCCTATTTTCGTTGATGCTGCTAAGGAAAATTTAGAAATGTTTGGTGACCATATGAGCGATATAAATGAAGATTTAATTGTTCCTCAAAGTGTAACTCAGAGCTACATTGTCACTCCACCGAAATTGAGGATGGTTACTTTAAGCGCTTACATCGCAGGAAAATGTCAGGTAAAGTTTGTAATTTATTTTAAATGTTTTATGAGTTTTTATTTAATTTAATTTTAAAAATTTCAGTTTATAACTATATTTTTTTAACTAGGCTTCCGGACAGCACAAAATATTAGTTTTCATGGCAACGCAAGACATGATAGATTTCCACACAGATATTTTATCAAATGTTTTATCCAAATCGGAAGATGAAGACGATGAAGATTCTGATCCACTCGTAAATGTTGAATTTTTCAAGCTTCATGGCAGCATGTCTCAACAAGAAAGAACGGAAGTCTTCAAGACCTTCAGGCTGGCGAAAAGTGGGGTTTTGCTGTGCACAGTGAGTAAGATTAATAAATTAAATTAATTATATCAATTTTCTGGAATTTGTTATCCTTGAACATAAGAATTTTAATTTCCAAGTCCTGATTTCCTCGTAACAAAACAATTTCTAACAATTGTCTATTGCTTCCACGCAATCGAAAAATTACCGGACTATCTATGTCGATCCGTTATTCGATAAATGTAAGTGTCGAAACACTTTTTTATCTGTAACGATCTGAAAGCTATTAGATATTGCAGCAATGCAATACTGCGCGTAACAGTCGGTTTGCTTTAGCCATTATAAAGCAATTTAACGATGATTGAAAACGCGCTGAGACAATTTGCAAATTGGTTCAACATATGAGTGATCTATAATTTCTGTTTCTCAGAATCTATTCTACTAATTGCTACCCTTGAGTTATTTACTATGGAATTCAAAATAAATGGAAAGAACTAAAAGAATTGAGAAAAATTAATTGAATATTTTGAGCCAATTTTATCAAAGAAGTAGAGTTAAGGAGATAATGTTAACATACAAAGTTAGCCGGAATAATAACCAGTGGTTTAGAACGAACTGACAATGATAATTATACTCGTTACGAAGGCTTCATACGCGCGCATAATTTTTAACCTCCGAACGCAGCGTGGGTCCAAAGATATTAAATTCCCGTTGAAAGAATAAGCCACGGCCTAATTTACAATCTTGGGTGTGCCCAGTTGCCCACTCTTGTATATAATTTTGCTTTTCTTTCACTCTTTGTGCTTTTTTTTCATTTCTTTAATATTACTATTAATTTTTATGATCGCGGAAGCCACGTATTGCGGTATCACTTTATTTACGACCCACCGCGTATTTTATATTTCAGAACGGAACCATCTCCTCCGTTAGTTATTAATTACGATCTAGTTTCTTAATAGCAACGCACTCCCGACTTAGAATCTAAAGTCTTGATCCTATCATAAAAAGTAGGTTGCAATTATGTCGAAAATAGATTCTCACAATCTTGAAATCTGAAGCTACATTCTCCCTTCACCTATTGTTTGGATTTGTATTCGCTCCCTTTAAATTAGAATCGAGACCAGAACTACCAATTGAGTTTAAGGAATTTTAAAGGAATTTCAATCTCTTAAATTTAATTAAACAGATTAAATTTTTTTTAGTATTTTTAGCCCAGCAGCTTATTAAATACGTATAAATTATAATTGTTTTTGAAGTTAGAAAAAGAGGTCATCTGAGTAGTATTATTAATTTTCCGGTGAAATGCTGAAGCATTGGTCGAATGTGCACAGCGGGCTCAGTGGTAGATTTAGTTTCGATGATCTATGGACCAAGTGAGATGTTTTGAGCGGCTATCCGTTTCCGATCCCAGGTCATTCTGGCTGACTCTTAAACGATCGTTTGTTTTAATCACTGCTATTAATTGCCTTCGTGAATGTCGGTATCATCGACCTAAATCCAGTGGCAAATAACCGGTTTGTTGAATTCCTGCCTTAGCTAATTTAATCCAGAGCTTGTGATTGCATTGCAAAATTTGCGAATTATATCTTATTTTTCTCGTTTTTCAGTTAAATGCGGACTGAATCAATAAAACCACATAAGAGATTCCGTTAAAGGATCACTTTTAAAGTGAAAATCAGTTTTCTTTAATGAAAATTACCTTGTTTGATTGAAATGTAAATTCTTCGGTTAAAAATTCACTTTTTTTGGTTCAACATTCTACCGAGCATTCAACTATTTTTTGTTACAAATTCAATTACTTTTGCTTGAAAATGTTTTTTCTTTCGTTAAAAATTTCAATTTAAATTTGAATGGCCGGGAAACCTTGAAGATTTTAAGTGAAATCGATTTATCTGATCTAAATTTGTCTTTATCGACAACTCGACTCGACTCTCGGAGGATTTTAGTATTGAATTAATATTTGTAAAAACGATCTAAAAAACGTAATCGTTTCGTGAAGGAATTTTGGCCACCCCCCACTGGTGGCAGGGTTTCTCGGGCTATCAAGTAGGATATTTCGACTGCTCGCGCTACTAAATCATTGGCTAGCCAAACATAGAGAGTGGACTGAATCCAACTGAAAGCAAGGGTTCAACTCAAACGTTCACCGTCGGGGTCCGCAGCGGGCGTCGTTACAAACCGCGCACGTGTGTTTCGGCATACTGGTTACAAAACGAGAAACCTGCCCGCTTTTGTAAGACATTTGTAAGAGCAAACCGCCAAGACTTCTGACATTCTCGCCACGGGGTTGGATTATTTCAAACTCACGATTGACTTAAATTAAATCTGTAAAATGAATTTAAAAATTTTAGTTTAATTTTACTTTAATGAATTCTAAGCTTGAATTTATCTTTACAGGACGTAGCAGCTCGAGGATTAGACATGCCAAAAGTGAACACTGTAATTCAGTACACAGGCCCCTTATCAGCAAGAGACTATGTCCATCGAATCGGTAGAACAGCTCGAGCAGGTTCTTCAGGAATAGCGACAATTTTCCTAACACCCCCGGAAACCGAGTTCGTCCGGATGTTGGAATCGCGGAGAATCAGGATCAAACAAGAGGACATGAACGATGTTTTAACCAAGCTTTTGGGTCCCCTTTCGAAACACCGTTCTGCAGAAGCTGCAGCTATATCGCTTCAAAACGAGTTTGAGAATTTGGTGATCAACGACAAAAGACTTCACGAAAAGGCTTGCAAGGGTGAGAATGATTCATTAATTCTCTCTTCTATAAGAGTTTTTAGCTCGTCTTTGCGATCATTTCCATAATCTAATTTTGTCAACTTTGGAGACATTTAATCGCCTTGTTCGATGAAAGACAACGATCTTGATTTAGTTGGAGAGGGTCTGACTCTGGAGAAGGCTAAACCAATTCCACCGGCACCCCAGTTGCATATAAAGTCACCCCATACGGTCTCTCATCTTTTTCTTTCTTTTTTCTCTCTTTTTCCCCAGTATGGTACTGGCGTATTTACATAGTCTATGGATGAGGAGGAATGATCTTGTTTGCCATACCATGGTTACTCTATTAGGGTCGTTATGGGGAAGAATTTATTTTCGGCAATAATAAATCCATTACGATGCGACGACTCGTATTCGCTCAGTGGGGTGTGATGCGCCCCCACTATAGATATTCAGCGAGGTTCCTCCTTCGATTTCTTCTCTTTTTCTGACGTCACCACGAGTCAGTGAGGTTCTCTTTCTTTTTTATAAATCACGCTTTGGTGCTCGTTTATCAGATTTTATTACGGCAAACTAATGTCGAGTTGGGCAATGATGATTTTAGTGGAAATCGTTTTATCGTAGTGTGATGCGGAACAATTTTCGGGAACTATTTCTGAATTAATCTACTTTATTTCTTCATAGAGGAAGTTTTGTAGTGGTAACAATTTTAAAATAAAAAAATTTTTTTGTTTTTAATTTTTTTGTGAACACGATAAATGGAAATTTGTAGGGTTGATATATCGAAGAGAAAAATTCCTTGTGTCGAGGCAAATCAATTGATCTGTAACTTTAATATATTTTATTGAAATGGAGGAAGGTTTCAAATATATTGAAATTCTTTCTTAACTTTAGAATTCAAAAATTGAGGTAGCTACAAAACCAGAGTTAGAATGAATAGAGTATAAACACTCAACATGAGACGAAACATAGTAGATGAATCCCTTAGTTCAGTGGCGAGGGTCGTAGCCTAAGGGTTTGTTCTATAGAGCAGTTCTCGCTATTGAGGGCTGTTCGATTCTATTAGGGTGATAATGTTGCGAATTAGTGAGATTTCCACTTCTCCATCTAACTCTCTATTCCCCTCTTCGGTCACGAATTAAATATATTTATGTGTTAGCCACCGTATAGAAACCATTATTCTCGTATCTCTGTCACGTGCTTCACATCTGACCTTTTGATCTTCTAAGTAGCCAAGTTCTTTCTGAAACCTCCAGCTTCTGTATAATAGAATCGCATCTTCAAAAGGGGATAAAATTCGCTCTAAAACTTCAAGTTAGTGTCACTTTCACAATAGTTTCTACAATCTAGCATCTGAGAAACTCATCTAAAGAATTCTTATTATATTTCAAGGAAAACTCGATTGTAACAAATATATTGTTTATCTGAAATCTAGTCAGGTTAATTTATGGAATCAACGATTATGGATTATAACACAGAATGAATCCAATTTCCGTTTTTAAGTGAAATTTGGCATGGTAAATAAACTCTATTGATCTGAGAATGGCTGAATGGAAGACCATGATAAATAGTTCGATCGTAAAGGCCTTTCGGGGGTCAGAATCCAGCCACAATTAATCTATCAATCACTCGATACAAGCAAAGGTGTGGTCAAGTGGTAAGCTGTGTAGCGTCACTCAAAGTGGCTAACCGCTCAAAAACCATAAGCTTGATAAACCTTTTCAAGCTTCAATTTCTAGGGCTGAAAATCTATTTTGCAAGATTTATCGATGAAATTAAATAACACCTTCAAATAGTTCGATGAATAAAATTGTAGATTTTTATTTAATTACCACATAAAAAAGACATTTTTTCGATTTGTTCACATACATATATTAAGAAAATGAATTCTACTGCTGAGGGAATAACCTCTGATTTTAATATTTGTTAAGTAAAGTCAAGAGTTCGTATTTTTAAGTTTGAAAATGTCGTTTTTTTTGCGATTAAGAGTGTTTTTACAAGGGGATAATAGTCGTGAGTTAGTTCGTAGAGGGTGTATATGCTCGCACGCCTTTCTGAAAGGGGGTGGCTCTAGGGGCCGACACAATCCAACCACTGAATGTGGCTTCCGCCAAAACCACTTACGCTTTGTGGCGAGAGACTCTTAACAATGCGATACAGGATACAAATACAATAAGACGCAGTTACATCACTTAGGAACAATGCCACCCTGTGTGGGCCGCTGTACAGTTCCTACTCCCCCCCCCCCCCTTTTCTCTCTCACTCACTTTCTCTGTTTTTCCCTTTATCGTTCTCTCTTACTAGTACTCACCCTTAACGAATACGAATAACACACCAGCATTCGTCAGATTTATGTGTTAAATGGAGAAAAACATTTCTCCTCTTTTCCTTAGCGAACATTAGCTTCGACGTCGACACCGCAAGTCGAGAGAGATTGCCTGGTGGTTTCCTTCGTCGAGGAAAGCCGGAAATGCGCAAAGAAACTGACGGAACTGGAGACTGAAAGCGTTACCGAGACTTATGGTCTCGTTAGACTCTTTAGAGAATCCTTAAGTTTTTAGATCAAAGGTCATGGCCACTGCAATTTTTCTGCACGATAAAGTCTGATTACTGATTATATACTTTAAAAAAATATTTTTAAATCCTTTAAAATTCTTTAATAACAATTTAAATAATTTGAAATACTTAACAAAAAAATTCCCTGAGATAATTTGGAAAATAAATTTGGGCAAAAAACATTAAAGAACCTTGATTACAAAAGCAATTGTGAAATGTTTTACTCGATTAATTTTCCTCTTTGACTCTTTTTAAAGACATTTTGGATCATAAATGCTGCACACTTCATGAGATAGAAAAATGGCACGTTTTTGCTATGGTTGAACGAAGAGCACATGTTGAGTTCTCTCAGAACCCAGAAACTCTCGACTTTCTCACCCGTACGGAAGCCAGGGGTTACTATTAGGAGTATTAGCCGCAGCACTTGACTCGACCCTAGCTAATGCTCCTTAATAGAGCACTACAGGGTACCCCATAGAATTTGTTGCCACCCCCGTGGAACCTAATGGAACCACGATTAATAAGGGCGCACATATCTCAATGATTATGTTACTACCTTACACGTCACGTGAAAAAAGTTGAAAATTTTAAAAATTACGGAACTTACGCCATGTTGAATTTTGTCCATTAATTTAGTCTTCGCTGGATATAAAATTCAAAACATTAAAAAATGATATAGTAATCGTTTAATCTTAATGACCGCAATAGTACACAATGCCATGTTCACACAAAGCGCTTCGCTCGCGTGACAATCCTTTTATGTAACTTCTGATATTGTCAGATAATGCAGATAATACTCATAAAAATTCCATTAACTAAATTTATTTCTCAATTTTAAATTGAAAATGAGAATTTTATGTGGAAATTTGTATTTGATTATTCTCTTCAGTCTTTTGTATTCTTATATTTGTAATGAACTAGCATTATTATACGCGCGCGAGAAACGTTGCGTTGCCAATTAATAATAGTACAAATATAACACATCGCATTATTTACTTTTAGGCTTCCAAGGCTTTTAATTCAAAATTGTTTGAAAATGTAAAATTTTGAAAGATTTAAATTAAAACTTGTTTAAACTTAATTTTATTTTATTTTGCAGCATACATATCCTGGATGCGATTTTATTCAAGTTATCCTCGAGACATGAGGGAAATTTTTAACCGCAAGGAACTTCATCTCGGGCATTATGCGAAGAGTTTTGCTCTTAGAGACCCTCCACAAAGAATTAGTGGAATAGGAAAAACTATTCGCGAAAAAGAAGGACCACAGCAGCCCCAGCATAACAACAGGCTCTCGAATGAAAGGTAAGCTCTCGTTTTCACGCTTCTTCTTTTATTACGTATTTGTATGGGAAAACAATTTGTGGAAGCTTTTGTTGTTTGGTAGTGTCATTAGCTAGAAATTCAAGAATCATTAAGTGCTATAATAGATACATAATAGAGGAAGTTTAATTAAATTCTCTTATTCTTGTTCGGTGAATAGAACCTAAAAAGATTTAGTTAGAGCCGAAAAAAAGCTAACTGCTTTCTAAGGATGACTGCTCGCCGGGAAAACCGAAAAATGAATGAATTATTAAGGAATTTTGAATGGTATTAAAATATTTCAAAAGATTCTAAAAGTAGTTCCAAGCTAGAATTTAAAGATTTTTAAGAGATTTTAAGTGATTTTAAGTGATTTTAAAGAATTTTTAATGAATTTAAAACAAATCAAAATAGTTTCAAGATTTTCAAGTAATTTCAAGTATTTTTAAAACATTGATAATTGATCACTTACTCAAGAAACAGTTACAAATTTCTATTAGTATTCTTTTACAAAAATTGCATGTAATAAATTCAAGTAGCGTTTTATTCTTTTCGCACGACATGCTTCACAGTCTGAAATATAATTTACTTCATTGCTCCGTCACAAAACCAATGATTTGCAATTATGCGACCGCGTAACTTTATTTCCCAGGTTTTCATGCAGTTTATCGCAACGCCGTTTATCATACACAATGTATAAATGCACACAGCTTAGACTGGATACCTAATGAGGTTTTATGTAACTTTAATATAAAGTAACCATTACCGTTTCCAGTTACAAACGGTATTATCTCTGATTACAGGATTGATATTTACCGTACCGTTTACCTAGATCTTGTACCTTGTACCATAGAAATATTGAAACACATCGTGAAACGTGAATAGTGATTAAAGAATACAACTTTTTTATGCGAAAAGTCAGTCTCATGAGAATAGAAAACATACGCATATTCCATACGCTTCAGAAAGATAATTATCGAAAATTATTGCCGATTGTGTGCGCGAGAAAAACTATTCCATTAACAGATCTGACTTGACTTACGAGATTGTTTCTTTATCTTGAGTTTTCATTTTAATTAAGATAAGTAGTTTATCCAATTTATAAGGAAAATTTAATTTTAATTCAAGAGATCATCGACCTGTTAAATTCTTTCAATTCTTTGTACATTATTCAATTTTATCGAATTCTTTGGAATTAAATTATTTTCAATTCTTTGGAACCTTTTTAGAGATTCAAACTAATTTGTGACCACTGGAGGTAACAGAACGAGACCAGATACAATTTTAAAACCGCTATTTTTCATACTCAATATAAGAGTTCCATTAATCCTCGTAAGTCGCCGTTCCTGTGACTGATGCGATACATACTTGCGTGGTTTGGTTGTTCCGCGTGCAAGCACATTATTTATTTCTGAACGTTAAGAGCGATCATCAGCAAGAATTTTCGCCTGGCTCAAAAACTCATTAAGTACTCGCTCGAGTCCAATTTCCATTTTCGCCTGGTTGCCGTTTCCCCTATATTGTCAAACTGTCAAACGTCTTCCGCATTTCATCAAAACGACATGACGATCAGCTTTCTGCGTTTAGACGAGAGTTCCGTGCTTTGTATTAATAACGGATTCACGCTGGTTTCTTGCGTTAACAATACTTGAGAATAGAGAGGCAGAATAGACTTGACAGACACACTGGTGTAATTGGAAATGTCAATGAAAAATTCGAATTCAAATTACAGTTCAAAAAGCAAAAAAGTGCTTTAATATTCCTACAAATTGATTTTTAAGTAACTTGAAAACAAAAAATGTTTTTGGATTCTTTAAAATCTGTTAAACCTCTTGAAAACTTCTAAACTTTATTGAAATTAAATTTCAGCGGGTTCCCCTTTTATCATATTCAAAATTGTTAAATTTTAAATCTTTTTAAGTGATTAATAATTGTATAACGAAAATTTGACCTAAAAGAAATATGAAAAAAATTTTTTGAACTTAAAAAATCGAAATTGAAAAAAAGAATCCCAGGGTTGCTACTTTTTCTCTAAAACCACTTGCGTGGGCGTGGGGCTTTTGAAGAGGGAAACAAGAGGAAACTATATCCCACTGGGAGACCGAGTGACTTTTAATAGGTGAAAGGCGGGCATTGACGGTCCAATGAATCGAGAGACCTCATACGTGTGAATCTTTTTCTTAGTGTGTGTCAATGCGTAAGCTCGTATTTCGCTTCTGCGTGCGCGTGCCTATATTTTTTGGGGTGTGATTTTATTTTTATTATTTACTTTCTTTCAAAATCTACTCTCACAGCACTTTGCAGGTGGCGATACAGGTGCACCAATATTGATCCCCTTTGAATTTCAATTCTGGCTTATCATTTATCGTCGCCAATCCACAGTATCATAAACCTGTTTTTTTTCAGCGAAAAGGGTGAAACTTATCTTCGCCATCTAGCATGAAACTTTCTCGAAGATTAAACTTAAATATATGGCTTTGCTTTTTGTATTCAAACAATATGTTTTATTCTATTTCACTCCTTTGCGTGAAATATCAGAACATTTTTTTGCTGTCAATTGACTTTAGGCAATTTAAAAATAATTCAGAAGAGTTTCAAGTTTTGCACAATATTTCAAATATATCAAGACATGTAAAAGAGTTTGAAGAGATTTTAAAAGAACTCTTCTCTATACTTTGAATTATTTCTAAATATACACTGAAATCTTTTGAAATCTTTTTCAATGAATGGGATATTCTTAATTAGAACCCTACTTCGTATTAGAAATAACATAAAAAATGACACTGATGGAAACTTTTTATCATTAAATCAAGAATCCTTATCAGCACCTTCTGATGGTGATTTGTCTTTCTGAACAATGAACTTGATTCCATTCAAGAGCCAGTCTAATAATTTCGATTTCAAACTAAACAAAAGTCAACTCGTGACTCTTTCACGCCACTTTCATCGTTTTAATTTGATCCTTCTTTTTGTCGAAGTTATCGCGTTTTTTCCACTTTCGAGTTTCCACCCCTCTGAATGGCAATCGCACGCGACACCCTTGACCTCATGGCCTGGGTTGTCCTCAGTCCTCATGTCCTGCGTGTTGAACATGAGCCATTACCCACTACCCATTGAGCCACCATAATCAAAAAGGTGGGCCGGCTACATTATATGCTTTATATGTCAGGTTCAGGGCTCGTGCTAGCTTCCGTAAATGGCCGCGCTAGCAGGCCGGAAGTGGCGGTCGCATCAGTCTGTTTAATAGCCGTATTGTATAATTATGAACAATAGCGAGGACCAGCGACCGCATGTGAAATGTAATGTACAATTGTTGACTGAGAGCCGAGAAGTTGGAGAGAGAGGGTTGAGAGAGAGGCAGACAGAAAGAGCGAGAGAGAATCAGAATCGTAGAGATGGCGACGGGGGTGGACAGATGACCCGGAGGTGGGGGAAGTGAGCAGACGAGAACCTTATGGCTCATGGCTCATGGCCGACGACTATGCACTGCTATGCACCGTGGACATGTCCACTCTCTAACATTGTCCGTACTGTTCTATATGACGAATGACATCGGGATCGGATGACAGTTTTGACGTTGGGCCCATAAACTGAGTCCGTAAATTATAACCGCAGTGGTATAACATCAAAATTGATTCCTTTCTAATGTCAGGCTTCTAGAAGAAAATTATTTCTTCTGATGATCATTAGGGTGCAGAATTAAAAAAAAAAACAAAAGATTTTTTTGTACTAATACATATTCTTGAGCTCATGAAAAGCAATGCAAAGCTACTCATACAAAGTTATGTCTATATCTTCAAAAATTTAGGCATTAAGTCATTGAAACTGCCGAAGGTTTTTAAAATGTCTTAATGTTTTAAAATTATTTTGAATTCTTTGATATTAATAATTAATTAAATTAATGAATTCTCTGGATCCAGACCCAGATCATTCTATTTTGGTGTCCAGTTTAATTTAGTTTTACTAGGAAATATTGTGAATCTTTGAATTTGCAGGTTTGATTTAAATAAAAGTAGTATGATTAGAATAAGATCTTTAGAATCTAGAACTGTTTGACAATCAGGATCGTTGAGAATGAAAATTCCTAGAACTCAGCAAGGCAACCGAAAGGCAAAAACTGGGCGGGAACAAGGGATTCGGTACGCCAGTTGGTAGCCTCGCGTGATCTTTGGTGTAACCTTGCTTTAAAGCGAATCGTTTTTTGTCAATTTTCCATTACCACGCTGTCCTCACCGGTCCTCGCCACATGTCGCTTACACTAAATTACCGAAAATTGCGGGTTACCGTAATGCGTCGATTAAGCTCCCTCTTTGTGCTTTCAGGCCTGCGAGGATCCTTCAGAAGAAACAAAATCCTGGAAATCGCCAGAGAACTGGCTCGCTTAAAAAAGTCAGAATGCTCAATACCTCCGAATTCGATAGTGGAGCAGCTTACTTGAAGAAAGCACGAAAAGCCTAAATCTAAGGTCTGTATATAACTTAGATTTAATATTTCAATTTTAATCATTAATTATAAATTATAAATTACAAATATTCTTCGCTCCAACCTAAATTAATAGGACTTACCTCGTTGAAATTGTACCAGCCAAGTGGTCTACTTCCGAATTTAGAGGAAAGTTGTTGAGATTATAGTTGTGTGCAAAAGACACGACATTTAGGTTCCAAAGGATTTTTTAAAATCTTTAATCAAACTTTAGAGCCTAAATGTCTCTTGTATAGAGTTATAATTTTATCAGGTTTAATTAAAATTGGAAGACAGAGCTTGTAGTTGTTCATGTATATAAGTTTGCATATGCTGATCATATGATTATATTTTTATAGGTATATTGTGAAGAAGAAAATATAATCGACTCTGACTTAGGGAACACTTTAACACTTTTTAAATAAGACCCATGTGCGGTAACTCAAAGTGTTCATTATGAAAAGTGTGCTGTAAATCAAAGTCGACACTATATATTTATAACTAGAGCTAAGTTTATAGAGTTTATTATTCTAATTAATTGTTGGACCTTACGGCTTACAATTGATGAAAATAAAAATTCAGATAATCAGATAAAGGTCCAGAAAAAGTATTGCTCCAGTACTTATATCCTCAAATACCAAAGTGTTTTTTTGCAAGATTCCATTTTCATCAGCTCTACACAATAGTTCGGTGCAGGTAATTACCTACGGTCATGCACATATGTGCGTGCATATATTTACTCGCGTAATACGGAACGAGAGGAGCTCGTGGCGGTCAAAAGGGATGCCCTGAACGCCAGCAAAGAGGGTGCGAAGGGAGGAAAGAAGGATATGATTAATATCAGGGCATTATTTTCAGATTTTTTGCAGGCACAAATTGCTTGCAAATAAAGCCTGCCAACTATAGCTCACAAGAGTGAAGAGGAGTAGAGGAATAGAGGGGAAGAGGAGAGATCAACTCACTTGAAAAGAGGGGGTTAATTTAATTTAATTATGCCTTCTTTCCTCGCTACCACGCTCAAAAGATAGATGACGCACAGCAAGTGGCCTTCGAATTGTTCAAGCTGCGAAACTGAAATCCCGACTTAATGTCTCTTTAATGCTTTCATCAAATTCGAAGCCGAATTGATTAATTCATTTATTGTCATTTTATTGAGCTTCAATTTAATGTGAATTTTAACGACTTTTTGAATTGAGATTGTTTTCTTTACAATTAGTCGATAATCCTCTAGTTTGTAGATTAGATTTATTGTTTGGGTTTAGAGTTTGATAATGATAGTTCTTTTTATGCTAGAGTAAAAAATGGAGAGGATAAAAGAGTCGTATCTCTTTTCTAGTAATAATTTTTTATGACTGTTTTTCGTAGCTTGTCTCATTTCTAGTCTATATAAAAACGTAAGCAGTTACAAAGAGGAGTCGATTATTCTCGGCGATTACCAATTTCCAAGCAGTTAACGACTTTTTCGATCGTTTACACTTTATTCTGACTGAAACACCGCTGCTTTGCGTTTTGAGCGCCTCATTACGTTCGGAATCTACAGCGTCGGTTTCTGATTTCACGCTCGAAATTAGCATCGATCTACCGCTCGAAATAGGAGCGAAAGAAAAAAACTGACAGATGAAGAATTCTCTGCTCTTTAGGTCTCTCTGCTGTCATTTTTTTCATTCGTTCACTCAAAGCTCTTCTTTCTGGTAGAATTCAATGTTCCTGTTTCTAGTAACTCTAGTAACTTCCGTAATTTTCCAAATTTTCAAAAATTCTTTAAAGCCATAATGTCTCTTGTATGGAAAGAAATTTTTTTTTTGATATTTCAGTGGCCAATCTGATTAACTATTTTTCTATTAAGCCTCATAAACAGTTGCAGCATTTTTTTTCTTTATAATAAAATAATTCTGTAAATAATGATTTTATTCGTCATTTCTGATTAAAATCTCCTGTTTCAGTATTCTACTCAGAGATATCTTCAGTGCGCAAATCGTAAATCCCGAGAGCAAAGGTCAAAACGTATAGATCCAGACATCAAAGTTTCCTGGTAAGTGGTAAGTCAACAATAATGTTTACAATCATTTCTTTTTAAAATACCACCTTACGCAAATTATTCATTTGCATAAACTTTTCTCATCCCATTTACTTCAGTCTCGTCTACCATAACAATTCTCCTTTTTAACAAAAACTGCAAAAAGTTGCTTCATTTCACAAGAAATGAATGCTTCACTTATAAACTACTCGATTCACTTCTGGGAAGTGGAAAATAACTAGTGCAGCTCATAGTGGGGGTGCGAAACGTTTTTCCTACGGGTAATTTTCACCTTTGCCGTTAATTGAGCACAAGAAAGTTATCCCCAGATTGTGAACCGCGTGGCGCGGCGCCGAGATTCTTTACCCGGAAGGCACGAGCGGAAATATTTCCGCGAGACGGCTAGCGAGTGAAATTCGTTTGGAAACGCGTTAGAATCCAGGAGAATTAGCATTTTACAGGCGGTGGTATCTCGTGGAAACGTTTTATTGGCCTGTCGTGCGAAGAAGCCATAGAATCGCGGACCTCGCGGTAGTTGCTCACGTGGTAAGCCGCTTCGCTCATTATTTCTCGCAACGCACATGCATATTGCACCGGACTTTACCAGAGTATACGAGAGCCCACTAAACTGGCAGCCATTGGTTACTTAACTTCGTACTTAAGCTCCAGACGTGTTAATCTAGACCTAGCGACTATTGGCATCGATCCGGGTACAAGCATTTTCTATATGTATACCATCACATAGCAATCTTTCGCGTAAATGTGTGTATTGAGATTTTGTTACAATATTAAAAAAAAAACAAATAGAATAGAGATTTTAAAGTAATGTTCGTAAGTTTACTATAAATTAGTAAAAGGTTACTAATTCAATTAGCAACAAAGACGAAATAAATGAATTGGTAACACTACTAATAAAGGAAATAGTAATATAGAGAATCTCGAAGCTTTTGGTTCAGTTTCTTATTGTGATGATCATTCGCTGTCAGAGTTGCACCGAAAGTAACAGTAGAAGTGCGAGTGTTATGATTACGTAACGCCCATTATAATTAATGCTCTCAATGCTTTAGCTTTCTCATTCAGGAGAAAAGTGAGGTTCTAATAATTCAATGCACACTCATAACTATTTTAATAACAATTTTTTAATTAATAACATTAAATAATAACAAAATAGATAGAATACATCAATATGTGCATTTAATTGAAAAATACAGTTGCTAGACTTATTCAGTATTCTTTTCAAAATTATACAAAAAAATGTGTGTATCAATTCGAAACTTTTCACACAAAATATACATAAATTCCCGTATATTTCACGCTACTTGGCAATTTTCAAAGCTGCCGCACCAATTATGAATTGCAACAAGCTCATAAGTGTAAATAATGATGTAATCGCTATCTTGATTATTAAACATTTTAACAAATCAGTTTCTTAGTGGAAGTCTGGCTTGGTGAAAGCACTAATATTTCACTTGAAAAATATACCAAGTGAATAGAAGGAGGGGGCGTGAATTGCGAGTCCAAGTAGAAGTTTGCAATCGCAGATATGTTGTAGGAAAAGCGACGTGCAGCGTACTTAGGTTCGTTCCAGAACAATTAACTGATGCAATTAAGACATCTAAATTAATTCGTTATGAACGAGCCGCGGATTGCGATCTGAATAGTGCCGGGTAATTGCCCGGGTTCTCACAAGTCGAGCATCAGAGACGAACACAGAGACCTTACACCCACTCCTAAGACTCCGCTGCACCTGCACGATTTTTATAGACGTAGTGTGCACAGTAATGGCAACAATTACTTTATTTTATCATCTTCCCGGTTCTCAACCGCGAACCCAACTAATTTCATTTCCTAGCATGTCATAATCTCACGCCGATCTCGAACTGCTTTTAAGAAATCTCCACTTTCTTTTTCTTCGTAAGACCAGGCGCAACAGTTTTACTATTGACGCATCCGCATTTTCCTCGTTACAGATATATATAAAAAAATAGACTGGGGAAATATTATATCTCTTGAAATTCATTAGATTCCCTAGATTCACTTAAAATGTTTTTAAATCTCTTAAAATATCATGAAAAATATTGAAGACCCTAATATAATACAATTTCTTAAAATAAACTCATTTTTATTTAATGCGAAAATTATTGTTATCATACAGATAATCTGTATTTGACTAAAATGGTAACAGGCGTAAAAAACAAAGTGCAGGAATTTGGTGCGTATGAGGAACTATTTGATTAATAACATCAGCGCTCATTGGTCACGCTACTACATAATAAAGGAGCGTTCACACATATTAAACCGCGTGCCTCTGCGCGCGGGCGATCACAAGTTCTAAGTTCCGCTGGCTAATATAACGAGGGAATGGCGTGCCACGGTTATGATTGAGTTGAGCAGCTACAATCCAATCGCTCTTAATCATTCGAGTTCATCTCCTCTGCAAAATCCCCATTACCAACCGTAAATCGTTCCACAATCCTGCGAAAGCTTAAAATTTCTTCCATTATAAAATTAGACTGATTCTTTGAGTTCATAGCTTGTATAGTATGTTTAGTGACACCTGCAGGTTTCAAGATTTCAAAGGTTACAAAAGATCATTTCAAGGGATTTCAAAAGATTCATCATTACACCAGATTCTAAAATTGATCAACACTTCGGGCTAACTTAAAAATTTTTTACTTCCTCCTTTGCAAAGTAAAAGAGTGAAAGAACCTATAAAAATGATAGCTTTTGTCTCGAGAAAATACATAGAGCTTTACTCTAATTTTTTTTTCCCTGAAAAATGATATAAAAATGGAATTTTTGAAACGTTTGCAAGCGGTGTAAGTGCGGGAGAAAATGGAAAAGAAAGGGAGAAACGCGGGAATAAAAGAAAGGAGGAATGAAAGGGGAAGCAGTTAAATCCGTTGCATGTGTGCCTCGAGAGGATCTACTCGTCCTACCCTTTGTTTCTGCGTTAGCTAAGCTTTTGTTTCGGTTATACGACCGAGGATACCGCAGCCGCTCTAATAAAACGAAAAACGGCCATGGCCACTTTACAATGCCTTTCATTTGCATAATTTCGCGTAATCTCCGCCATTTTGGGTCTCGCGATTCGTCGCTCTTCACCCTCTTCACCACCAACGCATCTCCTTCTTTTAATTTGTACTCACGCTTCTTGCGGATTTAATTTATGAGCAACGCGCCTTCCACTGCGCGATGCTCTTTTTTTGCACCCTGCACGGTTTGGATTGTTCGGATTGATACGGATTGATTCGGATTATTCAGATTAAAAAGTTCTTTCGGATTAAGCCCGCGAGTACTTCCGAATTGAAAGTCAACGAAAATAATCATAGAAATCTTTTTATTTCATGTTTTCTAATAAGTCAAGTTGTTCTTTTGTATCACCATTCATTTGAAATTTCAGATTACTATTTTTCATTTGAATTTTGTCTCTCATTTCCGGTTGTTTAAAGTGAATACTTCCGAGGCTCGAAAGCCTTTTGTAGGAGCTTTTAAAAGGTGACAAAGTCCCCTCAACGAGCGACATCTCCTCCAAAGGTGGTCTTGAAGTTACAATTAATTAATCGACTTTCAAGCCCCCGTAATTCACGCGGCAAGTCAAACTTAATTAATTACCTCGGCGTGTCAGGGAAGGGAGTGAAGGTGACCCTCGAGAGGTTCCACGAGTGATGTTAACTTTCGTCACTCTTAATTCCGATATACCATTCATCAATTTTATTCTCTTAATGATTCTAAATCATTTCCATTAAAGTAACACAAAAAAAAAACAATTTTAACTCTCATCGATTTCGAAAGATCAATTAGGATATTATAAGTTCTTCTGTGATAGAAATTTATTGATCAAATTTCCTCCACACTTTAGCCTTTATTTTTGAGAGTGTCATTAATTATAGAGCTTTCGACTGATAACTTTTATATTATAACACTAAAAGGGATTTAAGTCTTCAGTCTAGAATAACATAAAGTGGAGTTTACTTATTTATCCATTAGGCCTATTACTTGTACTATTCCCTCATTTTTTACTTATTATGGATTATATTCCTTTCGTATATAATATTCTGTAATTTTAAAATCGATGAAAGTTATTTTGTGTGGCCACTAGACCGAGAATACCGGGAAATCTAAATTGTTCTAATTTCTTGAAAAAAAAAAAAAATATTTTCTGCAAGTTACTTTTTTTAAGTTAAAGAAAATATTTGTTGGAATGATTTTTTGTTGTTCAACAGGCCTTTATTTCAATTATCAAAGCATTCTTTGGTTTCAGTATTTGAAACATTCAGATTCATTAATTATAAAACTAATTATTTCTATAAATGAATTTTTTACATTCTCATTTTTATTGGGTTCATTCAAATGAGCAATGTTTAAGGAGCAGATTACACAAAACATAAAACACATAATTGTCGTTTTTGAAGCCATTTTCTTTTCCTTGAAACAAACCTGAGAAGAGTTTTATACGCTTTTGAGTTAACGAGTGTCACTTTAACGACCCTCGTGGGGCTTAATCGACTGACAATGAGCAAACATCTGATGCACATCATCACTTTGCAATTCTCCAAGCTAATTGCCTGAAGTGGATAAAGCTAATGAGAATCGTCTCTCATCAATTATAATATTTTATACTATATTTTATACAGCACCCTATCCAAGTCATAAACTAATTTCTACATTTTTTATAGAATTTCCAGAGATTTAGTGGAATTTCATTGAGTTTAAATTTGTCCAATAAAATGTCGCGTTATCTCACTGGATTCTGATGTACTTGATCAAATTTTTGCATCATATATATTTTTGACTGGGATTACTTTAGCAACGCGTTTAGTTGTCTCGAAAGGAGAAAAGTGGCACAATTTGAACACCTCGAACGTTGAAAATGATTTTATATCCCTATTATGAGAAATTTACTCCCATTGGCAATGCCTTTGGCTATCGAATAAAACGCGGACACCTTTGCGCTCTTCATTACTTTCTCAGAGCTTACTGGAACGAGCGATAAACAAATTACGAGGAGGCATTCGACAGGCAAAAAACACGTTTACAATGCCGTTGGCTCGAGGTTCGTGTTTGCAAGCGTGTGCTGCATTGTTTGCCGCAGAGTTACGATAATTAGGCTTCTATGCTTTTTAAAAAATATTCTCTTTCCGGACCAAATGTCAATCAGTCGTTTGATTTCAAATTACTTGAAATTCCTTAAAGTCAGTTGAAATCTCTTAAAATCCCGGGCAACACCGGGTAAAAAGTGCTAGATGTCTATATAAACAAAAGGGTAGTGCCTAGGTTAATAAGATTAATAAGATAGCAATTAGGAAAACGTGATAATGAGTGGTTTGAGAAATTCTATAGATAACACATGTTCATAAGAGATTTCTTTCTCACTCTTGGCATAATTAATGAACATGAAGGACAATCGTTTGGTGCGCGGAAGGCGAAGAAAATTGGATGCAATCGCTGGGGTCGATACAAAAGACCGCCATGAGAGTTGAAAGCCAAAGATGAAAATTGGAACATGGAGGCGTAACTCGTTTCCCACAGTTGTTAAAAAGAGCTCCAGCTCCTCTGCTCCTTCCGCTAATGAACACTTTGATGATCGCGAAGAATTGCCGAAGCACCCGAGACTCGCTCGACGCGTAAGCGGGTTCCCACTTTGTAATTAATCAATATTATCATCGACAATGGCCATCACCCCGGGGCCATTGTTACAGTTTACTACCGCTCTCCCTCTTTTTCTTTCTTCCTGAGATCGAACGCCATTATGATTTTAATTGCATCGTTTAATTATGCCTCGCCGGCACCAAAGAAGCCGAGAACATGTTGGAACCCCGTTGAGACGTGTCAAGTGTGTTAAAAATTATCTTTCATGAATGCACACGAAGGATTCAATATACATATATACATATGTTCAGGATTCATATATACGTAATTTATACATTATTAAAGGTTTCTTGTAGTCCATATACACATTTTGACCCACTGTGATGCTGTATTTGTCCATTAAAGAGACTTTGTTATTTGAATTATTTATCAGGTTTAATGAAGGTCTCTCAGCCATAAAAAAATGCGACTAATAACAAATTTTTAGTTTAAAAAGATTTAAACAGTTTAAATTATAAAAACTTTTTTAATCATAAACTTTCCTCTTCATTTTTGTTTCTTTCTCCTTAATATGGAAAAAAATATCTTCGACAATTTTCCCTTCAACGGATGAGAAAATTGTGAGCGATGCATTGCAAACGCTTAAAAGAAGTTCAAAGCCACCTCAGAACAAATTACGGACAAGTTTACCAATTCGAAGTATTTTTTTCTTTTTCATTTCGTTCAACTCTGCAATGAAGCTCGCTGATAATCTTGGAAGGGAGTTTTTTTTTTTAAATTGACTCCTTTGACGCAGACGCGATAGGATGAGTTCCATCACCATATCAGAATAATTTTCGAGCGACCCTCAGTCGACTTTCATTTTACCGACGAAGCAGCCGGAAATTATGTCGGTGATTCGTTAAACGAGAAACGGTTATCGCCAACACGCGAACCTAAAGTCTTAAAGTCTTTCCAGCCTTAAGAGTTTAACCCCTGTATGATTTTTAGAATTTGATGTACATTTGTGACACAAATTTAAATTTAAATTTAAAACTCTTTATAAGAATCCTTATTAGAATCCTTTATAATGTGATAATTTTTCACATAGTTTTGTTATCGATTTTCATTTTTTTTTTCAAGCCACTCCATTCCTCGTTTTTCTCTAATTTCAAACAAAACTAATAAATTTCGAAACGAAGGATAACGAAAAGGGAAGAATCTGATGTAGTTATAATTTCTCCTCATCTGTAGTCGGTGAGATAAAGAAGGGGTTAAGACGTCGGGCAATCGGGTCTTGCCTTCGACGGAAAACAAATGAGCTTTTGACAGGCGCGGTTCAAAGCGGCCCTTTTGAGGTCTTTTGACGTCTGGCTGCCGGAGGTCAGACTCCGTTCACGGTAGCTACTCTTTCCCTTTAAAATCTCCCCCCCCCAAAAAAAAAAATAAATAAATAATTTTTGTTAGTCATCCCGTACCCACTGGATTATAATAATGAATGAGATGGGACAATGGTTGTGGGGGTCGGGGCCTCGGAACTTCCGAGGAGAAGAGTTAATAATGAAATTCTTCGATTGATCGTAATTATGCTACGCCAGTGTTACATAGAAATAGTCTTTATTGTTCTCGTAGATACTAACATAATTACCTCTGTTTATAATCCATAAAATTGCGCACGAGTGTAGAAAAAATTTAAATTCATAATTCGACTCTACCAAAGTCATTAGTCTTTTAATCTTTTTATTTTCTCCTTTGGATCATTATAGTCGATCAATTTGTTTTCAACAATGAAATTATCTTTGTTAAATTACTTGTATTTTGTTGCTAATATCTCCTTCTTTGGCTTGAAAAATACATAATTTTTCAAGGTGAAGTCAAAGTTTTGTATTTCTGCTACTTTTTCCTAAAAAGTCATTTTTGACATTTTTTGAACTCTACGTAGCAGTTTAAAGCATCTTTGCGGATTGCAATATTTATAAAAATTCTGCAACCGCTCGCCAACAGGAAACCACTGACAAGGTGCGCTTTAAACTGCTACAGAACACGCTGCGGTCGTTCATCGTTATATTCGTTTACCTTGCGTTAATCATGGCGTTTTATAGTAATTCGATCCCGCCCTTCCCGGCACAGTTGATTCTGCAATCGATCCCAACATCGATATGATTCCTGTCGACAGACAGATATCCTGCACGTAATTCGATCGATCGGTTCTCGCCATGACTCCACACTAACTGCTGGATCCATGATCACCCCTCCATGTATACGTGAACAAAGGTGTTTAATTCAATGGCATATTAAAATATAGGACGAGCTCTCAGAGTTACGTACTAACATTTTTTTGTAATTTCTATTGTAAACATTTCATGTTGAAAAACAATGTTGATACATTTTTTAAAGACCTTTTTTTAATAAAGGTGTCACTCTACTTTGACGAGTAAAGTGAAAGGTTTTCAGACATTTTTCAACACACAATACTCTGAGCAGTTAGGCAGGTGTCCTATCGAGTTTGATCAGATTCTACAAGAGAACGCGAGAGGATAATAAAAATACAAGGAAGTGATTTCCATTTTAATAAGCTTACGATCTCTTCTCGTGATCCAAAAAGTAAGAATGGAAATTGTAACGCATCACTGGCCCTGGTCATCCAGTTGAAGATCTAAGAACAAACTTCAGTATAGAGATGCTTACAATTGAAAGAAAAATAAGTCGACAATTCTTAATATCATCACTTCGAGGTTGCGAGAATCTATTCTTTTATATAATTGCAACCTATTTTTCATGATAGGATTTTAAGGGATTTTAAAAATATTTTTAAAAGATTGTCAAGGATTTTATGGGAGTTTTTAGAATACAACTCACAATTTCCTTCTCGCTGTATCTTGCTCTTTCTCTCTCAGAATCGTCGAGAATCATTATTATCATTACTTATCCATGCTATGTATTATTGCATTATCTCGGAGCATTACTAGCGAGGCAAGTACCCGATCTCAGTAATCTCACATAGTATCCATGGTATATATGGCAAAGCATCTAACCCCAAATGCCGACTTACACGGGCTATTATCAACAAGTCATTGCCCATCTACAGGTCGACAATTACTCCTACCTTCGCCCTCTATAATACTCAGTAATGATCCATATTTCGTTAACCTTCAGTATATAGAGAAGGAAATCTCGAAAGGCAATTGAAACGTAACTGGAGTTCTAGAGTTCTAGAGTTCTAGAGATTGTCTTATCAAACTAAAGGTTCATATTTATCAATATCATGATATTTAGAACTTTATGGTTATATAATGGTTTTTTGTTTCTTTAAATGTGGGTTTACAAAAAATCACGTTTTTCCGTTTTATAATGTTTTGATTTCCACGTTTCCCTCGAATGCTGAAGGATTGCTCTCAGAAATTGGATCTGAAAGAACTTAAAGGTCGCTAAAAAGGTTTCCAAGGTGCAAAAAGTGTATTGAATGGATGAAAGCGTTAGCTTAATGAAGGTATGCAGTCTTGCCATAAGATACTTTGTAACCGATCGCTCCTTGGTATTTCTTACGCAATTGGTCAATAACATGACTAAGAATAATGTACAACAGTATCAGATCATAATTGCTACTTGACACCCTCTTTTACATTGTAGGATGTGTCGGTATTCCTCTTACCTTCTTAATTCTCACTGATATTCGATTCCCTTCTTTAACCTTGACATCGCTACATAAATTATTGATATACATTTTGATTTCTTATGCGATAAATTATGGGAAGGTTTATGATCTTGTAATTATATGAATATTATGATTTTTATTTCTAGGATTTTTTTATTCTAAAGTGATATTAATGGTAATAATAATAATAATAATGGTATGTTAATTTTAATCACAATTTTTTATTTAATTTTGAGTATATACTTTCGCCTCAGAAAATAACTTTTTTTCTAGCTCCTTCTTAATACTTATTCACTTTTTGTCCGGCTCTTTCTTTCACCCTTTGGCTTCAGTGCTCACCACACACTACAGGCTTCTAACCACAAAGCTAACGTTCCCATATGTATCATATGTTATGTGTCCTACCGCGCATTAACTGACAAACATATAAGCAAACACGTTTTCACGAACATCTACTTTAAGTGACGAGGGCCCGGTTACATACTTCTACTTCCAATTAATACAGGATGCTTGCAAAATTGCTGATTACAATTAACGAAAATGCATATCTTAGGAAACCTGATGTCCGGATTAATTTCAAATCAGATAAGTTCTCTCTTCTCCCAATCTGAATTAGTTAAAGTCGTTTACTATAGAATAGTAAAAAGTTACTAATGGTTTTTGGAAAAGGTGCTTGGAAGGATTAAATGATACTTTTCTTCTTGAGAAGGAAAATCTTTCCGTCTCAATTACAAAAAAATTTTCCTTGGAGTTAAGATTCTCTTGTGTAATTTTCCGAACACATTAAGTTTTCAATGATTACCACTAATCATATATTTTTTCATTCTTTATAATTCAGATAGTATAATATCTCAAATATTTTTCAGTGGTCACATGAAGAGTTATTTTGCAAATTGTATTTCATGCTTCCGTAGGATCAACAAAGATGGTCACGTTCCAGTCTTCGTTCCCATCGTAGCTTATTTATTCTGTTATGGTCGACCACCGATCTTGGCGTCAGTTGAGAGCATATATAGTAAAATTATCGAGATGCAATTGCTACTGAAATATCTTGATGGACGACCACACTGGATACCTTTTTTTTCCTTTTGCTTTTTCTCTTCTCGCCCTCGCATTTCTTTTTCCGGGCGGCTACCTTTTTGTTTGTCCAATAAGATTGCCACCCCTTTATTTAAAATTGACCGATGATTGCGGCCGACCGACGTTTGCTCTGGGATGCCTTTGCTTTAACTCCCCACTAACGCAAAAACATCATTCTCTTCAATACTTTTCAATAATACTCTCCGATGAAAATGATATTTTGTGGAACATGTACTCATTCGATCAAAAGTCCAATCAATCTACATCTGTCCAAAAAATTACTAAAGGGATCACATTTGTTTCTATTTTTTTTATATTTCAGTAGCTATACCCTTGTTCTCTACAAAATGAAGACTGAAAGAAATCATTAAGGTTTATTCTTAAGGAATCTGTCTCATTTCTCGCAGATTCTTTCAGCACATTACTTAGAGAATAATCCTTATGGAATTCTTAATCCTCGTAGAAGATGATCACACAATGTGTTTCTCTCGAAGAAAAGGGAAAAATGATCACAGACCACAATATACGAGTCCGTATGGCAAGAAGGAAGGCAGGAGAGAAAAGGTAAAAGATAAAAAGAGAAAAGAGAGAAATAGTGGATCACTTTGATGCTTCCCATTGTGGGGTATTATCTGAATTGCAGGCCTCTCTTCGTAAAACTGCCTCTGGCCTGCGGAATCCAAGCCTGCTTTATTGTTGTTATTTCAATTAATGCGCATTTTCTTCTTTTACTCTACCATTGAGTTGACTTCTCTTTCTCCAAGACTAAGATTGATAAAATGATAGTATGAAGAATCCAACATTCAGACAC
The DNA here is from genome assembly GCA_904066005.1 of Synergus itoensis. Classification (NCBI taxonomy): domain Eukaryota; kingdom Metazoa; phylum Arthropoda; class Insecta; order Hymenoptera; family Cynipidae; genus Synergus; species Synergus itoensis. The sequence goes on along the minus strand of CAJFCP010000050.1, from coordinate 4,450,378 downwards.
TCCTTATTAGACTTTTATACTTCTTAATACGTTCTGCAACTATTAAAGCGATTATGACAAAAAAAAGTCATAATTGAAATAAGTGATTCCAACATACGACCTACATTACATTTTTCTTCTTGTTTTCTTATTTTCTTCGTCCTATTAGTAATGCAATCGCTGATCTTGATTTCCTACAGTTTTCAAGGGCATCGCACAGTTATAAAAGTTCAATTTTTTCCAATGTACAATCCTTTTAACTATATTATTATTCCTTTTCCCTATATTATTTTCGCAATGACTTCTTGCGACATCTTACTTATCGTTCGTGTTCTTGTTTCTCGTTCACTTTAACGATCTATAATTATGGAGTCAGGAAATCGACCTTTACGTGCAAATACATCCAAAAGTCTTCCTTACAGTCCTTTATGTCTGATTCGCAGAAATCATGATCATTCAGAAGGTTTTGTTTGATTATCCTGAGTAAGTCGATTCTTGAATATAAGGTACGATCCTCTAATTAGATAGCCCGGTTCGAAAAAGATAGGGGTATCAGTTTTTGTACTTTTTCATTTGCCATGTTACAATTTACGCTTTGCGAATTCATGTTATGTGTTTAAATAGAAAAAAGTATTGACAACCTAACGACCTTCACACATTATTCTTCACTTATTACTTCTGTTGCGGTTACTTTAAGTTATTTTAGGATACTTTTCATAAAACTTCAAGATACCTCAGGTGCATCCGATTTTTTACTTTTTTATTTGGTACATTACAGAGTATGGCTTAGGAATAAATGTTGTGTTTACAATTAGAAAAGAAATCTATATTACAATCAGGATTTTGAATCTCATGACCACTTTCACCGGTTTAATCCCTGTTTTAACTTCCTCGAACGTGTTTCTGTAATCGGGCAAGAAATGGCATAACGAATTGGGTGATTTGAGTTTAGAATGCAGTCACATTTAAAAATACAATCACGTATAAAAATACAATCACGTTTAAAAATACAATTAGTTTTTTAAATGCAATTATACGCTTAATGTAACAATTTAGTCTCACAATGTAATTCGGGCTTTGAAATATCACACTTTTTATAATAATATATATGTGAGTGTGTGTGTGTGTGTATCACTTGAAATACATTAAAATCTCGGGCGAAATATACGACGATAAACTCGATATTCGAAACGGAAAACTTGAAAATTAAAAAAATATATAAAAGTGCGAAATTTGATACTGGAAGTCTGAAATACAAGCGTAAAGTATAATCTACAGGTGCAGGTGGAGATTAATCATTCCAGAAAATATTCGTAGGCCACGCGAGGTCCCAGATGATGGATTCCCACTGATCATCAACTTTACGGTGCGAATCGCCTCCGTTCCGTATCTGAAGAGTTGAAAATCGAGTCGCGAAAGTCATCAGGCTTCGCTCTAACGGGAGTAATGACTAATAAGTGCATCGGGTATTACCTTAGGCGGCAATAAAATTCCAGACAGGACCTACAGTCTCCTGAGGGCGTGTAAAGGTTGAGGAGGAGTGGATAGTGGATACCAGTGCAAAAACGTGCTCGCGGGACTAATTTTTCATTCTTCTTCTCTCAGTCTATTTGGTCAGGTTGTCCCGTTCGCTACCACCTTTGTGCGCGAAGCTTTCGACGCAGATTATAAATCATGCATCACACGGGGGTAGTGACTATAAGTGGATGCTCCATGATGCTCTCAGGACCATAAAAACTTAATTACCTTCGTTAACCGATGCTGCCGTGACGATCTTTACCCATTGCTCTTCACCTATTGGCTCTTGCTAACTGCTTTTCTCAAATTTTTTTTACTTACTTCAATTACCCCAGGACACTTCAAGTTACTTTATCCCACTCCAGGTCACTTCATACCACTTCGTCACTTTGTGACCTTTCATGACCTGTGGCCTGTGACTTCAATTCGATGGCAATATAACGTCATACAAATTAAAGTTAAAATTTTCTCGAATTTAGAAAGAACGATACAAAAATATAACTCGGATTGTTTCATTAATAACGAGGAAACGTCTCCCCATGTAATTTTTGATATTTCGAGTAGAGATCGTGATTCGAATATGTAATGAACACTTCGTCATCGTCAGTAATCTTCGCAAGCAACACATTCTCAATGCAGGTGCAGAAAGGAAAACGTCGATTACTCATACATGTCTATGGGAATTCAAGCTGATTTTAATTCGAGGTGAGTTCAACAACGCCTGGCAACACCTTTGTTATAGTCCTTTGCTCTCATTTAACGATAGCGATAATGACCCTGCATAAACATACTACTAACTATAATAATACGACCAACGAGAAAATTCTCTTTATCGTAATTACGTTTATTATTATTGCATCCTGGAAGCTTTAAACGAGGCTATTCGTTAAAAATAATGATGGAACCGTTGAACTTGTTAACTTTATTCATAACTGGAGATTTCAGCTTTTATGTTATCAATTCTAACCACACGTATATGACATTCATTAATTAAATTGTATGGGAATTAGCAGTACCGGCCTTTAGGGGTCGATACTGGCGTGTAGAATAGGAAAGGGAAATTATTTTGATAGATTTAATCTTTAGTATGATTTGAGCATGAATGTTTTAAAGCGATCGCTGGGAGCAGCTCTTGATCTGGGTGACTCGCGCATTATGGTAATATTCTAATCGTTTGGGACGCCTTGACGCCTCATTCATTTTCTGTCCTTTTCTAACCATCGTGTCTCAATAATAATAGCAAGGACGAGTGTGCCGGATCATCGCTCGAGACGATCTTAAATCTCGATTTCACACATGTGAGGTTCGATCGGGCATCAGATCGCGAAGCTCGTGTTACGGGCACCAGGATCCGTCCTTTCCAGTTCGTTCGATCAGATTTCTCGCCTGATCGCACCCGAATTCGTCCACACCATATACCTGAACATCGTCAACACCGGGCATAGACCAGTTCCACTGTTCATCCTCGTTAACGATTCTTGTGTTCAACGACTCGTGAAAACGCATGCGAGTGTTGGGGATTTTACAATCAGGTGTCAGATCTTTAATTTATTAATATAGGTCTCCTAAAACTTTTATACGGAGAAAAATAATCAAATCAATTTTCAAAATGCGATGCTAAAAGAACAAAATTCAAGCGAATTTCAACAAATTCAAGGTGACATTTTTCTTCAATTTATATTTCAACACTTCCAGTAACTTTATGACTCTTCATGTTACTCATTGAGATTTAGAGAGATATTTGTGACACTTCAAGATATAATAACGCTTCAGGTTCTTCTGAATTAAGAAAGTTTGAACTGGTTCGAATTATTGGTGGAATATCCTTGTTCCTCTCTATCATAAAATAGATAAAAGTGAATATAACATTTGCATTTATCACTCATTCCTTCTTGTCTACAAATCTCATATAAGATACAAGATAGTAGAATGATTGAAAATTGAATTGGTATATATCAATATTGATTCTGCTTGAAAATGGACTGTTTCTCAGGGAAGATTATTACGTGCATACCTGAGAAGATATTTCACGCATATTGGATTGTTCTCATCGATGGATCGGACTATGCAAACAAAAAGATTGGTGCAACTATCGGAAATGATGGTGGTGAAGTTATAGTCTCGGCTTTGTCGGTAAAGGAATATTTCAGTAGCAATCATATTGGTAATTCACCTGCTGATTGTCCCTGACCGCAGCAGCTTGGTCCACGAATGTGTATTATAGGCGCCTTATTTTATTCTCTGCCTTATTTTATTCCCTGCCTTATTTGGCCAATGATAAATTCTGACGTGGTCGACCCAAGGTGAGCAAAGGGCTGCCAAGAAGGGACGAGATCATCAGCATAAACGATCCAATCACTCGGGTAATTCACAGTGATTGCTAGGAATTTGAGGAGTTATCGAGTCCTGCTACTGTGCTCATAAGGTTCTTGTCAAACTCGGCATCAACCTGCACATAAATCTTAAATCAAAATTCAAGAAATAGCTATCATTTTATATCAGGTTGTCGCATTTTAAGGCCTTTATACAGCCTTTTTCATAATAGAATTGGTGTAAATATTTGATATTTCAGAGGGTTCTGTCTCTTGAACGATTATGATCCTATATGTGCGTTTTAAGATCATCGCATGACGAGCACGGTCAATTAGAGATCGGGATCGTCACCCCGGTTTCTCTTGTATCAAGTTCCCAACGTGGGCGGTCTCCAGAATCTCTTCCGATAGGATGATCTTGTGGCACTCCATAAGAGGCTTCCACTCTCGATTATGCAGACAATTTTGCAGCTCATGGTTTCTGGATTTACTTCATTATTATACCTACTTTGGACTTTCGTAAAATGGATTATGAACAGTCGCGAGAGTAATCGAATTTTTCGGTCGGTTGGTTTGAAGTTAATATGTATTTCAAATTTTATGATGGGTGTGCATATTATAGGATTAAATAAGGCATCTAATCAAATCAATGTTAATTGATGTATATTCTGATCCACTTCGACACATTCTTGAATATGTATATTACATATACATTGTAAAATAGACCAAACCATTATTTTCTTCGGGATTATAGATTAACGATTTGCAAGCTTAACAAATGTACACTGCGTCGTAAACACGAGGATAAAATTTATTAGGTTTCTCCCTGATCCTATTAACACTTCAGGTCACTTCAAGTTACTTCAGAATTGCTGCATGTTACTTCAGGACACCTCAAATTTGTTTTACTACACCTCAAGTTACTCGAGTACAATTTATGACACTTCATGTCGAAGATTAAGATATTTAAATCAGAAATTTTTAAAAATTATCATGCGTATAATTTATTGCCGACATTTTAGCGTATGTAAAAGATAATTAATAGAATCGATAAGGCAAGCTTAATTTCCCATTAAACTTATTCGTAATACCTTGAAAAAGTAAAAAGTTGAAAGTAGCGTGCTAAGAATAATAGGGTGTAATGTTAGTGAGGTGTAGTTAAATCTTTCTCGACTAAAACAAACTGCTAAGTAAGGCGATAGCGTCTCAAGACTTGGAGCGTTTAAGCGAACGCGAAAATACTTATTCTACAAACGCGATTTCGCGTTTCGCGTTTACTCTTGGAAACGTGGTCGGGTAGTTTATACACTTTATATGGCGGTAGTTGAATGCGGCAATCAGAGGCAATTATAAATTTTATTATTTCGCCTCGTGCCGGTATAAACGGCGCAGCTGCGAAACACGAGGTTTGTGACTACAACATAACCGGCCCAGCAGTGGGATTCCGAGCTCAAAATCCGAACGGATCTCTCTTTTTAACACCGTAGGATAGAAAGAGAGGTCCGTTCGGATTCGTGTGCTCGGAATCCGGGGCCAGGGTCGTGCACATGCACGTTTGCGTCGTCCCTTGGACTTGGTAACGCACGAGATTATACAATGGGCCCCCCTAATGACTCGGCAGAGCCGCCAAAGCCGCGGTTCGTGCCATTTTATTTTACTTCCGCGGGCACCCTATAGCTCTCTATTAATTGCCGTCATTCCGTGCCAACTTTGCCACAAATCCATCTCGGTCTCCTCTGGTGCCACGGCCCACGGGGTTTCCCTTCTGTTAATTTCACGTGGACACTGCTGACTATCAATGCAAGAAAAAAACGGCGATAATATTAATATTGTTTGTGTTCGGATTTTGTTTATTTTTATTCATTTGTGAGTTAATCTATTCTATTCAATTCAATTTAAAAAGAAGGAAGCAGCCTTTTCGACTCGCTTTTCGATAAAAATACTGTTGCAGCAGATGACTCTGGTTCTTAAATTGAAATTAGCAGCGCTCAAGAAATTATCGACACAGCATTTCGATTATTAATAGTTTTGAGTTTGAGTTGCTGCTATTACATGCGAAACTTTCTCCCTGAAAAATTCTTTTAGGAAAATTTTAAACGACACCAATAATTTGTTGAGGTATTTCAAGTTTTCAACCGTTTAGCATCCGGTTACGCCCAATTCTGAAGAAATTTCACTCATAAAATTCCATTGAAATGGTGCTCAGTTTCGCATTGGAAAACCGCATCGCATCATCGAGCACAAGGGAGGATCCTCCGTATTATGGAGTTTGACTCCTGCTAATGCGAGTTTCTTGAACAAACAAGCGGCTGGTATGAGGCCGTTGCGAATCGTTGACAGATAGCAATAAATTCGACCATAGCCAGAGGAAAAGTGGAAAACTCTCTAGAGACTTGTAAACTGGCCTCAAGAAATTACAAGAGGAAGAATTAAGTGAGAAGCTAATGGAGCCAAGAAATCGACGCCTGGGATACCTAGCTCTCAAACTTTTCACAAAGAATGACTGCTGTGGCGACGGGTGTCGCCACCACCAGTCCCCACCTTGTTGACTAAATAAAAGATTGCAAATTTTAGATTCTAATGGCCGAACCTTACCAAGGATTTGTCCAGTTAACGGTCTCCGATTTGTCACACAGCTTAAAACCGGCCCTGGTTCTTGACTCTTGCGCGCATAAAACGCATTATTATATTATACAGTCTACTCTCTTGCAGGATCTGAATCTATTATACTATATTATACTATTTTCATTCTCATCAGAAGTCGACTTCACGCTCCATAATCACAATTCAACAACTATTTTTCCGCAAATTTTATGACTAACCGCTTCTTATTCTCAAATTCACAATGCTATTGTTGTGGTATGATATTTTAAAATAGACTTCACACCTCGCTTCACACTTCATACCTAATTCAAATTGCTGGATTTTGCAATGCTTAATTTTCATGGCTGTTTAGATCTTTTATAAAAGTATAGCTTATAAATTGATCTTTGTATCAAGCGTACGCTTTTAAAACGTGCATACATCAATCTAGAAGAAAGTTCACACTTTCTATAACATTGGAACCTAAGTTTAACTCTGATTCCCAAGGATAGAAACCTCATTTCTCGAAGAAAAGAAGGTTAACATCAATTCGAAAATTGCTGATTTATCGCCATAACGATAACTCATCAAATGCGCCTCACACGGTCATTTTCACAGCTGATCTTGAAAATTTCTCCCAATCACTTAACTCCAACATACGTATTACTTCGGAAAAAGTCAATTCCCCAATCATCACCAGTTTCTATTACTCGTATCTCTGAAAATTTTCCAGTGGAAAATGTATATGAATTCAATGTGCACATAGTTGTATACTTATACAGTATACACGTACGAGTCGGTGGTAATAGATAGAAGTATTATATTGCAATTGGCAAAGGGATAATATTTTCTCATCTTCGGCGAAGAAGATTAGTATAAAATTACAGGCATCCAAAGGAAACGTGCCTCGACGAAGCGCAGTCGTTTTTCAGTGGTTCTCAATCTATAAAATTTGTGGAAAAGTATTTCGGAAAACGGGGTTGGGAAATAAGTTTAGAAAAGTGTTTCGGGAAGGTGTTTGTTAAATGGAGTTGGAAAAGTTGTTTGGAAAATATTTCAGTGCTTTCATTGGAGAACCACTGCTCACAGATGTCTCTCCCTAATTAAGCAGGCAGAGAAACGAAATTACACGTTTCGGGACAACTGAAATGAAACACAATTCATTACCGTGTCTCCCTTTAAATTCGCTACCTACGAGAATAGATTATGTACAATTGTACACCTAACAACTGAGCCTTCGCGACATGAACATATTGTTATATATAATTGTCATTTTGCAGCTGCAGGGTGTCTCTGATTCGAGGGAAAATTGAAAGTTAAAATTTGAAAGTGCCGGCTGCTTCCCCCAAAGTGGAAACCCCAGAAACAGTTTTCGATGACAGTTTCGAGCTCTTTCACTATAATTAGGGTCAAGTGTTGACATTTTTTCTGTATGAAAAGATCGAAAGATCTTTTACAAAGACCTGTCTAATTAAATATTGTGGTTAAGAAGGACAGATAAAGTGGGCACCTGCTTATTATCTTATTATCTTATACTCTTGTCTGGTTTCTCTAGTCTAGAATTAGATACCTGAAAAAAACTCTTTATGAAAAGCGGGTTTTTGAGTTTTTATATTGGATGCTTGTTTTATAAAGGTGGATGATTTTCCATTTTCAGTGAGTAAAAAATCGAGCTGGAATTGGGGTATAATTGGTATAAGCAGTATATGTGTTTGGAATAGAAGTTTAGAAAAGAGGACCAGTTTTGGACTGAATATAGGATGGAAAAAGATAGGAAAGGATACATGTAGATTTCAAAAGACATAAAAAAGAATTGAAGTGGATTGGTGGAAAATAGAAAAGGATGGAAGTGGATTGTAGATTTATTATATTGGATACTTTTTTATAAAGGTGATTTTCCTATTGAGTGAGCAAAAAGTCGAGATGGGATTGGGGTGCAGATAATTGCGAGGGGTACGAGAAGACCCCGGTCGCCTTCACGAGGGTTAAAGCTATTAAAGAGGTTTGCTACGAGACCGTTGTTTACGCGGCGGAAGTGGGCTATAATCAGACCGTGGTGCACAAAACCACAAGGCAATATTACTGTCATTCGAATGTGAATGCCTACTACGACGACGACGAGCCCACCTCCCTCGCAATGAGGATGGATCGCTCAAAATTAAATGGCTGAAATCGTTATTACAGGGACTATTACTGGCGATCACGCACCCATGCCATGGTCGCGTTCAAGACGTCCCTCTAAAAGAGAATTCTTTATTTCTTTAATTCCATTTTTAAACACTCGAAATTCTCCATGCGCTGTCCCAACCTAATGTACTTAAAAAAATTAGCTAACGCATTTCAGTTTGGAAAAGAGGTTTAGAAAAGAGACTCCAAAAAGATGTTTTAGAAAGGGGTTTGAAAAAGGGGTTTTTGATTAAAAATTTGTACTTAGAAACGCTTTTTATTTAAAATGCTGTCGAGGATATTTTCATATTTTGGCAAAAGTTTCGAGATTTTTTTCTATACCGAGTAAGGGAATGAAAAGAAATGGTTCGAGTTCTATCGGATTATTTTTGTAATTAAAATGAAGAACCCGCTCACTGCCAAATTAGCCCCTAATACCCTAGCTCGACCTATCTTCTCTCCCTTCCGTCCTCTTCATCGTGATCTTTCCAATCTTTCTCTTAACGCGACCGCCTCAGCGGTAGTTAAAAGATGGCAGTGCTACCATCATCAATATATGTCACGAAGTTATGTATTCACCTCGATACACCGTCCTTTATTTAATACATAGCGCCTTAATTATCTCTCGCACTTTCAGCGTGCCACTGGCGGTCCCGCCAGCATTTTTGATATCAATGGATAATTAGTCTGATGGTCAATTTCGACTTTACACGCTAATATACGTGAAAAGGAATGTGGTAAAGGGACTGGGAAAAAAGGGGTTGGAAAATTGATTTGAAAACGAGATATTTTCATACATTTGTTTCTGAGATTAATTCCTAGTCCTAGAAATTGATTTAAATTCCCATTTTGTGAAAAAATGTGAGAAAAATAAATGCGGCATGAAATAAGACTGTTCTCATGGTGCTACCCGGGTGCAACGGGCTGGATAAATCGTCAACGTGTTTCGCGACGGAATTTTTGACGCTTCATTAGCCCGTGACTCGGTCGCGCCGCTGTCTTCTTGACAAGTTTGACAAATTATTCCTTTCGTGCTTTCGCTTGCTTGTAGGACCCCATCCTCATAGAATTTTGTAGGACACCGGCAGGTTCTTTAAGGAAGGGTTCCCGTCTCTCAAACCGAAAACCAATCTCCGTTTTTACCGTTCAAGATATATTACCATTTCCAGAATGAAGACAGTGAACTCTCCACTTTTGTTCACATATTTTAAAACCTTGTCTTATTGTAAATATCACTTTAAAAGTCCAGAAAATGACTAGAAAAGGATAGATAGAATATGATAGACGTGGATAAAAAGGTCTGAAAAATAAAAAGGCTTAATTGAAAAATAAAGGTGTCGAATAATGTCAGATACGTTGTTTCTTCCCATTTCAGTTTCGTAAATTGAAATTGATTGAAGATGATAGAATCTCCGTCCACTACTTACTTATGCTTCTATTAATTTTGAGCCTCAAACAGGTTTGATGGTTCAGAATTCAAATCTATAAGCAGATGTTTACTGTATAAATTGAGTGGGTATAACAACGTACACCTGAAAATGAAGTGAAATAAAAAGCGAGCAATGCAGAACTGCAGACGGGCTTTAGGATGCAAAGAAGGCCTGCATTAGTGGCTAACAATGCCGTGAAACTCCCCTCAACTTCTTCTCCCAGTAACTGGCTCGTTAAAGTAATAACTCTAATTGCACATCATTTGGACACGCCTTCTCACCTTTTTGAATGGACTCCACTCGCTTCTGCGTGCGCAATTGCATCTTTGAGTAGGTATAATGCTATGCAGAGCCGCTTGATCCGGTAACGTCTATAAAGGACGTTGATTATTCCGATGGAAAGAGGAGGCAATTAGTAAAATAATGTATACGCCGGCCGGTGGCGGTGTGGGATGAACGGATGTTTCAAAATCGGTGTGGGTTTACTTTTTAACAAAATGTTCGTTAACTTGCATTATTTTTTTAAGTATAAATCCATTTTATATTGATAGTTGTAGATACCGAAATGTGATGCTAATTTCATGAATCATTTTGGTAAGAAACGTCTTAACGTATACTTTACAAGTTGACAGTTTACAGTTTAGAGATTACAGGTTCCTGCATAGATTTCTGGTGAGCTAAAGAGAAACCTGGGGTGCGGGTACGCAAACAATTCAACTTAAATCCAATTAAGTTAACCCCAGTGGTTTCAACAATAATACAAGCTCGACAATGCTACAACGTCCAAGCGCCACGCCCCGCACTCCGCACCGGTCCTTTGTTTTGCGGTTCATTTGTCTCCCTTGCTCGGCCCACTCTGGGACGAAAGTCGACCCAAGTGAGCCTTCGAGTAAAAATGTAGATGGTAGATAGAAAATGGAAGATGGAAGATTGCAAAACGATAAATTAAAACTACAGTGGCGACCGTAAAGACATCTTTCAAGGGTAAACCGCATATTATTACCAATCGCCACTGACTTTATCAAAGATGTCATTTCAGACGCCGTTTATGACCGCTCTTATAAGCTCCCAGGTTCCTTATTAGTCTTCAAAAGTCGCAAGCTTGATCATAAAACTAATATCGATCTCTATCTTCCTTCTAAAGACACTTGAAATCTCTTGAAATCTTTCAAGAGTTCTAACTCAACCGTAATTAAGCTATATAGACATGTGAAAATACGCTATCTGAGAGATGAGCATGCAACCTAGTTTCCTGAACTTCCTCAAGTGCGATTTGATACACGTGTGATTGTCAAGCATCACGGATCATTGCGATCAGTCCGATGTTACGTAAATGATCTTGGAAACAATTTTTTCATTGGCGATTGGGAATTGGGAACTGATGAAGGTGGTTCAACTGATCTCAGGATCATTTCGATTAAGATTGAGATGTCGACAAATATGTGGGTTCGCCCCAGATTTCGCAACCGCGATCTGGTAAGGTTGCTGTGATAGATTAACGATCACTTCCAGTTAAATGTTTTGAGGATTGATCGATTTAGAGTGGAACTAATTAGTTGTGATTTTGAGACCGTCATTTATCTTGCAAAAAAGTATTCAGAATTACCCCAAATGATCTTCATTTTAATAGACACACGAGTATATTCTGAATGGTGATAGTAAAATTCAAACTTTAAATCCAATTAAGTTTAGAACCATTACGAATTTTCAATTAGTTGAATAGTTGAATAAAACATAAAAATCCTATATTAAATCCTGAATGTGGTCAATCTTTCCCCCCCACAAAAGGAATTCTACTACATTTAAGAAGAGTCAAAACAAGTATGAATCAAAAAGGCATGAATGGCCTCGATGTAAGCCATGATTCCTATCGAGGTGTCGAAATTGACTTTTTAATAGATCGCTTTGGAAACGATTTATCGTGGCGTTAGACTGTTAGAGAGATCAATCGGAGGTTCTTTGATTATATCAACTGACACAAAAGGCTCGACAGGAGACGGCGATGAAGTCGGTAGCTATAGATTTGAGATTAGAGGTGCCGACGAATCTGGTTTCCTCCAGGGCTGTCCATTTCCTCCCTTTCGTCATACCGCTCGGCTATTGTCAAGCTGGACAGAAGATGATCGACACTCATTTGTTTCATGACGGGCGGGCAACAACCACCGGGTTCCCTCTGCCAGTAATTTCGTACGTCAGCGCCGAATATTAATTCGAATTCTTGGCCAATGGCAAGAAAAAAAGAGCCTGACTGAGTTTTTAATGGGTAATATTACCAAGACAATATTCTCATTCTTTACAACGTTACCAAGAATCTTGACGAAATGTCATTCCTTGTAATAAGTATTGTAATGCTATTAAGACTTCCGTTAAACATGAAATAGAATTTTATTATTACATACCAGCTCATTTTAAATATTGAGATGCCAACCGCACTATCTACAGGAAGTTGAAAAAGAAATTTTGGTCGGGTAATTAATAACGTTTTCTGTGAAACCACATTGAGAATATGATATTACAGAAAGACCTCTTTAACAAGATGCCAACCGACGGGACGTGTCGAACCAGTTTACCAGTTCCCTAGGAAATGGGCTATCGAGTGTCGGACAACCGACAGTCGAATCAGGAAGATGGATGGTGAATCATTTAAGCAGAAGTAGTAGAATATTTTTGAAAGACTATTAATTATTCCAAAGGAACCGCTGCCTTGGGATCGAAGAGTTGAGAGAAGGGCGGAGAATTAGTTACTTTAACCAATTAAATTATCCTGCGAACAATAGACTTTATGGCAGGTGATAAGCAATCTTTCAGTTTTGATCTTTTGATCGTTTAGTTCCGGAAACAACGACATTTAGCTTTCCTTGGCAATTACATTGCAAATTAACTCTCATTTACAAGTCAAGGTTTCCTTGGTTTCCTCTTTGGAATTTTTTTCCTTTCCGTTTTTAGACTACTTCCTCGAATTTCAGCAAGATTTTGGCACAAAGAGCGCGTCGTTTCTTATTCGAGAAATCTAGATCTTCCTGATTTGAAGCAATCACGAAGACATCGAACGTGAGAACAGAAATCGATCTCCCTTATTCAAGATCAATTCAAAAAGCCGGTAGATTATCTTTAGACCATTGCATTGGTCCAGTAGCGAGGTCGCTCAATCCATGGATCGTTGAGATGATTCCACTTATCCACGGCGGGGAGTCCCTAAAGAATCCGCGCTGGACAAAGCGTGGAATCGAACGCGAGCGCCACGGGACGTCCGGCTACCGAAGATATTTCATTTACCGGGACAAAAAGTTTTAACACCAACGCCACTATAACTATATAGTTTAGTTCCTTACATCCCACCGCTGCCACCTCATTCTATCGCTGCCTCTTCCTCTTTTCCTTTTCCATCCACCGGGACTTGGGTGCCCATGAGGCTCTTTTTTTCTAGCCAATGGCCAGGAATTCGAATTAATATTCGGCGCTGACGTACTAAATTACCGGCAGGAGTAACCTGGTACCGCTAGTTGTTGTGATTTAAAGACTTAAACTTTTTACTATTATTATTTCATGATTAAAAATCATATATATTTTTTTTTAATATAAGTTTAATACCGAATAAAATTTCACATTAAATTCTTCCAATCAATTTTATATAAATAAAGGCACGCGTCTATTGCATCATCCGGATCGGCAACTTGTGCTTGTTACTCGTAACATGTTGAAGTATGGCTGCCGATTAGGCTCGAACTAATCGCGATATCGACAGGAAGGACGTCAGCTAACAATCCACGCAACCAGTGGCTCTCATTCTATATCTCATTACTCATAAATTATAATTTATGGTTCTATTCTACTAATTTATGCACATGCGAATGAGAATGGGAATTGAGGCACAAATTGCACATTGCTCATGTGCATAATTTTCTCTAAACTATGGGTAATCTTCACTTAAAGGCTAGATTTGCAAATAGATGTAATTACTATATATAGAGTATAAGTATATAATATATAATATACTACAGAGAGTTATTTAAACAAGTAGTATATATCTATAGTAGATTAGTAGCCTTTGAAGAACCTACATACCCGTAATTTAACAACTTGTCACCTACTTTATCAATTTATCTCAAAGTAGTCACATACGCATGTATAGTGTAGTATATTTGTATAATATGTAAGAGTGTTCACCTACCGCAATATTCGCATAAGTGTCCATGACTTTTACGCCTACGTTAAGCAGCTTCTCGAATACGATCCTGAATGCATTAAAGGTAAACCGGCCCCTAAGAGGCATTAATCCTGATTCCGTAAATAATCCGGTGTTTGGTTGCATATTCTTTGAGTCAAACATTTTCTTCTTAAAAGGTCCGGTATTTGGATGAGTTTTGGAAGGTGTGAAAAAACTTGTTTTATTGGATTATGTCAATCTATTATTATAAAGTTATGTTTATTTAAATTCTAGTCTAGATATTACATACTCTAAAAAACTTTTTGAAACTAGTGTTGGGATGCTTCTCCATCCTTGTATTTAAATTCATATAATGATACAATAATTGTTGTTTTTACTGTTTATGCAATGCATTCATGAATACTTTTATTGAATCTATTAAATTTAATGTAAACAGTTTTAATAGTGTAATTATGCACACTTTAATCGTAAATGTTTGTGATCATTACCGATAGCCTATCTTCCCTTACGTGAAGGTAAGTGACGATAAGAGACAAGAGACATGCAATCTGAAGTTGAAAGAGTCGCCATTGTAGAGGTGATAAGCGATGACTTGCAAGCGTCTGAACTTCTGATCGCATGTCTCTTATCACCCTTTGTCATGCATGAGATCTTGTCACAAGAAACGATATGTGTTTAATTAGTGTTATAGGTATAATTAGCTACCAAATACTATAGAAGTATGATTATGCAAGTATACTTCTTTCTATTTCAATTATAAGGTCGAGTTTCGTTAAGATAACGTAAAGTTATTAAATAAATAAATAAATGTTATTGAATAAACTATTCCATGAAATTTCCCAAGACTGGCCAACATTATTGGGCCAAGCTTTGGCCCAATAATTTAAATGTTAGCCTTAAAATTTAAATGTTATATTTTTTTTTTATTTGAATTATCGATGCAATATTTCCCGCGCGCATATAATATTCCTAGTATTATTATAAATTATTATGGAAGGTTGATGGGAAGTATAAACAAAAGAGATGAGAAGTAGTAAACCAGTATATACGCATATATACTTGCGTAAGCGCGTAGGGTAAACCGGGGCAAAGCCGACCGGTGGGGTAAAGCTGACTTTGCTTATAACGTTGTTATTATTGAACAATTTTAATTCCACTTTGCACAAAATAAATCTATTTCATTGTAGAGATAGTGTTACTTACTTAAATCTTGAAAATTGACGTTGTAAAAGAAAAATTATACCGAAAACAGTTTTGACAACGAAAGAATGGAAGATTCGCTGGCAGAAATATAACACTTCTGACGTTAATGTTAATACTTACAGTATGCCAATTTGATATTTTGATAGTAGAAACAATATCACATCACGTAATTATAATAATTAAACGTAATTCAAGTCTAAAATACATCAAATCTCGTAAATAATTTAGGCCTCATCACTGGGGTAAAAGCGACCATTTAATAGTTTGTAGGCTAGACACCTTTGCGTGTAGTCAGGCTTGCCAACATTTGGCGACTTTATTTCTCTTGGATCTGAGATTGACGAATAAACACTTGCGTTAAAAAGATAGACCAATAGAAATCAAGGTCAAGTCGACAATTTGGTGACAAATCGCCAATGTTGGCAACTCTGGTAGTCTGTCACCAGTAGAATGTCAACAAAAATAAGAGGTTATATCGTATCTGATCGTAGCTATCACTATTTTTATTCAAAATAACTTATTCTTCTTTCTGCATATGTTTAAAGGTAATTTGACAAATACTTTCAATAACATAGAAGCTAATCATTATATTTTGCAATGTTCAAATCTTTTGATTTTCATAAAAAGCTACAGGTCGCCTTTACCCCAAGGTGTGGGGTAAAGCCGACGAAGTACAGCTTGTTAGAAATAACTAAATTATTAAATCATTGTTTTATTTATGTGATTAATACATAGAGAAATATGATATGTAATAATATAGGACTCGAAATGAAAAAAAAAATAGATCAGTTCCATATCTTAATAACTTTTTAAAAATCGTTGACTATTAACTGGTCGGCTTTGCCCCGGTTTACCCTACATGTCGCTCGTTTGGAAAGATTTACATGTGCAGCTTAACGAGGCGAATGTGCTCGATATAATCGATGGCTCTGCCATTATCGAGTGTCGAATATCGATGCACGTCAATGTGCATGCGATGAGATTTGTCATCGCACCATCGAGTCTCGGCGATGACAAATTGTCTGAATGCCAGCCTGTTGTTTGATGACTGCAACTGGTTATTTCACAATTACACAGATACATGAGCATCAATACATATCAATTTTATTTCTATTGTTCGTAAAAATAAAGCGAAGTTATCTTTAGTGCAATTATTAGTGACATGCAATTAATAGCTTTTCGCATAAAGTTCGTGATCCAAATGATTACAATTGCAAAGATGCAGGGGTAATTGTAACCAACACCTGCAGTTTAGTCATAAATGAAGATGGATAAGTTATGTAAGTGTGAAATGTTAGAAAAAATAACGGTAAGGTAGTAAAAAGGTCGTATAAGGTAGAAAAGCATCATAAATATTAAAATTTCAAAGATGCAATGTTCAATGTTCATGTCATGAAAATGAGATATAGTAAGTTCGTTAGTCGCGCATGTGTAAATTCGGGATATGTGCATACGAACGGTCATAAGCAGGAAACAATAATTTGTCGCGGCGCATTGGACTTTAGGAACCGACGCATGAGCTCAGCGGACATTGCAGCCAGGCAGTCTGGTGCGTTATCTTTCGGCTAATTAATTATTGCGATCGCGATAAAGGCCGAATGTTTAGCCAACAGTTACCTCTTTCTCGTTTCGTGCCTGGTTATTTTTTGGGGACGCAGTGGGGCGCACATGCCGACGGAATTAAAATATTGTAATTAGGAAGAGAGTTGGACGGGATATTATCGTGACGTGGCAATCGAGATGAGCCGAGCTTCCTCCGTTTAATGTTTCGTTGAACCAGCTACGATACTCAGGCATATGGTGTCCGAACAATTACCACACGTAAAACTGAACATGGGAAACAATAGACTTATCTTAGCGCCCGATCCGAAACGTTTTCAACCACAGACTATATTCAAACTATTCTTCGTTTTTTGGACATGTATGGAATAGTAACACAATCACGTAACACAATCACAAATAACATAATACAATGCGCGATTTTTTTGTGGATTAAAGTGATGTAATAGAATAGAGTTTAACCTTGTTGGGAGAAAAAGGTAGAAAAGAGGTGGAAGTTGTGAAATATAATAGAAAAATCAAGGACTTTCTAAAACGAAGTTTTGTGGTTGCTTAAATGTTCTAAACATGAACTCAAATTTTTCTAAATTTGATTATTATCAAAAATATTTCTAACTCAAATCATGCGCTTTGTAATTTCATTTCTCTTATCCTCACGTTTTCAGTTCTGAAGATGATGAACTGGTTTTGTCTTAATCTTCTCGAACGAATCGGGTGCAAATAAAAATGGAAAAGAAGTCTGCATTCCTGCCCACGTTTTAAATTTATTCTATACAATTCAATTTATTCGACACCATTTTTTTAAATTCTATTTCAAAATATATCTTTAATTTCGTATCAATATGGTAGCATCCATTTTATCAGAGACTTTCTATCTTTATTAAATAAAATTCATTGTACTAAAATTAAAAAAAAAATGAAAATCCTAAACCACTAATTAACCCTCAATTAAAAATCGTGATTACAGAAACATTAATTTAACCATTATCCACTATGCCTCTAATGAGAATAAGAAAGCACAATTTCTAATTGTAAGACCTTGCCAATTCTAGTTTAGATAAAATCTAAATTATCCATAAAATATCGTAAGCACCTAACGTTTTATTAACATTTTTTGCGAGTAGCGTGATTGTGAATGAAGAAGTATAACGCGTGGCAGAAAGTCGAGTGGGGGTTTGAGGAAGCGAAGGTAAGGAAAAAAATCGAAGTGAGTAAGAGCGTATAATGTGTCCAAAAGGCACCTGCCTCCTTGGCGTCGCTATCTCTCGATCGACTGGTAGCTGAAGAAAGAGCTAGAGCCAAGTTAGGTCGATCTTATCTCCACTTTGAGACCAGCGGACCACTTATATCGTTAATTGCTCTCACTTCCGTTACCTTCTACGAGAGCGCCCCACTGCTTTTCTGCTTGTGCGTGTGCGAGCATGCCACTAATAAACCCTCACTGCTATATAATTCGTTTCGTAAGTCAAAATAAGGCCATTAACCTCGTTTTTACTTTCTTCACTTATATCATGTATATATTAAAATATACAATTTTATGAACAAAGTTGCTTTTTGTAATTAATTAAGTATTTTATATCTCTTAAAATATTTCGAGATCTTTTGAAATCCCTTGAAACCTCCTGAGGTTCTTTGAAGTCCATTAAATTTCTTAAAATTCTTGACACTTTTAAAATTTTCCCAATCTTTTGATTTTTTTTTTAAGTCCTCGATATCGAAGTTTATAAATTCTTGGATTCTGAAGATTGATTGGTGACTGCAATAATTATATAATTTTCCAAAAAAGTATAAGAAAGAATATAGAAATGTATTGTTTTTAAAACCCTAATCGTTTCGTTTTACAAAAGTTTGTCCTTACATGCTAATTTCTATTCAAATTATAGTGTATCTTATAATCGTACAAGGCCAAGACCATCTGTCATAATTGGAGGAGGGAAAGTATTCACTTAATTAAATGGCAACTATGCATGCATAATTTCATGTTTTACTTTTATGAGTAATTGAGCACCTTAGTTTCAATGTTTATCTTATGACAACCCAAAGCACGACTATAATTCGACCCTATATTCATTAACATTAAATTGTATACTTTGATCCTATTTAATTTCATATTCTAACAAATAATTATCATCAAAATAATGTATCCTCACCACTCGTTATTATCTTAATAATCTCCATTTATATGCATATGTTTTCGGGGTTAAGCAACGATTAGCTCAGCTATACTAGGATGGGTGACGTCGTATACTTATAGAATACTTTTAATGAATTGAAAAAACTAATACATTTTTTCATATATGAATTTTTTGTACCTTTCCAGGTGTGTTGAATTAGAGGAAAACAATTTAAAAGTGTCAAGTGATTGACTCCCGGTTAGTTTGTTAGTTTTAAAGGTAGCAAAACCAACAGGAACTAAAACGGATGGATGAACAGGAAGCGGGGGCAGTGTCCCTCTTACTTTTGTTCCAACGATCCGCCGTTGACTCTTTTATTGTTACTAGTTTCAGGATGTTGAAGCCTGGCAAAAGCTCGATTTGACCGTGGGTTAACCACATCCTTTCGTATATTCCTCATCACCCTTCCCCCTCTTCCTCCAATTCTTTTCTTCTTCGGTTTCCATCAGCCGAATCTTCGACATCCTGAGAGGATATCGACTATTCAACCATTTTTCGGAAGTCAATCCGCATTTCCGTTCAAATCACGGATTTTTAAATCCTGTCCAAACTATTTACTCGTTCAAGTTTCTTTTAAAAAATCGTTCAATCCGCAAAGAACGTCGTCCATCAGCCAAAGAAAGAAACCAAATTTACGTGTATTTCAATTTTGTGGTGAGTTTTTTTTTTTAAGAAGACAACTTTTTCTGTAAGCCTCTATAACTTTTAGCCCAATTGAGGTAGTTAAGAAAAAAGGAGATAGCAGGCCCTTAACAATGGAATTGTATTTCATAATTGACATACTTACAATAAAAAATTAATTCTCTCGATTTGGTGAAGTACCTCGAGGCTCTTGAGTGCGTTTTGGTTGGTTGCTTTCGCCACTGGAAAATCGTTAGTGCTCTCACTGGCCGACCACTAATGGGGCCCAAATTAATTTCTCGTAATTAGGGGTACCCGGGCTACTCGTTTTACCCTAATAGGAATAAAATAACCCCTTCCATCATAATTGCACCGGCCCCGGCGGAAATAAGCAAATACGATTAAGTCTCGAGTTTGCCTGTCATGGTTCGCATTCACCTTTGAAGGGCCGATGCGATGGCTGCCTGCTTGCGTGAAAATTCGATGAAGAGGCTTAAGACTCCACCGTGAAACGCGAATCTCTTCACTTCGTCTTCTTAAGCTTGTCGATTTAATCGCGAATCGAGCGTGAACCCCATAAATTATCCAAGAAACAATTTTTTAGCTTGCTCTTCTACTTCTTGAGCCAAATCAATTTTTAAGCGCACATCAAAGAACCAACTGGAATCAATTTTTCAATCTAGAAACTAATAATTAATTTCTTATTCATCTTATTATGATTTATAATTTACAATTATTATAACAATAAGAATTAACAATTGAGTTGAGGGTGAAGAATAAAAAAACGAGTAATTCGTAAATTTAGTATAATATATTTTCCATATAATAATTTTTGCTATACAGACATTATGTTACAAAGCACGATTTACTATAACCTTCATGCTGCGAGACTTAAATACCAATCGAACTGGCATCAAGGCGATATATCTTAAAAATACCACCTTTTGCATGGTGATTTCATCCTTCTATAATCCTATATCGCACCAGACTCGTGTTCGGTAAATTCTATAATTTTTTACATTTATAATACTGGTATTTCATTATCGAACGCACCTCTCGATTGCTGCACGATCGACGCTATACATTTATCGCGGAAAAGGGCGAGAAACGGAAGGAAGGTTAAGAAATCTTTTTTTTTTTTCACCTGCGTTGCGAAAAACATTATTGCAGTACTTCAAAAACTATACATTACAAATAATTAAAAAAGGTAGAGGAAAAAGTAGAGTACAATATATATTCAAAAATAAATATTGGAAAACTTGAATAATAAAGATTCTTGACGAAAAACGAGAGGTAATAGAACTAAATAACGAAGTAATCGAAATAAAATTCGAGTACTTGTTTTTAAGAACGATACAACAAAAAAAGTAACAAAGAAATGTATCATTTAAGGTATGTGCTGCATTTTTTGCCACCAGGGCTGAAATTTGTCTCGACGCTTTTACACAATTTGCGAGAGGTATATTCAAATCTGAAAAATACAATACTTTGAAATATTTTACTTCCGTTGGCTTCGACTTACACCCTAGAGATTAGAAATCTGTTTTTTATGACAGTACATGCATGATTTTAATCGTTTTTTATACCTATCAAGCGAGCCTAAATTTTTCTTACAAAGAATTTTACTTTTTACTACCCTAGGGAGTAAAAAGTTTGACTTCATAGTAATGAGTTCTAGATAATTCTTTGGAATTTCTTAGAATCTATCATGAAATCTATGAGGTTCAACTAAAATTCTTTGGAGGAATTCTTGTTGATCAGAAACTACGCCTGTGTTACAAAAAACGGCTGAAATCATGCACATGTTATAAAAAATATCATATGTACCACGGGGGAGGGACTGTTTGCGATCGTCTATTTTTTCAATACTCATCCTAAAAAGTCTCTATTCTCCCCTTTGGTGCATAATATACTATTACACCTTTATACGATTTTATGTATATTCTTTGCTTCTCAGTGTGCATTTATCTTCTTATTTACATTCTTAAAAATCTTATCCTATGCTATTGTAATAGTACAATGAGCGCTGCGATAAAAAATCGAGCTTTTTATTTATTCTTTTATTTACAAGGTTGCACAATAGCATCGCTTCGCGATTACTTTAAGTACTTCGCATAATTTTATCGGGTGCTTTCCATTAATTTCCGTAACATTATTCATTTTCAACTCAAAAATATTCTGCAAACCCTTCAAGTCCATTTTTTTGTACTTTAAGAAATGTTTAATTCAAGCAAATTAATACATATCAACCAAGGGCTAATTGTAAAAATATTCATATATAACTTGATTTGTTTAAAATAAAACTTTCTCCTTCGAAGAAGTGCAAATTAAGTTTGATAATTATAATGTTTAATTTGAATTTTTATTTAACAAAGCAACCGTAATTTCGAGTCCTTTGAAGCAGATCCCATCCCGAGGCTGTGAGACTAATGTTATATTAATTGCGGATTTGCGTTTCCTTTCGATGAGCCCGGACCTTATACTGAGCAAAGAGCAAGTCTACTTTTTATCAATTTACAGGACTCGAAAGTGGCTTCTTGTTCGTCTGATTCTTTTAATTGGTCAAAAAAGCAATATTTAATCAAAATTTGAGGTGACAAAAAGAATGGAAGATAAAAACTAATTACAAACTTCTTTTTGTTAAAAAATTTATAAAATTATCTGCAGTTGAAATGGACTGAATTTTTTGCAGAAGATGCACACCAATCTTTTTATTGTATCGTTTCGAACTTTGGTATTCCTTCCAGTTTCTACAATCCGTTAAATCCAAATCTAGGATCCAAATCAATATCTCATTCATTTCTTTTGGGGGACCTTTTCAAAAGTACACCCTTTATTTTTGATTAATTATTAATTCAACTTCACATTCTGAATCGAACGAAAGATCCTAGACGTCATTTATGCTTTCTTCATCACTTTCTGCTTTTATACTAGTAGGTGTGTCTTCCCTAGGAGGTGGAGTTCTTTCGAGACTCTTACTCCTGTCTCTAGGAATGACGGATCTCTCCAAGTTTTCTCTTTCTCTGGGGTCCATCATTTCAGGACTGTCTCTGTAGAAGCTGCTCAAGGTAGAGAGACTCGAACTTGCTGCTAGGGAACCAAGAGGTGTGCTGGGACCAGCCAGCATCATCGGAGTTGGGTAAAGTCTGTAGGGCAGAGGTTTTTGTAGGGTGACTGCAGCAGTTGCTGCTTGGCGATAAAAGAGATCACTCTGGTGATGGGCCGCTGCACCAGGATATGGCCAGTAGGATCCTGCGGCGGGATGTGCTGGAACTCCAGCTGTATTGCTCGCATAAAGTCTCTGGAAGGCTGCATAGTTACCTGCTTCAGCGAGAATCTCGTAGCCTACTATTGCTTGTCTCTTCCACTTTGTCCTGGAATCAAAAAAGGAACGTTTCATGATTTAAAAGGTGTCGAATTTTCAGATAATGATTATGTTATATTTTGATACTAAATTAGTATCAATTTCTTATCCATTATACAAAAATCTTATCCATGGGCAAGATTTTATCTCGATATCACGATATTTTAAAGAGTTTCCAGTAAAGAGATTCGAGATAGAGTCTCCAATTGATGGAGACTCATCCAAAATGGATAGACTGAATCCAAAATGGATTCAGATTAACGATTATCTGAAAATCAGATGATAATTTAAAACCTCAGAAGAAGGAGGTGGCTAAAAGATCGCAACTTTATATAGGACGCGAAAATTAATTCACACGATATCAAGAAGCATCAGCATAACTCGCACCTTTTGGAGGTCGGTAACGAAAGGTTATAATTTAAGAGATATTATTCAAGAGCTCTATATAGAGGATTATATTAGTCCGCCTAATGTTAAGGCTCCCTCTCACCAATCGCTCTTGAAAGATCACTCTCTCCTTCTCCGACTTGATGAGTGATCTATGTATATTTCTCTCCCTCTCGCTAGTCACACTAGACACACTAGGCACAAGGGTGCCCGTAAAGCAAGGGGCGGGCGTATGCGTGGCATGATACGCGATGATTAGGCACTGAACTCCACGGGCTATTTGTTAGTATAATAAGCCCCGCAGTGTGGCCAACGTAACCACTTGGCGGCACGCCACCCCGTTTTAGCGTAATTGTCCCAGATCGGGATTTACATACATGAAGAGGAGAGTGAGAGAGAGAGAGAGTAAGGAGGGATCCGATGGAGGGTGGTTTACAGAAGGAAAATGAGAGAATGGCAGAGTAAGAGAGAGAGAGAAGGAAATTACTCGAAATCGTACGTGATTCCTCATGACCTCGCGAATCGTGCAATTGTTATGCTAAGAGCAACTCATTCTTTCAAGAAAGGGGTTCTGATTCGATCCCTATCTATATCTTGCTCCTTTTCTAAGCTCTACGATTGGCCAGCAGTAAGTTCTTCCGGCAATCTAGAATAATATGCAAACAGAACATATATACATTTATTGATGTTGACCTATATGAGATAATATATGCGAGCAAGGCACTTTTTTAAATACAATTACATAGCTGAGAAATAAAAATAACCGGGGCCAGATCTGATTGCCAATTTATGTTAAATATTTAAAAAGCAGTGAATTCAATAGTATGCTACAATCTTTTTGAATTGTAGTGACTCTTCAACGGTGGATTTTAGTTTAGGGGATGAGATTTGTCGAATGTGGGCCACTGGATGCTCTCGTACATCGGGCTCGCCCTTTTGTGACTCCAAGGGTAGTAAAATCGTTCATGAATTTTAAACAGGCCGCTCTCTGAATCGAGCCACGATCATTTCTCATTTTTCGTCGACGTGCAAGAGCGAAAAAGAATGAATGCGAGAAGGACTGCAGAACGTGAACGCAACGATGCACTGAAACCGCCCGGGCGATTATATGATGAGTAACGTTTTTTAATACCCCTTTCGTCCTTCGCCCCGTGACAGTCATTTCGAGTGCAACCACTCTAAAACACCCTTAATTGCCATGTTCGCTCTTTGTGAGTCGCACGATTGATTTATGACCTTGGGGGTAGTTTCTGAGAGTCAAGAATAAAGGGAAAAGAACCTGAAGACAACAAGGACTTTTAGAAGGAGGTTGTTTAGATAAATGGATGTAATTCTATATTTAGGACTCTTTTTCCACAGGACAATTTTTACTGATGAAACGAGAGTCCTTTTAAAGTTGGATAAAAGTACCTAAAAATTAAATAAGACAAATATAGGGTTAGAGAAAATATAAATATAGGATTAGGGGAACTAATGCATTTATAATGGCGGTTCTGACTGCGGTTAGCGTCCGTGCGACACTTAATGCCTGCCGGTTGTATAATAATAATTATAGAAGGGAGACATATTTTCGTGTTATTATTTGCTTCGCTGCGTAAGGGACACCCAAACAATATACACATGCTGAAGCATTAACGAAGAACGTTTAGACTAGAAAGTAAATAAAACTATCAGATATTTCTTTTGTGCAATAAATAATGAAATGACCTTGTCTTGTGGACGTTGTTACTAATAAGGCAGCACTTAGCTTCTATGGTTTATCTCTACTTCAGAAGCATACACTTATCATCGAATGTCTTCCTTATCCGTACACGACAAGGTAATTGTTATGGCATGTACTCACACTCGTTATCGTTTCTTGCCAATTAGTCTCCTTCCTTCTATTCCAATCCATGCGACCTCGAGAAAAACGTGAAATTGCCCATGCACTTTATATGTGATACGAGTCACTTCTTGTATACTTATTGTAATGGGAGATGGCAATAAGGTGACCATATAGAACTCGATTATTTTTTAACCAACCATATCACGAAGAGGCGTCTTGGGGACTTACAAACGATCCGTTACAATGCACTTAGACGTGCAACAGCGTGGGAAGAAGAAGCACCTTCTTCCGCCTAGAAAATCCCGGAACGAGCATTCTCACGGTTATAATATCATAACGCGAGTGTCCTTTCACTCAAAACACTATACCTATAACTCTAACGATCTCAATGATGAATGTCAAAGCATTAGGCTCTCTCTTTTTTTTCTTCCGGTAAATGAAATTGGTCTACAGTTCTAATTGTGGTGATCATGCAATCTTGGGACCTGCTTCCAGCAGCCAAATGAAGTCATGTTCGCCCACAAATGAATATTATAAGAGTAAGGATGGCATCGGAAAAAGTAATGGCATCTGAATTACAAGAATTAGTTGAATTAATAAGAAATATTTGAATTAGTAAGTTTTAACTAATTCAGATTGAGAGAGTAAGGTGTAATTACCCTCATCTACGTCTTTATACTTGCAATGTACATTGTACATCTTTACTTGAAATGTACGTCTTTACTCTTGTGATTGATTACTTTGCTAAGTGCGCACGCAAGTAGGTATTTATGTATTCATAACACATGCGGATTACGCGAGACTCGAGTGCGATTTTTAGCAAAGGCTCTGGCAGTCATGAAAGGGCAGCGTCGTTAACGGGGAAATGGTACAGAATGAGTAGGCAGATGTAAGATAATACTTTGAGTAATGTGCATTCTTAGTACCAATTGCTTTCCCATATTTTTCCCCTTCCGATATGAAATATTTCATATTCTCATTAACGAGAATGATAATATGTGTGATTATTCATTTTTAATTACCTAACACTTCTTTCGGTTGCCTTGTCAAGCAGATTGTCTGATGATGTGTAGCATCATGTGAAAAATTTGAGAAGACGTATAAGGGTTTTATGCACAAGAAAAGTGAGAAGATCGCAAGCCTGGGGACATGACTCGTAATTGTAGAGTATTATGCGCGCGGTAGCGCGCTAGCTGGTTTCCAACGACTTGCCTTTTTTTCTTCTTCAAGGAACCCTTACTTGCACCTTTTCGTGCACCCGATTAAACCCCGAGGCTGAATCAGTTAACCCATTAATCGATGAGTTCCCTGAGTTTCACATGCTTACTTTTGGAACTTTCTTTACAAAGCTGAAGGCATTACAGCAATAATTATGAATGCATTTATTCGCATCTCCCATCACAAGAATTATTAGTGTGGCAAGCAAAAACATAAAAAGTTTAAAAAAAAGTATTCAAAAATACAAGTGAAAAGATAGAAACTTGAATGTGAATAAGTATATATTATTATGGAATGAATTATAGTTAAGCTTTTTATAATTATGGGAAAATTACAGTTAATATTTACCAAAGGCACAAATGCATCGGATAAGCTCAGATTTTCATAGATATTGATGTGAGCACAATTAGGATAATAAATGAGTAAACGAACGATGCAAAGTAAATAAGTAAAAGAGGTGCATAACTGCATAATCTCTCTTTAATTATTTTTTCTCACCGCTGATGGAGATATCAAAATTTCAAACGGAAGTGCACTTATGCAGCCTTGCGGAAACAATAATCTTAATTACTCTGCATAGTCAACTTATGGAACACTTTGTTGTTAATCTTGATGCTCAGAATTTACAACACTCTTCTTAACACTCTATGTCTCGATTTATGTTGATAAATTTGGAATGTCAATGTTTTCTTTACATAAAGGAATGGAGAAGATGATTCTGGGTAAAGTAGATAGAAGGAAAAAACCTTTTGTGAGATCGCGTGTTGGCCTTTCAAATATTAGTTTTTCCTCTTTTTCCGTGGTTTGAGTAAGGCTCGTTTGCGGTAATGAAGCATGAAGAAATAAGGCCGTATAAGACAGCGGGTGCTGGTCGAGGCATCAAATTAGAATTTTCCTCGCTTAGCGTACGCTAAATCTTTAGAAGCTTCGTTAAACACTCCAGGCTTTAAACAATGCCGAGCTAATTAGGAAATATATAAGGAAAAGAAATCCGGAAAACGAGATGCAGTAGGCGCCAGAAGATGACGATGTAAAAGCCTTTGCTCGTTAAAGGATGCCGAAGATGAAAAGGATCAGTGTTTCTTTCAGAATCGACGAAAGGACCAATTAGCTTGACGAGTTCCGACCACCGGATATCTCAGCTGCCTTTTATATAATAATCCTTTTCTGTAGCTAAACGTTTCTTTAACTCTTAAAATCGATTTGCCTCCTATTAAAAAAAATGGGAAAAGAAACTACGAGATTTGAAAGTGCAAAATCCATTATAGAGGTGATCAAGAAAGTTAATTATGTTTGGGAGTTTTGAAAATTTTCCGAAGAATTAGTTTCGAAAGTGAATAGGATATTGTTTTAGATTTTCGTTAATTAACTGTGAATGGGCACTTTTTCTGTTTCTAGAGATAATTTCAAGCAAAGCGAATTGCTAATAAGAGTGAAGTAGTTGATTCCAATTCTAAATATAAGTGCAGGTGTAAATTTGAGAACATGACAAATATTTGGAATATTTATAATCTCGCAAATTGGGCTTAAACGAAACACTAATTCCCCAAGGGTATTTTCCTTCCCAAATCTCATGTAACCCATATCTTTCGAGAAACCAGATAAAAGAGAGAACATGAAAAAATCGTGTTTCTTTGAAATAATCGAGTGAAAGGAACTGGACCCAACCAATTTGGGACGACACCTCCATGAGTTTCAACTGCGTCCTCGGGCTCGGTCGCGAGGAAAGATATAAATCCGTCAGAGTGGCGCCCTAGGTGTGGCTCTGGCGCCCGGTTGAAAACGCGCCCAGTCACCCGAAGACGAATGTAACAAAACTTAAGCGGGCACTTAAGGAGTCTGCCCGTTAAAGCGTCACTAATTTTCCCTGGTTTTGCACCAGGTTCACCTTTTCTTTCGGGATCCCTTTCCGATCCTGAGAGTCACCACGCGCGCCTTCGTCACTGCCTCTTTCCTCTTTCCTCCTTGCTACCCTAATTAATCAACGTCTCACCAAAAACAAAAAGAGCTTTGTCGGGGCACCGTTGATAAAGGTTTTTGCAATCCCTCGCGATATTTTCTTACCGATTTAACGGATGGTCATGGGCTCCCAGTCCTCGATTATACCCGACCGAAAAAGTGTCTGAACGATCTTCCATCATCGATCACAAATAAAATGTCGCGAAAGAGCCAGAACATATATCGATTGTACGCTCAATGAAAATGATTTATTCAATTATATAGACTTCATAAAATCATCTGATGATTACGCTTCCATGAGCATTTTGAATAAAAATATATGATGAAATTGTCAATTTTGAAATCAGTGCCGAGATCATGGATTATGAAGGTTGTTAATAGTAATAGAGAGGACATAAGAAATAAGATGATTATAAGATATCGCTTCTTCGTAAATCATCATGAATTATTATTCTGAAAAGTGCCGATCAAGACAATTGTTATTACATCAGCTGCACTCGAATAATTGGCAATTTAATGACATATTATGTTTAGAGTTTGTATAAGAGAAGGACACCGACAGGAAGTCCCCCCCCCCCAGCTTTTTGTTGGAAAGAAGAAATTCTATTAAACCAATCGATTCTATTAAAGAAAATTTGAATATTTTATAGTTAGGGTTCCAAATTCATGACGACGAGGACAAGCATAAAAAAAAGGAGCGTGTCTTCCGAGTATTTAGTAGGAAATTAGTTCAGCGGGGAATCTTTGTGTTTAACCACGTAAACAACGGCTTTGTTGATGCCGTGATTTCCATTTACAGATTCGGTACGGATGGTACAAAAGAGCCCGCCGGTGATTGCGGGATGGCCCTTCGTCGTACTTTACAAAGTCATACCAGAAGATCAAAGCCTTCTTTCTCTCTCGCTCCTCGTCTAAATCAGAAAAGAAGGATGCATCTTGCATCCTCCGTCCTACAACCTCCTCTATGCTCCGCCTCTTATCAGAGTCATGCCGCTAGATGCGACAAAATAATAACTGGTTTAAGAGCTGGAGTAGTCATGATCCATAATCTAACATTTCGTCCAAAATGATCGATTGATATTTCCACGACAGTTGAAGAGTAATTCTATTACCTAATGTACCTAATTGAATAATGTAATTTACCTTCTGTTTTGGTACCACGTCTTCACTTGCGTATCCGTAAGTTGTAACTTGGCTGCTAATTCCATTCTATCTTGAACGCTAAGGTACTTCTGTCTTTCAAAACTCTTTTCTAGGGTTTGAAGTTGGTGGTCAGTGAATGCTGTTCGCGCTTTCCTCTGTTTCTTACTTTGAGAACTCAGAGAATTCGACGGTCCCTTTGGGTCATCCTCTTTACCACCTGGAACAGAACAGTTGAAAACCTCATTAAAATTTGAAACAAGTCTACGGATTGTAATAAGAATTCCCAGTTATTACAGGGAATTAATGATATATTATTAATTATTATCTAGTAACATCTGCTATTTACTTTTATCATCCAATTGAATTCTTAACTTGATAAACCTAATAACTATAAATTCGCCTACGATGATGGTGGCTAATTGTAATTCCGCAGAGATCGTGGCACAGAACGCGTAAAGTTGAGATGCAGAATGAGCAATGGGCGTCGGGTAATAAAGGGGAGGTTGGGTTGAAGCTTGCAAAAAACAAACTCTTAAATTGCGAAATTGAATGGAACCTCGGTGACTGGTCTTCCTGATCAGCATTACGAACGATTCGCGTCCCCGGGTTCCTTTTGTTTCGAGCTCGAATCGATGCGGTGGAGTGGAGGTTTTTGCGCGATTCTATATGGCGATCAGCCGCCGGCAGCCTTCCGCTCTGATCCTTTTGTTCTCAGTGGTTACGCGCACCCGAGACGTGATTGGCTGCCTCGCGATTGGACCACGCAGTCGCGTCGAGACACCACAAATTATCCCCCGCAGAAGCTACTCCAGAGGGTGGGAATCTCCGAGGAAACCGATTACACCACCTGCACTTGTGAATCTGCGCCTGCCTCCTAAAGTAGTACTGTAGCTCCTCTTGTTCCTTTTATCGTTTCTATATTTGCACTGTCCTTCATTTTATACCACATATCGCTTCCAAAGAATCAATCATTTCTGAAGATGATACTCCGTTTCAGACAGAAAAATTGTATTGTATTGCATTCTCCAGTTTCTTTTATTTTTTTTTTTTATTTTTTGTGTCTGAGTTAAGATTGCTTTTAAAATGATATTGTTTTTGGCGAATAAGGAGAGTAACAGAATTACACACCGAATTATTTCTATATTTAGAAATATTTTTATCTGTTAAACATGAAATGTAAAATGTGAAATTGAAGGTGTAGGAATAATTGTAAGACTTCCCCTAAATTTCGGTCGGATCCCAAGTTGATATGCAATCTGACTCGATTAACTTCGGGACTGAACAAGATGCACTTTAAGGAGATCCCGAGGGGGATGTTTTCGCATGGGAATCCAACCCCATCCTCTGAACTCTATCTCTAAAAGTATCTAAAGGCCCGTTGTCGCAAGCTCATCGATTGGAACGGGCGGGTGGTCTGGGACGATGGGGCTTCCGAGTTGCTTGGAAGGGATGGATAAAATAGGAAGGAAGGGGTAAGGGGTATGTAGTGGAAGTTGCAAGGGGGCAGAAAGCTCCGGGATTGAGTTAACCCGGCCAAAAGCGCGGCTCTTAGCCCCCGTTTGATCGGCCAGATTCGCTTGAACGGTCCATCTCGCGACGCCATCTTGAAAGATGGCTGCCTAGCGATATATCCCTCAGGAACACTGTGGAATCCACGAAGTGGAGTTAGGCAAAAAAGAGGGAAAAAGAGAGAAGGGTTTGGGGATGGAAAAGGGGGTAAGTTCTACGCGGAGGTCGGAAAACTAAATTTACTATGTGATACACTTAGAGGAGTCCCGCTGACGGAGTTTCTCTTTTTGAGACACTTTCAAGACGTTAGGCAGAACTTTTTCTCGAGTTTTCCACCGACCCAGGAGTAACTCGAGAACCTCCATCTCACCCCTTGGCCAATCCTTACCACCCCTTTTACGGTTCACGTTTTCCGCGTTCTTCGCTTTTTCTCCAGGGACTTTTCTACCAGATAGAAATGCACGCATGTGGAAGTATAGTTTAAGCTACAGAACTTTTTATTTTTGTGTTTTAAATTTGGGGAAAACATAAAAATCGGTTGGGGTTTATTCGGTTGTGGAAAAGTGGAATCCTTTCGAGCGAATGAATGAATTTTACTGAATTGAATTCTCATGAAATTAACAGGATATTCAATTGAAGATTACTTTCTAAAAAGAATTTTATGCATGTTGTGCATTGTGTAATGTACAAATGTGTAAATGATGTAAATGTGTTATTAGAGTTTATATAATCTGAAGTGAAATACACTAAATGCTGTTTCTTTTTACAATCGCGCATGATTCTTGGAGTATATAAGACTATAGAGGAATAGAGCAATAAGCAAATAAAATTGCGTATTCACAATAGAAAAATAGAAGTTGGGAGGGGGTTGCGGAGAGAGATAAAGGGAGATTCCACGGTCCCATCTCCGTTAGCCATAAAAGCAAAGCAACGCTTTGCGAAAGTTTTATATTTTCATTTTTATGATCTACCAGGACCTCCTCTTTTTCTCCTGTAAAATGACATCCGCTCTAACCAGGAACTCGACTGGGGGACAACATTTGACGACAAACTCACGGACGGCCATGCTGGCACTAATTGCAGCAGCGCATAATTGCTTGATAAACATCCTGTTAATCACACTTTTATGTGGCTGTACATTGTGCATCCAATGCACGCGAGAGAGCCACAGATGACGGTGTGGAACAATTTTCTTTGGTGCGTTATTCACGTTATCTGCATCCGTCGGCTATATTGCTCAGTGATATATAATTGATGCTATATCATTAGAAGTTGAGTTCAAAGAGTGAAAGAATTCGAGGATGATTCAATGTGATTTTGTGAAAGAGTTCGCTTTTTACATATTTATTCCATAACTTCCATAACATTGGCTCAGTTCAAGTCCAGATCGGGAAATTTCGCTAAATAATAAAATGTAAAATTTAAAATATAAAATAATAAAATTTGAAAATTTCACATTAAATAATTGTATTAAATTAAACGTGATGAAGTAAACATAAAACAAACCACTGTTTTTTAAAATCTCATAAATAAATAAATAAATAAGCGGATGAAATATTTCGTCATTAAAAATACCAATATGCTGGAAGTTTCTTTGTTAACGCGAAAGACTCACGCACGCCACGCACCTTCTTGCCGTCTACGTGCTGACATCGCAAGAAAAATCACGACACGAAACAATTTGAGACGTATGTAAAGTTGTAATCGCTGAAATGTATACAACGTATATGTGGTGTACATCTGTATGTTAAGCATTAAACGTGTACCAACTGCATATATTATAACTAAAATACGTACATTTTCATCCTTAATACCTTCCATGAAGAATTGAATAAAGCAATAAGTATTTAATCAATTTGATTGCTTATCAAATCAACAAACCTTGCTTGGTTATTTTATCTGCAAAATATTTTCGTAATGTTTTGCAATCACATATCAGGATGACAAAATGATGCACATTTTTCGAATGCGGGAATCTCTCTTCCGTTTACTCACGAAATTAAAGAGTTGCATTCTTTAATAAGTATTTAGAGTTTCTTAATTAAGGAAATTTTTTTCTTAATTCAGTTTATGGAATTAATATTAGATTTTAAAAGTGAAACATGATTGGATGAGTAAAAACTTAATAGAAAATGAGAATAGAGAAGACGAAACGAGATGAAAATTCTCGATCAATTTTTTTAATGTGAATTCTTGATCTATCTATCTAATGTAATTTTTTATGCCAATATTCTCCACGTATTGTGTGTAAAAGCAACCCTAGTGGGGTTGAATCTGACCCCTGCGTATTGTGTTACTGTGTCGTCACCTCTGAGGGAAAAAACACCGAGGATAATGTTATGGTCCAACATTTCATTCCCAACCACTTGAATCTTGACATTTCACCCCAAGATTGTAAGCATGAAACCCTATCGAATCTTAATAGATTTCTAACATATATATAATTATATACATTCGATATATCAAATAGACTTCTCATTACGATTTAATTGCACTATATAGAGATGTAATATATATGTATGTATGATATATATACATATATGCAATAACATCTCTTTATGAAATTTTATTAAAATTACGCTGTATGCACTGAAATTGGATCTACCATTTGCATCTTACTAATTTAAATTCTTGATTGAGGTTCTCTTCGAATTGAAAGAGATATATCAGTTTTCAGTGGCGAATGTTATAATAATTGTGAAGGTGTTCTCGTGCCTCTTGCCAAGCAAGTTACTCACTTGAGAGGGAACTTTATAGGGAAAAATTCAATGGCGAGTCACTGTCATATCGAATTATGCGTACCTAAGGTTTCGCAGAGTGCGTACACGCGCAATTCTCAAATTTCACGTAGCATTCCTTGCCGTCAGCGAGTGAAAATGAGAATACGAATGCGAACTTTGCTAACAGGTACGCAACTTCGCCTGTCACTCCAGACTTATTAAATCGTCCGATTTCATAATCAACTGATAACCAACAATTTTATTTTCAAGTCGGATCTTAAATCAATATCAATATCTTTAATTTATGATCAATTTTTCAGTCACGCGATTAATCCTGATAAAAATCTCCTTCATTAAAAAGAATCATGTTTGAGAGAGAAAATGAAAGTATTAATGTCATATGTAAATAATTTTTGTGAGTAAGACAGCTTTAGAGTATAACTGCAATGTAATACAAAAAATGTTAATTGCAATAAATTTGAGACAACATTAAAATATAGAGTATTTGAAAACTACAACATTGTGCAATATCTAACGCATGACATATCAAAAATTGATAAGTAATGTACGTATAAAAATATTATACAGAAGGTTATAGTCAATTGATCTGCAGAACCACAAAACATGAATTTTCCATTCTGATTATTCAACAATCAACATGATTGAGGAACATTAGGAAGTCAGGCATCGGAGAAACCTCACCTGGATAACTTAATGCGTACGCAAATGCATATATGAGAGAGGTGCGTGAAACGTGGAGTGCCCTGAAATTGTCTTTCGCCACACTCACTGGTCTGACTGTTATGGAGTTACTCGCGATTACGAAGGCAATTTGTCACTTGCGCCATCGTTTCTTCGAACATCAAGTCTATTAAGGTCACAATTCACAATTCATAATCTGATTTACGCATAGGGGGAAAATTGTTCTCTCCTCTAAAAAAAGAGGAATGAATTCTATCGACAAATAATCAGAGTTCTATCATCAAATAATGGACATAAATATTTAAGGTAAATTGTTTCGGTTATATTAGGCAAAGTGGTAGTGGTATAATACATAATACCTTAAGGCAAGTTGCAAGACTGCCCTTAAAATATAGAGACCAATTTGGTCACGCAAAAGTCGTGTTAGTGGACTGCCAAGTGGCCCGCACATATTAAAGAGTTTTGTGGCTTATATACAATGTTTCACGTCGCGTGCCCAATTTTTCTTTTGGACTAATTTAGCTGGAAGTTTAAAGATAGAAAGAGACAGCATTTATTTAGAAAAAAAAATGAATACATTCTATTTATGAGTCAATCCGAACTCAATATTATTTCTTCTGTGTGTCGTATAAACCTGAGCTGCTAGATGATCCGCGATGCAAGCTTTTGTAACACTAAACGTCGTTCAAAGTATATTATTTTACGTCCCGAATAAAATAATATTTGCAGATACTTTACTTCTTCATTCATTTTTAAATTAGTCTTTCAAGATACTATTAAATTTAAAAAATGCACAACGTGAGTAAATATAAAGTCCAATTATATTGTAGAACTATAATACGATGTTTATATCGATATTAATACTTAAGAGTAGATCATGCCTCTTTATCCAAATTTCTTGAACTATCTTTGTCTTTATTTATATAATTATCTAAGTTTTGATAAAAATCGTTGTAAAATGGGGCGACTAAGTAGACTTTAATGACGGTTTAGTGGATCGATAAGAATCGCATGATTCGCTCGTTATTCTGATTCCATGATTTAGCGTATCGTGATTCATTCCGTGACTGCTTTTGTCTCACGGTAAATTTAAAACGAGCCTGATGTCTAACTAGCCACCACTTTTTGAATAGAAATAAAGTTTCCAAGCGAGGTCAGGCCTATAATTCAAGAATCCGTGCTCTCAACGAGGAGGTTAAGAGGCTTACTGCTTAGCCATCGTCGATCTTGTTACGCGAGCGTTGAAAACAAACCATACGAATCCCAACGACAGCCCCTTCTATTGTATAAATGTATACAATGGAGAATACACCTTCGAAACCTTCGTGCAACCCTCTCTGCGTGTATGCTTTCTGACATTTCGATCTTGCTAATCTCCTGCAAATTAACTTTGCTAAAGAGCATTTCCAGGACTGCACTCAACATTTTATCGCACGATAAACATTTACTCGACAATTTATTTCTTTTATCAAATATTTTAATTATTACCTTTTGCTGTATTTTATTTTTCATGCTCATCAGAGCTAGGCTAAGAGAAATCTAGGTCCGGGGATGATTTATTTTTCAACCCCCAGTAACATATTATGGATTAAAAATCACATGTATTTCTATACCTATATTTGAATGTGGATTTCTAAAGTGTATTTTTGCATTTTTACACACAAAAGTAACATTTTGTCACATCCTCTTAAAAAGGAAAACCCAAGAACCGAATATTGAAATCGCACCCTTTTTCACGCCCAGAGGAATGCGTGATCTTGATAGAATCCAAATTGAAAAATTAATCTGTGAATGAGATCTGCCGGAAGATTGTGTTGTCAAAAAAGACAAAAAAAAAGGAAGGTGACAGCCGGCAGTTTGGGTTCCTGGCCTCGAAAGAGGTCTGCCGTATATACAGTATATATATATATATATATGTGTACATATATATGTATAGAGAGAGGTGTATAGGTGCAGTCTACAGTCTACACGTCAAACCCGAAAAATACAATTCTAATCCGCGTTGAAATCTAAACGGTTGCCAATCATTTCCGGTTCTCGGATTAGTCGCACGAAGTCAGTTGCATATGAGAAGAGCCTCCGAGGCGTGAAACTTATTTGCAGGGTTCTTCCATAGTTCATATAGCCATACCCGCCGACAATCATAATAGCAAGACTGCTTAAGCGGATTATACGCGCCGTTCGACTCGTACACGCGTCCAAAACGACCGGCTTCAATTCAAAACTGCGGATCGAGTTTTCACGCTTTTTGACTCCACACCGCTTTCGTGAATTGGAGATGAAACCGTTCGACTTTGTGAACGATACGAGTGACAGGATCGCTCTTTATGTGATCACTTTGATCTTTTCAAGTGAGATGAGAGGAAGTGCGAAAAAGGCAGAAAATCGTCATTGAAGTCGAGATTGAGACATTTTTTCTCCTGCATTTTTTAAAAAAATTTTAAATCAATTTGCATAATATTTTGAAATACATTAAATTATAAGACAGATAAACCGGATTGGAATCGGAAAGCTTGACAGAGACAGTATGTTTCTGAAACACAAGTATTTATGAATGGAAACTTTATATAAAAAGTAAAAAGTATTATTACGGAGAGATAATTTGGTAAACAGAATCTGTTTATAACACCCCTCTTTAAAAATGTCGTTAATGATAAAACGCCATTCTTCTAAATGAAGAAAAGTTATTTGTGATGGTTCGATAAATTTAGTTGAGTAGAATAAAGGTCAGATCTATGATATGACATTTCCTAAAATCAAATGGCCTTCAACCAGGAAACCTTCAGCCAACAAAATATCATCATTTACACCCACCACAAAGCACATACAACTCATTTTTCACTTTTCAGTTCCCGATCCATTAGCTTTCCCTAGTCATTTTGAGGGAGAGTAAAAGGCAATCGCTTGTAATAATTTATAGTCGAAAGTAGCCTAACATCGACATTATCGACCGTGGCGATTATACATTGGCGACATTTCTCGTAATCACCATAGAGTTAATTCTTTATATATGACAATCACGAGTGTACATGCAAACGCTTAGCCACGCGGTTAACCATGGCTGATAACGACAGTAGGTTGAAAGGGTATTATTAGGCCGAAAGGTACAGCTCTGATAGCAACTGACATGTATCGATTCAAGTATTATACATACGCATTTCCAGGAATGCTTCGCTGTATGTTTTGCGAGTTATGCAACGAAACATAACTCATTGCTCGACGAAAATCTTATCTGTTTATATATTTACAATTATACAATATATTATATATACACGCATGTATGTATACAAACATGCGTGATCCAATGCCGAGTTGAAATTCGATTTCAATTGTTAAACTCATCGCTCACGATTGCTAATGACAAAGAGCTAATTAAAATTAGTTGGTCAACTCGTTCTACGATAATGAGTTATCAGCTATCCAAATGAATTGGATTAGTTTCTTGTCGTCGAAGCAGCTTGTAATTATTTGAAATATATGGAGTTAAAAATCATGCAACTCGAAGGGAAGGATAAGGAAACTCGTAATTAACCTGCACTAACTGATAAATTACCTTTCAATTAGAAAAAACTAATATTTCAAAACTATTCTTATCTTGTCAGAAAAATTGAAAATAACAAAAACCTTTAGGAAATTGATGAACCGAAAAGATGAACCTGATGGTGAAGATTATTATCTGAAAAATCAAAGATCTGAGGATGGTGATATTAGTCCAACATTTGTAAACCCGATTGCGATAGACTTCCTGTATTAAGAATTTGCCTTAATAGCAGTGTTGGTGAATTTTTTTTAAACAAGTGCTCTTAGGCAACCTTTCAGATCAACACTATTAGTGCCGAAAGTGGGAGCCTTTAATCATACTCGCCGAATCAAATGGATGTGATGTACACGCGTGTAACATTCAGCAGTTGGTATGTTATCCCATTTCAGGAAATATATGAATGTACATGTATTAGAGGTATGCTTAAACTTATAGGAGAGTTTGGAATATCTATATACACATATAGATACAAACACATATATACATTATACACATATATACACACATTATACAATAATACAGATAGATATGCGAATAGATGAGCCGTAGGCAAAGTGACAGGTATAGACTAGAGAGATGAATGAAACAAATGAGGGTAGATAATTAAAGTGTTGGAGTGCCGAGCTCCAATTTGGGACCATTAAAATCCCTAAACGCTGTCCGACAGGGGCCTTCGGGCCGTTTATCTCCAAAAATATCTGATTCCCAGAGGACCGGTGCTAGTGCCGCGTCCGCCCGACGGACTGGGACATCCGGTTCGTCGCTTACGCTCTAATAGTGTCCTTGACACATCATCGGGCGAGTGGGGTCAAAAAAACCTTAGTCATGAATCAGGTATCAAAAGGCAGTTATAACGTCGATTCTTTCTGAATTCGGATGAATTAATGACGAAAGTGTAGACAAACTCGGGTAAAGGGTTTTAGAAATCATTTAGAAAGGGAAAGACGGAGTTTAGGCAATAATATCAATAAGTTTCACTAACTTTGAAGTCGGAAAGTATGTTTTCTATCTGATTCAATTATATTGATGCGGAATGTTAGATGTTCTTTAGCAAACTCAATATTTCAATATCTGGATCATTGCTTATTCAATTTTTATTGTATGTATTACAATTTGTGTATGTAGTTTTACTGTATCCACGAAATAGTTCAAAATTTGTATTTTAAACATGTGGAGATTTTGATTCAAAGTGTGTGAACAACCTCAAAGTCATCTTAAGGTTATTCTAGATTTGAATCAAATAGTAATTTGGGAAATATAATATGCTCTAGATATAACAAAATGATCTGACTATTATGTAATAATCTTCTGAATATTGTAACACTACTGTCTTAATTAAGATTACGATCGTCCTCTGGATGTTGTAACAGATGTTTTAAAGACTGTGTCCACCCGTATAAAAATGAGCATTTAATTTTTGCATAAAAATGATTCTATCAAAATTATATACTCTCAAATCAATTTCCTTGATATGATAAATCATTTCAGCATGTTTAATGTTTGTACAATCATTTTTATATATAAATTATGTAGAATATTTTTACATGGGAATCCTCTGTTTGTGATAACAATATTCCAAAGATTGTATCTATATGTCCTCTTGATTATGATAACAAAACAAACAACCACTCACCATTGGAAGACACAGAAACAGCATCATGATGACTTGCATCACTGTCCTCATCCAAATTGCTGTTGTTCAGCGAATTTCTCGATTGATGTCTGATGCTGAGGTCCCTCGGGGTCGAAAGTGGACTTCCCGGTGGTTCTTGACTCTGCACACTTGATGGGCTGGATGCTCCAGCAAGGATGTCAGTAATCATGAACCTTGACCTATGGGGCATCGTTGTAGAAGCATCTCCCAAACTTCTATCCAAACTATTATTGTTATTCCTCGTATCTATACCATTCGAGAGTCTCTCCATTCCTCCATTCCTCTCAACCATATTTTCTAATCTGTGATTCTCAAGACTTGACATCCTGCTCAGATTTAAACCGTTGCTCGCCACAGTGATGCCACTCAAGGCAGCCACGTGGTGGTTCTGGCGATGGTGATGGACCGTCATCACGGACGATGGTGATTCCGGGCTTCGCGCTCCTGCAGGTGCCT
Organism: Synergus itoensis; assembly: GCA_904066005.1. NCBI lineage: Eukaryota > Metazoa > Arthropoda > Insecta > Hymenoptera > Cynipidae > Synergus > Synergus itoensis. The sequence continues at coordinate 4,410,186 of CAJFCP010000050.1, read as the reverse complement.
CTGTCGCCACCCCAGGACTCACTAGGTACCTGGGAGACAGAATCTTGCTGATCGTCACTTCAGGAAATGTGCTCTTCAATGCAAAAGTCTGATCGCAAACTTCTGGATCTGGTAGACTTTAGGAGTTCAAGGACGGTTTTTATTCTATATCATTCCTGATGATCATCAGATTCTGTCGATGTGTTTTAAGAGTCTAAAGGGAAGATTAGGGATGGTAAAAGAAACTATCAAATGGAAATGGAAGTTTTCAAAGAAAAGAAACCGACTGGTACCTTGGATAATTAAGAGGCCTTAATTGCTAATTGGCCACTTTACATAATTGGCTTGTGCACCAGCGCTTTTCACTTCGCTGGTCATTTCCGCTTTCGTTTTCTTGCAACACTACCTCCAATACCGAATGTCCTCGCACAAGATCCTTTCACGTAAAATTGCCAATGCACTACTAATCCTCAAAACACTTGAAATCCGATTTGAGAGTCTCACTTCCGAATCAAGAGTCACACTTCCGGATTTATCACTGATGAAACTTTAGGTTCCACGGAAAGCAATTGCAAAAACACTTTATTTTGATTTTTCCTCAGCACGTGCACTGATTTCCTGCGCCGGTAACTTTCAGGCTGAACGAGTTCCAACAAGAGCGACCGATCGACAAGAACCGTGTGCAATCCTGGTTTGAGCCACACTGAACATGAGAAACCGACACCAGCGGAGTTGGGCGGCCATATCGAAGAACTGGCACGCCCAGAGCTGGTCCCCCTTTCAGGGAGAATAGGCCAATGAACGTTGAGACTTCCTAACGAGTGGACGAATCAGAAAATGGATAAGCTTCTCTCCCGTGGTGCGCGGGCTACGCCCAAGTAATTTGAAATGTGTTTCAGCAGTAATTCGATATAAAATTGTAGTTAATATCTTTCATTATAGTCGCTCTCGTGGCGGGTGGATAAGGGGGGTCATTGAGGGGAGGGAGATATTCAACTCTTACGCGACCGTCTCTCCAAAGGGGCAGAAGAAAGGGGGGTTGAAGGAAAAGAGGGGAAGGAAATTGTTGGAGGTGGAGATGGAGGTGGGCAGCAAGAGAGTCGCGTTTCTCTCCCCTGCGAATTAACGAATCCCGAAGTCATTCCTCCGAGTCGGTGGTTTTACCCCACCATCTCCGATGGGTTTTGTTTCCTCTCGCTCGGAAACCTAATAGCCTCCGAGTGACGGAGTCTTGCGACTAACATTAAGATGATCTGATACAATGTTGAGGACGCGCCAAAGTCGTGATTCGCACGATTGCGTTCTTATTACTGAAATTTTTTGTTTGGATTGTGGAGTTTCGGAGAGTTTATGGAAAGTGATATAGAGATTTATATTTTTATGTGATCTTGAAATCTGTAGAAGATATAGCTTCTAAGTGTTTTACATTTTTTGGAAATTTGGTCTAAATATTGATTAGAAATTGTAAGTCTCTTACAATTTTTTGTATTTTTTTTTTAAATTGCTTGAAATCGGTTTAAATCTTCTTAAACCCGTAATTAATTCCGTTTTCTTCGAGAGAACACATAGGTAGATAGAAATTATCAATAAAAAATAAAAATACTAGGGTTTTGATTCCTTGTAATGAGCATTTTGTTTTTATAAATTTGTATTGTTGATAAATTGTGAAGGGTCTCTTTTAGAGGCTTTAAACGTCACTCTACTTCTGTGTGATGCGCATGCGAGCGCTCCCGACTTACAGAGTTTAGCCGTTAACTTAACCGGCGTTTACCTTAATCTAAGATCAGCACGGCCTACCCGTACAGCGCCGTAATGTATGGCCGTATGAATATGCATTGGACACGGTACGAGGTATACGAGTGCGAGACCAGATCCCCTTTACGCGTGCACATACGACTTTTATACACACAAACGACCCATGACTGTGTGCTTCCATAGCACATCAGCCACGATTATGGGGCAAAATTACCTCCAATGTCACAGAAAAAATACGCATAAAATCAGTCTAAGCACCTCTTTTATATATAAAAATCTCATTCCATAAGTACACTCATAAATTACTCTTAGACTCATTCATAAGAAGAGAAAGTACACCAATTTACTATGAAAATTGGAATTCAAGTTATATATCTTCAGGAAATTGCATTGACTTGAAAATTCTTTAGTGATCTGTGAAGACTGCTAATAATCACCTTAAATATACTTAAAAAACAGTATTTTGAATGACAAGAATCATGCAAAAGAAATGATGAAAGTAAATGATCACTTTTTCACGAAAGTAATTGGAAACGATGGTTCATTAGAAGGCGATTAACTTTTCATTTCTCGACGCCTCTCTCATGTTTATTTGATGAACGAAGCGTTTCCACGTTCAGGTAACTCGCTCATTTTACACTATACGTACGTATAGAAATATTTGTACTTACATGCACTTATTGAGCAAAAAGAGACGTGCACTTAGCTTTTTACACGTTCAAGCCATGTCACGCCTTGACGACCACATTATAGGCTCCGTTAATGTTTATTTTTACTCTCGCAACCATACACAGAACATGTTGTCTTTCTTGTATCATTTGAAAGAGTCAAACATTATATTACATTTATCTCATTAAGACAGTTTTGCAGGAGGAAGAAACAATAAATGATAGTGAAGTTCCTATTATCAAGTTAATTATCGAAATATGCATTTACGCGTAAACGACATAAGTGCCATATGGGCTTGTTAAAGCGACATGCGCCTTATTGTATATTTATGCATTCACCTATATATATATATATATATATATATATATATATATATATACAGTTCCAGGACTTGTGGGCACCCTTAAATTAAATGATGTCACCACCCCTAATTTCTATAATTCTCCCATTCCTACTAACAGCACCGTACATAATTCGATTTTGACTATAGCAGCGACAATGCTGGAATAATTATTCTTCCTATCATATTGGCTCTCATTGCAGAACTGCAGCTGTTACTTAAAATATAGTAATTTTTGTAAGTCAATATTCTAATTGTTTGTAAGTTTTGATGTTCCTTTGATAAGAGGAAATGAGTTTTTAGGACGTTTTGTTGAAACGAGGAATTCGAGACGCTAAAGTGGCTCTTAAGTCGGTTTTAAGAGGCGGTTGGTCGCTATCAATGCAAATTCCCGGTAATGCAGACTCTTAAATGTGTAACGCGATCTCTTTTACTGATAGTAATTGCTACTGGAATTTCTCTTTCAACCTTCGAAAGCTTCTGCAGACGATTTCCAGAATTTCGAGAGCAATCGAGTTTTATTCCGATCCAGAGGTACTAAAAGCATTTCCTTTAATGTCCAATAGTTTAAAACGATTTGCATTCCTCATCCCAACAAAATTTATCTGAAGAGGAAACATAAATTAGTAAAAGTAGTGTAAACAGGTGTAAGAAATTTTCGTGGATCACCCATTTTGCTTATCTGACTATGTTATCGCGACTTTTGAGTTTAGAAGTGCTTTTAAGACAAGAGCAGGAGTTGTTTAAGGAGAAGCCGAGAACCGGAAGTTGGGTGACGTTTTGCTCGCCCCAGGACAATGGCGAACTCGAGGAAGTAATTCGCGAGGGGACTTGGTCGTGTGCACTGTTTAGACGGTGTCGCTAAGACTCCTGGCATTGTCTTGACAACTTAGCGGTTATTTTACACGCTGTTAGCTCGGTAAGCTAGTTCTGAGTTTACTGCTGTTTCTATGCTAATGAGTCTGTCACGGGTGCGAGATAGCAAAATCACAAGTGAGATAGAGTTAGCAGGGAAAAGACGCCTATTATACACCAAGAATTAGTCTAAACAGAAACTTAAACTTTAAAATTATACTTAGAACTTGCAAAACTATATTTTTCAAATGATGAAATCCTATCATAAAAAAGAGGTTTAATCTCTAGTATATATATAGAAGAAAATGTATGATTTTTGAGAATAATTGAAATGACTGTATAGAGAGTTTGGTTGCTTATAAAATATTTGTGCTAGGATTGCGGCAATTGTAGAATAAATAGGAGTAAATATAGTTGACTGAGATTCCCATATTCCTGGCACCTCTTTCCACGTTAACGAGCGTAGACTGCGTTTCAAATCGATGCCGTTTTCTCTTGAGCCATTGCTATACGAACGACCATGGCTCATTTATCTTTCGCTTTTATCAGCGATTACGGTCAGTTACAGTGTAACTATAACGTTCGTGTAACTAATGATACGTTTCATGCGATCGATCCTTTTGACCGCTCGAAAAGTATATACGTAAGTCGTAAAAATATCCACAAGTTCGACTTGAAATCAGACTTTCAGTCAATTATACTCTTCCCTTATAAATATAGTCGAATATATGCTATTACCAATCGCAAGCAATGACTTATTTCCATTTTTTTTAGCTTTATTCATTTGTTTCTGTTTTAAATATACAATTTTAGGAATTACTGAAGTTTTATGAAAAATGTTTGAATTACAAACAATTTCCGTAAGGTTTTTGCAAGTCAATTAGCATAACGAGGCCAAATATACGTTATGGCATTTTTAACCGCGCAAGAACGAGTAGATGATCATAATGGAGTTACATAAATTCCTCAAATCGGCCAATTGTAGAGAAGCGTGTCCGGCTGTCAGATGATTATTATTACGATGTTGCGCTCTCTTGAAGTCATGAGAGCTTAATAGGCGGAAGGACGGAGAAGTAAGCACGTTCAAACATTCATGTAGTACTTATATATTGCACACATAGGCACCTCGTCTACCTGGTTACCTAAAAAGCGTTAAAAAGTCCCGGTCGGCGTTCATTTATGTGTACTATGTGTATAATAAAACTAAGCAAACAATATAAAACTCTATCACAGATCATCATCTATCATTTAATATAGATTATAGACCATAATAATTTATGCCTTCTGTTTTTTAAATTCATCTAAAATTATTCATTACACATTTTTTTTAATCCCATACAATCCCTGGAAACTATGTTTAATATTAGTGGTAAAATAGTGAAAAGAAGATGAGGAAAATAACATTTGGAAGAAAGAAGGATATATATGGGACGAGATTTATCGTGGAGATATACTTTCTAGTGGTCAGGGACCCATGAAAAATAACGAAAATTTAGTCGAGGGCCGGGCGCAAAGCGATTAAATCCATTATACAGTTTTATCAGCATGAGAAAGATCTAATAGCAGTCCCTCCCCTTCGTACTAATTCTCACCCCTCTGTTTAAACCACTCGTAGCGCATACGCCGCAGGCCCTCGATGTGTCATACACGCCACTCTCTTACACATAAGCGCGTCTATAACTAACGAGCTCCAACCCTCGACTTAAAACACCTGCAGGAAATCACTACCCCGCCAATGCAAATATTATCTTAATTGCTTCAAAAAAATATCATCGTTGAATGTTCACTTTTCAAAATAGCCAACTTTCTTCATGACATTTTTTTCACACTCTCGTGCAAAAATATCCAAACTGATTTCCATTTCTCAATACATATTTTCTTTAAAATATTCTCTCGATTGAAATTTTATTTACGAGAACATAAACCGCTTTTGATATATTAGGGGGTGTCTGGGTGGATCTCGTCTCGCTCTTTATATTCTTTGCCTCGTAATTCTGCGTTTTCACGGCTAGAAAATGATTTCAGAAATAAACAATTTTGCCGTACGACTTTGAACATAGAATCGAGGCATTGACTCTTACCCAAGGATTATGAGTAATGCTCGTAACAACTTAAAAAGCGTTTCTCGGGCGCCATCGATGATAAACCATGCAAATTGTAGACTTTCGAAGGGCGGGGAATCCCAGCACCGATTCTGCATACTTTACCAACAGTCGGTAAGAGTCCGGTTGACCCTGCAGGATCGAAGTGAAATTACATGATGCTAATTTAAAACGGTTGAGGGTGGAGCGAAGCAATTGTGGATCTTCGAGAATCAGACGATTCGCAGAAAGCAATCTCAAACCATGAATTTTATTTCAGATGTAGATAATAGCAGAGATTAAATTATACATATTAAGAGTTATATTCTGCATTAAAAATTCTTCCTACTGTTATTTATGAGCGCGATGAGAAAGGCAAACAAGTTTATTTACCCATTGTTGCGCGCGTGAGATCCATTGAAACCAAATCGCACTTTCTAATCGATTCGTTTCTCACTCTTAAAGAGTGTAATTGTGAGAAATGATTTTACAAGCAGTCAATTTCGAGGAGAGTTACATTTATTTTATGATATATAACGAGGAAGAAGGAAATAAAATTGCACAAATCACACACCACTTCCGCATTGCAAATTTCACGAGCGGTTTTCTCCTGTGCCCAATTTCCGCACGACTCGCCCTTAGAAACGTATTACAATCTTAATGAGCACTTAGCATAACAAACGTAAGATCAGTAAGATCGGATCAGGGTTATTATGCCTTGTGTGAGCACCTACACAAATTCACACGCACAGAGCCTGATCCACGCGATACCCTTCATATCGGCTGTATAAAAAATTAGTTCAACTTCAGCGTGCATGAAAAACCATATTTGCGGGACGCGAACAAAGTGATTAATATGGCTCGTATCGCGTGATGCAAGAATGAAATGAGTTAAATGAAAAACGTATCAGGGAAAGCATTAATTTTTTTAACACCGCGACTTTTTGTCGAAAGCTTTGCTTCTTTAATTATATATTATGTTATTATATGTATACTTATATAGTGACGTTTGTGAACCTTCCCTTAAAAATGCATAATCCAAAAAACTCCTAATTCGATGTTTTTATAGTTGTTGGCTTTCTGAAATGTTTTAGACTGAAGAAGCAAAGATGTGTTAAATTTTTATCTGAACTGCGGGAGAATTAACGACGTTGAACGTTGTCCGTTTACCAAATACGCCATTTCCGGCGGAGAGACGACTCGAGGCTTTCCGAGAAAGATTTTACACATCAGCTACGAGGAAGATGAGAACCTCGAATTATGGACGGTATAAGTTTTTGTTTTAACGATAACACTTAAGCCAGTGTAATTGCATCCTGTCCTTAGGCCGCGCGCACACTTACGAGATCTCACGCACTCGTGTGCACACCCGTCGCGCGCATTTTGTGGTCACAGGTAAAATATCTATGTACAAGATAGAAAAAGTACGGCGCACACACCTTTGCTAAAGAATCACGCGCACAAATAAAGATTCACTATCTTACGGCTCATCACTGGAGATTTCACTCGGTGCTCGTGTGAAACGTTAAAGTATATGCGCGTATAATGACGAGCGTCGAAGAGAGGTTAGCCGGCGCTTAATAACTCGTTAATTATCGTTTTAGGAAATCCGCGAAGAAGCGGCCAATTACTTTACGTAACCCTGCGCGTCATATTCATTTCACCATCGAGTGCGGTAATTGGTTTAATTGCCTTTCGTAAACAAAATTAAATATTAATTATTTTTAATAACATTGCTATTAATCTCAGAAATAGCCCAGCTTGGCACTTTTTAACTGTATATGGAAGTTTTCCATTTCTAAAAAAGCCCTTCTTTCAATGGTCTTTAAAATTGGTACAAATAATTCATGGTTTAAATTTAAATATGATCACTACAAGTTTTGGAATATACTGCACACAATTAAGTGTGAAGTGTCAATTCTCGGTTAAATGTATAAGTTGATGTTGGTACAACTAAAATGAATATTTAATTTTTCTATACATCATAATATGTACATATAACGTTTCACGCCTTTCCTAGCGGAACATAATAAAAGGAAGACAAGGCCAAATCGGTTCTTCGTACAATTTGAAAAAAGTCTTGATATCTGGATGTCAGATCTGCGAACTGTAGTCACGAATTTCATGATACACAATGTTAATTATTTTGAGTAAGGAACGACTAATTGCAACTTGCATTTCTTTCCTACCTTAATCACACCTGCGCAGCTTACGAGCGTCCTTAATTACTCGCATTCAACACAATGCATTTCCGCCTTTTACCACGATCGAAGCGAAAAGTGTCGTGGCTACATTTAAAATTTGAGTCGGGTTGAATTTGGATTTAATAACTAGGTTTATCGGCAGATATGAGGGCCGATTGGCGCTTTCGATAGGAATCACCGGGTGCACATATATAATGTATATTAGCAGCAAGTTACTTCCGGAAACAGTAAATGAAACGTGCACTTTTGTCTTTCGGCGAAGGTGGAATGTTTCACAAAATTCTATGTCCTTTTCAATGCATAGAAATTTTAGACTCTCATTCAATCACCAAAGTTAAGCAATACTTTACTCGGTTATACTAGGAAGGGGGCCATTGAAATCTCTTGAAATCCCATGAAATTTTTTGAAATCCCCTGAAATCGCTTAAAACTACTTTATTTTCGCTGAAAATCTCGAAAATCTAAGCAATATTGCAATTTTTTGTTTTGAAAGGGGCGCCAAGAAAGATTTTTACCGAGAGCGCAAGATAAGACTAAAATCGGCACTGAAATCCTTTGAAATCCGTTGTGGAAAGGAAAACTGGATAATGGCCGCTTTCACGTATTGTAGCCTCGCCGCATCGTGGTTGGCCGAACGTGTGTAATGTAACAACAAGTACTTGTTATCCGAGAGTCATCGTCGGTAAGCAACAGACTTCATAACGCTAATTACCGGACCCAGCGGCTCTCAACCTCGTCCGATTAGGCCTAATTGAAATATTTACGAGGTTTAACGTTCCTTCCTTTTGAGAGAGAAATTTATGGGAAGTGAAAACTGTAAGTGGTGACGTGAAACACTTTCTGGTGTATGTATTATATAAACTTCCCTCGAAACAAGCAACAGCAAATTATCCACACTTTGTTGCTAACGACTATATGCTGGCGAGTTTCATTAGAAATTTAGATTACGAATTATGAAAATCCCTTGTAAATGATAAGGATGTGCAGCGATTAAATTTAATATCTCATTACGTACCTTAGACTTTGTAGTGACTATTTAAAAGTAGAAACTCTTCATTAAGTTTTTAATGCGAAAATATTGCTTTCATGCAAAAACATATATTATAACGTTTGCCTTTTTTTGGCTGTGAAATATTTCTACTCACTTTGTAAGATATCTACTTTTTTTAAAAATGGCTTCTTTCAAAAAAGGAAGAGATTATGATTTGAGGCTTAAAAGCATCAGTTTGGAACGAAAGATGCACATCAAGTAAAATGAAATTGATCACTGCAGACAAGGCATAATCTGCGTGCGGCACGAACGGATAATGCGAGAAAATTGTAGAGGTGCAAAAAGCACAAAAATGAGTGGGACATGGTAAAAGAAATGATAGAGGCAAAAAATAAAATGATGCAGAACGATAGTGCAAAGGATGGAGACAGAATGGGATGAAAAGAGTAGATTAGTGGAACTGCATTGATAGCAACAATCATATAGCAAAGAATAAAGGATGAGGTGGAAGCTTGCATGAAATTCATGCTTGTATTTATAATTATATACATATATACTATGTAGTCTAGTATAAAGTATAGTGCAAGACAATTTAACTGTAGAGTCTAGTGGGAAGTCGCGAGGGAGGGACGATTCAAATTAAATGCTGCCGAAAGAAAAAATGATCGCGTAATGATAGTCGAGTCTCGGTGGCGGTACTTCGGTATACGACTTAAAGTGGGGGACCGTATGATTACTGACGGACCAATAGCTTTTCTTAGCGGCCATCATGGTCCAGCCTGAGACGTGCAATCATGCGTCCTTACTCCTTATGCATCTCCCGAGATAAATCCCGGCTAACTCCCCATCTCTTCAGGAATATTCGCTTTTTCTTTTCAATTAAGAGAGAAAACGAAAGAAGTGGAAAATATTCAGAAAATGGCGCAGAAAGAGATTCAATTTTACTTTAAATTCCGTAAGATCATTTAAAATATCTTGAAATGCCTTTAAATTCCCTAAAATCACTTAAAATCTCTTAAAATTTCTTTATATTCCTTAAAATCACTTAGAATTTCTTGACATTATCTTTTTTATGATAGAGATACCTTTGAACTCTTATAACGTGGGAAAAAGATAAGAAATATTTGCTGCTATAGTTTTAGAGTTCAGTTTAGTCTAAAAACTTTTAAGATGCATCCTTCACTGGTCTTCTTTATTTCTGTCTGCTTTCTTTGTCTCTAATGGTCCAAAAGTGTTTTGTTACCTGTTCCTCGATCAATTCAGTGGTCCCTCGTCCTCGTTTTCTTCGCTTGGGACAAAGTACTATCAACGACTACGTTATTCCGGTCGTTTCACGTGGCGACGACCTCTCGTTTGGCGCCATATCGTGTTGCTCGAGGTCGAATTAGGACCAAGTTAACAAATTGGTCTTCCACCTTTCACTAAAATGTACTTTCTTCTTTCCGCCTACACTATACGCTCAGACCAAATGGAGTCTTCAAGTTTTTAATCCTACATATTTTTTTCACTTAATGTGTATTACTCAAGAACTGATATAACTGTAATTGAGGTGTTAGATATAATGAGCTCTGAGTCTTTTCAAGTTCCCACAATTTGGGTGCTTACTGCTTTTGATAACTAGCGTGCTTTAAGATTTAAGTAGTTGTTTTTTCAATTAGAGGTTGAGAAAAGTATAAAAACTGATAAGAAGAAAGACGTTTTCTGATTTTTCATTTGAATGAATGTCTGATTTTTGGGTCCTAATTTTGACATTATTTTGCCTTATTTTGACTTTTTTTGCACGTTATTTTACTCATCCGCAGTATAAAAACTCCCACACCATATTGACCTGTTCCTCATCTCTGAATGAAATGAGTCTCGATAGCCTCCGGCTTTTAGATCTCCGTCGCATCATCGATTCGACGAAAAGAATAAAAAAAAAGCAGACCCAAAATGTCTGAATGAGTGTAATTTTCACCGTAGCATTCTGAGCTACGAAATTACGAGAAATCAAATGACACACCAGCTCTGATTACCTCGAAAACGACTTATTAAGGTTGTGAGTCTTGGCTAGGATGCCAAGAGGCCAACACCACGTCCTGTTCGTTCTTTATAAGGCGACTAGTATCAAATTTCAATAATCAATCGCATGAACGTCGTTTAATTTTTATAATGATCGCAGTCTCTCCTGGGAATAAAAAGAATATGGACTCTTGAAAGGTCGAACAGCAATAAGGGGGCTGCTCTCAGATTCGAAGGGTGATAATTCAAAAACGAGTCAAACAAAACCTTCTTCAATTCTCAAGTGGAAGGATTCCAAGTGGAATCTTGCACTGTCTAAACCATACATTTGTGGTCTGGACTAGGGGGTTTCAAGTTGAAATCGTTCCTTGCAACGAAAATGAAAATTAATCGTTCAAAAAGCTGTTATTATGTTCAAGAACCAACAGTAATTTATGGTCTTCGCTTTGAAATAGATCAGAGATAGATAAGAACAATCAACCAGATTTTGATGAATTTTTCAAGTTTTCAAGGAAGATTAGAAGATGTCGCAATATCTTTAACTTTCTTGATAACTTTTACAATTCCGAAAAAACTTTTAAATTTGTTTCTTGTTTTTAGATAAAGCTCTATCTGTGAAAGAAGCGGAAATGTCGTGTAGATAAAAAGGTACCTAATGGAAGGCATAACAAATTATTGTATCACTCAACTTAAAAAAACTCAATTGGTTTGCAAAGTCTTACACTCTAATAGTCTAATGGCTTAATCCTGAGAGACAAATTAGTATTCAGACGTCTAGCAATCTGGAAGCTAATGAGTCGTGCATTATAATAATCGATGGATCGTAAAATCGAATGGACACGAGATCCGGAAAAAATGTAATTGAGCGAGTGTCAGCTGAACTTCAGTGGGTGTATTGCTATGTCCCAATGACCGCGAGATCCCATGGAATCCTCCTTGGCCGCCAAGCAGCGTTATCTAAACACGGAAATAATGACTGAGGCTTATCGGTTTCCGAAGAGGGTACACCATCTAATTATGTCTCAGTCTGGAACGCGTCCTCCCACCCAGTTGAGAGTCTCTCTTCTTCTCTTCTTCTTTTCTTTCGATTTATTTCATGAAAATTCATCCCTGTTCGCTTATCCAAATAATGGCGCTGCTCAAGAGGCCTTTATCGCACAAAATAAAGTCGTATTTAGCGAACGCAAGAATTTTTCATAAGTGGGCGACAAAAATTCAATTCTGATTCCTATATTGTAAAAAATGCTTTGTCCCATGCCTTCCACATATTTATTTATGTTAAAAAATCGATACCTCGAAAACTAATCAAAAGTTCTCTCTCCTGATTTTTTCAATACAACAGTTTGCTTCGAGGTTTGCTTTGCTTTAAGAATAATATTTGCAGAGGTTGTAGTTTAGTGTATGAAAAGTGACATTAGGTAAGAGAAATAATATGTCGGAGTGTTTCGCGTGCATATGTATTATGTAATAATCTACATCGTGCGCAAGTTGGACATTCGCATACGCTTAGCGAAACAATTAGGTGATTTTATCGCGGGCACACCAGCAGCTTATTCCTGCTTATTCTGTCCCCTTCGTACTTCATACTGTTCAGTGTTCATATACCGTCCGTTTATAGAGTGGAGAGCCCCCAAGCGAACCGGAAGTTGTGGTCGCGCGGGAGGGAAAGCTTCCGGGCGACGCTCATTAACGCCTGCCCGGCACGGATTTGTTCCCCGTAATTGTGCCCGGTTAATTCGATTTGACGCATTGCGTTATATTTTCATGATGGCTCCTTTCTCTTCTTCCGCCGCTACTGTCAACGACACCTGTCCCAATGTCCTACCACATTACGAAAGCGAGCTCTTTTCAAAATCTAATTGTCATAATGGCTCGTTTCAAATATATAGGTATGTGATGGACTCAACTTTTATAAGAGAAAAGAATTTTATAAGTATTAAAAGTTAAGTAGTTAAATTATTTTTTTTATTTAATTAGAATCGGGAAAACTAGCGCGCTTCTAATATTTAAATTCGTACGAATTAAGGCTGAGAGACTGTATAATGAATTATTTTAATAATCCGTGCGTTTTGTAAAGATATATTTTAAAATAAAATGATTGCCTAATTCTGGGTCTTTTTTTTCTTTCAGATACAATCAGATGTTATTCGCCGCCGGACATTCTTGGACCCATCGCTTAAATCATAAATATTTCAGCAACACCGGATGCTTAAAGCCAGTAGAGTTTTTGAGTAGAGGAACTCGGAATTAAAGAACTGGGTGGGTACCCATTAAAAAGAGATTTTTAGTCAAGCCGCGAGGTAAGAGGCCCAAAACTTTTATGAATGGATTCACGAGTAAATGAAATCGGGGCACCTTGAGCCTCTTTTTTCTTGGAGGATTTTCACTAATTTTTTCCAACGTTCAGAGACATTGTTTTTTTTCTTCGCTCCTCAAGTTGCTTCTCATTCAGTCCTTTCATCGAAATTTCAAATCGCCTGCGGCTCCTTTATCGATCTTCTTTCGCCATTTCTGATCATTGATACAATCTTCTGAAAGATTGATGATCATCGGAAGGCGTTTTAAAAACTGATGTTAATTTAAAAAGCTTCTTTTCTTTGCAAAATCCTAGATTTTTATTCACCATATTTTTTGCAATAAGAGTAATTTGTATATTTATTATTATGGTAAATATTAATCTAAATTATATTAAATTTAAAAATTCGAGGTGGTTCTGAAATTGTTGGCAATTGAATTGGAACTGAACCGAAGCTTCTATTCGGTAGCTTACTTTGGGGAGTGACGAGACCTAATTTGTTGGTGATTATCTCTGGGTCATCATCACTCTGCTCTCGAGAATTGCACCCCCACAGGGACCAAAGGGCGGCATATTTCAGAGGATCCTCCAGGCTCTCCCACGACTGGATGTCAGCACATTGTAACTCAGCTGGTGAGTGTAAACGAACAATCGAACATGTTGACTGAATAGTGTGTAGAGATATCAGATCGAGGAACCGTTTCCAAAACGATGTGAACGACAGATGGTCAGGTGTCTATGAACTGTATATACTATATATAATATGGTTGCCATGAGCCATAAGGGGCCACTTTCATGCGCCTCTAATTGATACCTCGAAAATTGGATTGCTTTCTTCCCACCTAGAGACCATATAGCAGCTTAATTTATCTCTTTTTTCAAATAATTCCTCTTTCCTACTTCTAGATTTGGTAGCAATTGTCCATCCGGGACGAAATCAGGGAATGAGATTTTCTTCCGCTTTATATTTATTCTCAAATGGGACTGAAGTGGAAATTGAGTCCTAAGTTAGGACAATAGAGGAGAGGTTTCTTGGAATCTTATAAAGGACCGAATTGTAATGCTTATTATTCATTTCTTACAACTTGCAGTTTTAATGATTTTGAGTCCAAAGCTCAAAAGCTCAAAAACGAAAAAGTTTTTTCACCATATTGCTTTTTTTTTCTTTGTAAATTGATATTTTTTCAATAAATTCAAAGTCCAATTAATAATGTAGGAATTTACTTTCGAAAAAACTTCGAGGCTATTAATCAGCTTCGATTTCCAAGGACATTATCGTTTCACAATCAATATGAAATTTATTCTTTACACTTATCTTCAACAATTTCCTAACAATAGCAATCCAGCTATTAAAAGGCCATTGTTATTGAATAAAACCTTGCGACAACTGTTCCGCAAACAGAATTGGGAAGCAATAAATTAAAATCACATGGCGTCTTTATCGAATTTTAAAGTTTGTCGAGATATTTTATGGAGTTTTACGAGATTTTAAAGTTTTTTCCGGGAATTTAGAGGGTTTCAACAAATTTTGAGGAACTGGAGACAAAAGCAGCGGAAAACAGAATAGGAATATGGGGGTAAAAAAACATAGAATGAAAAGTAAAATGTAGGAAGTGGTTACGGCATGTGGTATCATGTTTTCGCGGCCGAACGATCACGAACAGTGAAATGATCGAGATAGAGGGAAAGATTGGTGGTGTTTGGGTGAGGGAGAGGGAAAATTAGAGACATGGAAGATCCGGGATGAATCGTCAACTTTTTCAGTGTATGAGCCATATGTCAGGAATTACCGTTTACACTTCTTTCCCTTGTTGTGCTGGACACTAAAAAGGTAAAAAGCCATGGTCGCACACGTTCGCTTCGCTACACGGCCCACCTGAGCCTAATTGTTATTTAATTATCCATCTACGTCCGCCATACTGCGGTTTATACGCATTGCCGAGTCAATTATTATGACGAACCTGAGTTAGCGCGCGTAACCAACTATAACCGCGCTTCTCGAACACAATGACCGTGATAGTTCTGTTGTTCCCAGTTCAGATTGTTGTTTTTATACTTTATGGATTCTTTCATACAATTAAACCTCGGTTTATTGCATTTGCGCTTTAAACCTTTTTTTCAAGTCCCGTGAAATCCCTTAATCCCATGTAACCTCGTTATTAAAAATTTTTTGAATTCTTTAAAATTATCTCTTTTGAAATCAATTGATTTCAAAATCTTTTGAAATATCTCTTGAAACATTAGCATTAAATAACTAGATTAAACATCACATATAAATCAAAATTTTAATTTGAATAAAAACTAAAATGGCGTCTAAATCGACGCCATGTTGTTTTCCAAAACGGGGGTTAGAGCATCGTGAAGTCGATATTGAGAGGGATGGCTCGAAAATTTGCATACTCAAATGAACAACTCCATTCCTAGCTTGTCGCGGTCCGCGGTCTCACCCCGAGACTGCGTGAAACTCACTGGCGTAATCTTGCACAGAAAATGTGTTTCCGCATTCTTGAGGGTCATTTTGACAGATAAAATAACGAGCAATAAGAAAGCTTAATGGGCTGAGATAGACGTGAAGGAAATTACAGAATGATGACGTATTGAGGATTTAATACTCTTACATCTTACATTCTTATATAATTTTCCAATGTCTTCGTCCTTCTCAAAAGCCTAATTGATATTAATTTTCTAACAATATAGGATTTTCCGTCAATAATAATCTTGAATCCAGTAGAAAAATAAATTACTCTGTCGATATGCCTTGAATCCAATTACAATGTTCATCTTTGTCTTGCTAAATAGAAAAACATTACGACACATCCAAGTTTTTTCGATCAAAATTTTCATATGTTTATTCGATGAATTCTAGTTATTATTATTATTTTTTTAGTCGATTTATTCGTCAGAAAAATAGACAAAAGTTCTAATTTAGATTCGATTTGTAAATCAGTACCATTTAGGAAATTTTTATAATGAAAAATAAAAAAAGAAAATCGTTAGTAAAATTTCACTCCGACGCCTTTGAAGGAAGCAGAGAGCTGTTGATATCGGTTCGCTTTGAACGTGTTCTGGAGAAATTTCGCCATATGAATTTCAAATAAAACCACCCCCTCCAGTGGTTCTCACCCTTCGCTATACAAATACCGTTATATATAAAACGCAGTAGAAACATGCATTCGAAATCCAAAATATAGCAAACCTAAATAATAAAAAATAGCCCGATATGGGCCAGAATATAGACTGCTAAGACTGAAAATCGTCCAATAATCCATTAATCTTCTAATTTGTGGTGGGATCGTTGAAATTAAAGTTATCACAAATAAAAAATTTGAAAAATAAAAGAAAATAAAAAAAAAGTGAATCGGTTTTATTCAATAACGACGTTTATACTTATCAGCTGCCTCTCCATGCCTCTCAGAGTGCTTTATCGTCCAAAAGCTCTTTGGAAAACGAGCAGTCCAGCACCTTTCCATTCTTGCCAAGGATGCGAGAGGCATGAGCGGTGTTTAATAAAAATAATGATAATATGAGCATTTCGTGTTGTGGTAATGAGACCCGGGGCCTGGCTATCTTCTGGGCCCATGTCTCTGATAACTTGGGTGCATCAATCATCCCCCTCCTCTCAGCCCCCCTTTTTCCACAGACCAAAACCGTCAGGTAATAAAGACGAAACTTTACGGTATCTCCAAGACGAGTTGTCGCCCAAGCTAGTGTCCCAGACTTCCCCTTAACCCAAAGAAGTTTGGAGGAGCGAAGCGTGTTAAGTGACACATTATCCTGAACAGGGCGCGATTTTTACAAATGCAAATCCGAACAAGACACGACCGCCGCTCCCGGTAGCCGAGCTAAGCGAGGAATTCAGTTATATCAGCTATATTTATTATTGCCGCATTATTCAAATCAACCTGACTCTAAAAACTCATCTGCGGGGGCGTAGAGTCGTCTGAGAGGAAATTTCAATTCTATAAATGTTTTTATTGGACGAATCCATTACAAATTAGCAGAAGTAGAAACCCAATTATGTATAATATACGACATATTCTGAAATAAAAATATTAGCAGCTTCTCTTATGTTTAAAAAAGAATAAATTTTAAAAATGAAACGTGATTTCAAAAGATTTCTACGCACTTTTAAATAATTCTAAGAATTACGAAGGATTTTATACGAAACTATTTTCAAGTAAATAATTATGTTTTAAGTGTAATTTAAAACTAATTATTCCATTTCCTATCAATAATAATAACATTTTTGTTGTACAAGAATAAGGATTTAAAGGAAACCGCAAAATAAATCACTCGATGAGTGGCATCAGGGAAAAGAATAGAATGAAAGAAGAAGAATCTGATAGATTGCGTGTTGGGTTACAAGAGTACAGTAACAGTTGGAACCGGAATTGAGCTGCGGTTGGCCCTATAATATACTTCGGAATCGGAAGTTCGTGCCAAATGAAAGAGGAAGAAATTCGGAACGGAAAAACGTTCAAAAGGCACATATGCCTAATCGTCGATCGTGCCCGCGGTTTCGCCGTTTCAACGAATCAAAAAGAAATCTGTTATTGGCTGAAATCATTGTATCACCACTTGTCAATAGCCGAAAACCGCGAACCATTAGGCACCTGTTTAATAATCCGGTGCATGCGAACACAAACCCGTCATTGTACACAACACGAAGCCACGAGACCTCCAGCCATATGGACAAGATCGCTCATCCGCTTCTAACAATAATTATATGTAGTTTTTTATTCAATACTTATTTTATTCAATAATTATGAAATTGTTAAGAAACTATTTATATCATTTATTATGCTTCTTTTCAGAGATTTTCAAAAAATGAATCAATCAATGAATGGATGAATGAACGAAAGAATTAAAGGAAAATTCCAGATATATAATTCGAGTGTTTATAACTTGTCGTAAACCAACTGAAGTCGTTTAACACGGATATCCTCTTAACAGTGAGAGCTAAATAGAGCCATGATTAGGTGGACCAACGACTGAGAGCAAAATACGAAGAGAAAAATGAAAGAGAGAGAAGGCAGAAAACAGGTCCGGATTCTATTAAGATAACCCGAGTACCTGGTATACTAATCGTGACCATTCACAAGTTTTTGTGGCTATCTCATTCAAAAGAAAGGAATCTGAAACGCTTTTGCCGAATGCATTTTACTCGCATAACGTTTAGCTTTTAAAAGGTTTATAGATTGCTTAGAATTAATTCTACAACTTGGAATTCCCATAAATTTTACGGATCTTGTTGTGTACGAATTTCTACACACTTTTCGCTAAAAGAGAAAATTAAATAATCTTTCTTTTGAATGAAGATAAATAAAATGTATACTGCGCCTGAGAAATTGGTGGGATAAAAGTTAAATTCTGATAAGAGTTATCGAAGAAGAGATAAATCTGATAAATGGGGAGTAAGAGAAAAAAGGAATATTGGGTACATAATGGGATGAGTCGTAAAATGAAGTGTCTTTCTCTTTTGCATAAAGAAGAAGTGGTACTAAAGAGATTATGGGAACTTGTATCGAGATAAAGTTCTTTTTAAATATTTTAAGATAAGACACCTTATTTGTAATTGTTTTCGGTAACAAAATAGCTTTTTTAATTCAGTTTAAAAACAGATTGTTTCAATAATATTTCACGTTAAAAAAATAAATGTGAATTAAAGTTCTTAGAATATTATCGAATTAAAATTTTATACTTAAGATAATTCTTTGAGAACAATTTTTTACGTGAGGTATTATTTATTTATGTTTCTCGTAATTGATACAGAGGAGTTAAATTTTCTGACATTTAGTAATTTCACAGCAGCTGATATTAAATCATCGAGGAGGTTGATTAATAGAAAACAGGGTCCAATTTAGAAGATTTCCATTTGAAGAGCCATGAGACAAGTGAGTGATTTTTCCCCTGTGACTTTGCATGGTCGCAAGAGCGACCTAATGCGTCGAGGACTAACAGGAATCAAGCAAGGATGTAATTAGGGACATTAGTGTGGTAGTCAGTGGTTGGTGGCTGGAATGGGGTATGCTATAAGTCTATGTATTAGTATCTGTGTATGTATACATAAATACAAAATATAGTTAGTGCTGCATTTGCCCAACCACACATACCTTATTTTCATGCATGTGTGAGTTTCGTCCAATAATGTGTGGTCACGCGAAATCAAACCACCGTAACTATATAAAAGTACACCGCCACCTGCCCCTCAATATAATCTCAACGGTAACGTACTCTTCAAGAACTGTATTTATTTTAATAAACTACGCAGGACCGATTAAGGGGAATTGTTCTGAACCCATTTTTATAATAGACATTCTTTCTTTGAAATTGAATTTCAAAGTTAAATTGTCAATGTTTCAATAAATATTATTATTATTCTGCTAAAATCTGTATAGGAACCTTTACGGGAAATCTGTGCGTGTATCGTCCTTAAATTAAATATATTTTTGAAACTTCCATTTTTTTGCAATAAGAATTACATAATCAGAAGTCGCTCATCAAAGAAAATGTTCTTATCCTTGAATCCTAGTCTTGCAGGATCCAGGAATCGGTAAAACGTGATCGGCATGATTGGCAAGTTTGGTCAGTCATAGTATGTATTCATGGTTTGAGACCACCTTGAGGCAATGCGGTTCAGTATTATGCCAGTTATTTGATCTGAGATTTGAATACTTGAGAAAAAATGTCATGTTTATTTTATTTCCTATCCTGCCAATTTCTACCCTCCATGATACGTCTTCACTTTTTCTCAGTAAAAAAAGAATCGCCAATGAATACATTTACATAATCTCATCCGATTTTCCAGAAACCAAAACTGGTATACCGTTTTTTAGTCTATGGTTACCATATGTAGATATATATCGTAAAATATCATACAAACATATCAAATAAAATATGATTTACAATTTTTTTCTGGGTAATAAAGTTCCTATACGTGCAATTATTTACTTTACTTTTTCGTTGCACTTGAAAGGCACAAAAACCTCGGGGCTTGATATTCTTTGGATGCCGAAACTACTAAAGGGTGTGTTTGTGTTTGATGATGTGGGTATGCACTGCATTTCTAGGAGCGTATTACGCATATTAAATACGTGCAATAACTTTGAAAGCGAGGCGAAAACAAGGGTGGTAGAAGGTGTTATGACCATGTGAGAATTCGCGAGGAAACAATGCAATGGAGAAACAACGATGCACAACAATATGGTGCTCAAAGGATCCCGGATGAGCATGCGCCAATGAATGTAATCTCAAGTTTATAAGCCCTATACAAATCCCTCTGGATTTACACGTTATTCTTCTATCCTGTGGATATTATTTCTCTACTCGGCGCCAACGTGTTTCAATATTACGTAACTGTGTCGATATCCATCTCCTCTCTTAATTAACGGTTTTTTTTATGTATATCATTCTATATAAATTTGAATGTCTGTGTGTGTTCCGAATAGGCATCCATATCCTTGAACGTATTGAAACCAAATCTTGAAGGGCGATATTAATTTGTCTTAATGATTGTTTAATATTTTTAAATTCACAATATATTAGGATATTTTGAAGTCAAGTGAAATCAATCATGTTTGTATAAAAAAACAAGCTGGTCCTTTTATTCGCGTTGACATGCCAGGTGTGGCTTCATTATATGAAGGATTCAGATTTCACTGGCCGACAATGAGGGGCTGAATCGATTCAATTACAAGCGTCTTTACTTCTTGCAATTCTTCGCTCTCCATTTTGCGTCTTCACGTCTTTAACTTTCGACCCTTCGCGAGTTTGGCGGAGTGACGACCATTGAGATTGAGTATTGACGAACGTAGATTTACGACTGGAGGGCGGGCGCACACCCTGATTTCGGGCGCGGCCAAGAAGCGATTCAGCGATTTCCATTGTCGTCGAAATTGCTTGGTACAATGGCTCGACGAATTTACGACGTCATGTCGTCTTTAAAGGTCGACTTTAAGCGCTCCAAGCGTTATCGATCTACCTCTATTGACTCTCTTTTAAGTTCAACTCCTTCTACTAATTGTCAACATATATTTTCTCCTTCCCATATTATTATTTTCTCCAATTGCCATTTAACATAATCTTTTTTTTCCTAAATTCCCGTTTGGCCTTTTGTTTCTCCAAATTACCATCAAACGATTTAAATTAAAAAGCATATCAAAATAATTAAAAACTGTTTGAATGAATTTTTTTGAGTTAATTGAGGTGTTTTATACTTTGTGAAGAATCAACGAAAAAGAATTATTTTAAGTGTAACACATTTGAACGCAGGCTGGAGAACTAAATGGGGGTTCAGAATACTTGAGGGCACGTGATGACACGTGCATATAAGCGAGTGATTCTTTTCATGGAAACATAGCCCTAAATAATCCCCAATACACGCATTATATAGTTCCCGTTCTTCGAAAATAACAGTATATAATCATTGATGGTTGATATTATATACAAGTAAAGAGATTATGAGGATTTTTTGAAGATATTTTTTTGAAAGTGCTTTTGTTTTTTCTTCATATTTTTATAATTCAAAACATTTAGAATGATTTTAGAGGATTTCAGAGGATTTTAAATGATTTTTAGAGATTTCAAAATATTTTAAACGACTTCAAGGCATTTTGAACGAATTCAAGAGATTCAAATATCCTCTTAATTTAGATTTAAATATCCTGGGAGTTTTCGGTTCGGAATCCAAGACCATTGTTTGAACCGCACATACTTTCGCAACTTAATCGCATTGTTCAATTTGACTCATTTGTTTCTGGGTTTATTTGTATAGTTACGATCGGTAACAAAGGTTCACGCTAAAAGTGGTACCAAATTGCTCGCTACCAGTTGCGTTTTCGAGGAGCATTGGGAAGTCAAGGGTCCTTCAGTCTCCCGCAGAAAAAATTGCCCGATAGTGTATTTAAGTGGGAAGTAGAGTTAAAAATGAAGGGGGTTGCAAACTCATTGGATCTTTTCAAAAGTTAAGTGACTTATATTTATTTTTAGAGAAAATAACACTTGTGTGATTATTTACTAAATTAGTTTTCATTATCATTCGAAATCATCATAAATTATACTTGTGATTGTAAAACTTTTAAGTGTTTTAATAAAATTTAATTAATTGTGAAATTATTTTTTAATTATTAGAAAACAGCGTTTGGAATGTGTTTTAGAAAAGGGGATAAAGATACAATTTTACATTTTTTCTCCAATTTTCTGCACAGTAATTTTGAACTGGCCTGAAACGATAATTTGTGAAAGAATCAGGGTGGAAAATGCAATTAACCAATGCTATTGGCATGATGAGCCCCTAATTTGTCAGTTTGGATTTGTAGATTCCTGAAGGTAAATTCGGCAATAATAGTCGCATAAAAGCGCAACACGAAAATGATTACGTGACGCTTCATTGACTCGCTATTAAGCCCCTTGATATTTAACCCCGTAATTACCGCTATGTCACCCCGGCAATTATCTGACGGTTCACGAGCGAACGAACACACAAATATATACGTGTGGCACATGCGTGTGGATGTGGAAAAACGTGCACATATAGATATTTATGTCAGTTACACGTGCACACGTGCACGTGTGATACCATAAAGCCAGACTCCAACCCCATTGGGATTTCCGCGGACTGTGATTTTCTGATTAGCAGTGGGTCGAGTGGCTGCGGTTAACCGTTGTTAGGTGGTGCTCAATTGGTATGCATGGGCTGGGAATCCAGTCCTGGATCCTCAACCTCTGCCACTTCTGAACCAAAACTAGTCAAGAGAGTTGTAGGGAGTGAGAAGCCACTCAGGAAATTGTTATGATAAAAAAAAAGCGAGTGAAACGTGCTACTCATGAACTGGACTTCTAATCTCGTGTTGGTAACAATAGCGAACTTCCCAGGAAACTAGGAGCATTTTTCAGCAGTTGACTTAGCTTTTTGACACCACGCAGTGCTCAACAACCCTTTCTGTAAATCGTGTATCGTGTAGACTGAAATTACGTAATGATCCTTCAACGTTGTAGATCATGAATATATACACAGATGTGGACTGAGGGGTAACAATTTTTCATGGATAATGGTACTTTGATTATGTACTTCATGACGACATGCGTTCAGCTAAGTGTAATTTGAAAAGGGAAGAAAAGAAACTTCAGAAACTTATAAAGAACCAGTTTCATGTACCTATAGTCGATTAATTCTTATTTATAAAATTTAAAAAAAAATGTACCTAATGCAAATAGAGTATGTGACAAAAATATCGGAAATGGAACTATTTCTCGGTCGAGGTGTACAACTTGGATTAAATTACAGTTAAAGTCCTCGAAAGGGGTAGTTCGTATCAGAGAGCCCTTGTAGCACTGACTGCAAAGTGAGCGTTCGAAGTGACCCTCGACTTGAAAATGTCCCACGAAGCCAAAGTGCGCGCTCTCACGCATGTAGCTGGAACGTGAGAGGCCGACGAATACCGCACTTGATCTCTTCAGCATTGAGGGGAAGCCCCGCCGGACGAAGTCGAGACGAGATTAATACATTTACAACCGCTTGGCAATTGTTTTCGAACTGCTATAGGGGTGACTCAGGGTGGGTAAGTGCATATGAGGGTTGAGCTAGTATTACGTGTACACGTAACCGTTAAATCAGACCCAGACTAATGTATGTGTGTGGGGGGAGGGAGGGTTTCAAAAACACACAAAGGACTCAGGGGTGTAAACCAAGAGTGTAAATCGAGTGTATCGCTCGTTAACAGAAAAGAACTTGTAACTTGCTCTCTTATTGTTTTTATCAATAGAATGTCAATTTTGGTCATTTAATAATTTATTATATTTTTTTTTGTTTTTTTTTTTTTGAAACTGTAAAACTGACCCTTCGTCTCGATCTAAATTAATTTTACACGCCCCTAATTAATAAAATTCCATCTTTAATATTTCGTTTTTGATGCTCTAAAAAGCTGCAATAATCAGAGAAAGAAAATTCCTCCTGCTCTAAATTTATTACTGTAAATTCTAAAATATGTATGCCTTCTCGTTGACCACAAAGTTAAGAAATACGACGGAGGATGACAATATTCTGTTAAAGTCTGGGAATGGTGATACATAAGTAAGGAAAGCGCCTGCGAGCATTGGGGTAGGAAAAAAAGAAGCAAGCGAATGCCAGGAGAAAAGTTTCCGCCAGACCGGAAACGGGGAAGTTTTACCGTATTTGCGCATCCGGTATCATAAATCTTTGCTTTTCCCGCCTCCTTGTGCTGGTAACCAAGTCACGGAGTCTTCGTCTATTCCGAATACATTTGCAAATACGCTTCGTTTTTTCGGTGGTCGCACTCATCTTCAAATACATAATTTTCCTTATTACAAATTTGAACCCTTCATTATCATTTTTAAGCCAAAATAAAGTAATGTTTAAAAAAAAAAACCTGTTAAAACTCTCAGAAATGCATTGAAGTGAAGAAATTAATTTGTTATTGAAAGTTTTTTTTTTTTTTGAACTCTTGCTCTGACGAGTCTAATTTAAAGACTTAGTGATTCGTATAATTCTGAAATTCCCTCGGAAGAGATCCTGATTTAAATCTGAAAAGGGACCCTGTATTGAGTTGCTTTATCATCTATTATCTTCCTTTTTTTATTTTTGGTTTGATTTGTATTAGATGAGAGTTTTCAGGGATTTTTGGAATTTGGGAAAACCTTTTTCTGGAAATTGAGATGGGATTCCTTTTTTTTGGAATGTTCGGTCAATAAGTGACGTTTCCAACTGAGGAGAGAATACTTTTGGAAAAGAGCTTATGGAGCGGGTTGTTCGATGGATATACGAGCGGGATGGATAAACTTTGAAGCGACTGTCCCCAGGGTTGATGCATAATTCAGGAATCGTCACCGGCGAGGATATTGCCAATTTGGCGTCGATGAAAATAGGATCGGATTTGTCAGACTCCGGTTCCAAAGTACGTCCAGTGAATTTAACACCTTCAATCCTTCCAGACTAGGTAGTTTTCAAAATTTCCCTACGATTTAGGTTCATTAATAGACTTAAAAAATATATTTTCAAAAATGAAAATGGCTTTAGAAGTGCATAATTCTCTAATGCGTGATAAAGATATGAATAAAATGTAAACGGTTTTCGAATTCATAAGAGGCGATTTTCTCCGCATGATGAAAATCATCAGCTGTCCTTATTTCTTTCGAGTACAGCTGACCAATTCGACACAAATGTTTTTATGGATTATTGATGGTTGAGGCGTATCCTGATCCAGCATAATAACATAATTACGCATGTGTTGACAAATTGAATCGATTCCAATTTATTCTTTTCACGAGTCCCTCGCGAGCACGAGTTTCTTCTGTCCATTATAAATATTTCATGACCGTCTGCATCACCGCATGCCCGTGGAAAATCGCCAGACCTAAGATAATCATGTCCACCCACTCAGAAATCAGAAATCCCCTTCGCCACTTTTACTTCGATAATCTTTCATCAATCAGAATCAGAAGGGCTTTACGTGCTGTAAAATGTGTAGTGTTAGGTAGAACGGATCAGTATAAAAATTATACGAGGGTTATGAAAAGGGCTGCTTCCGGAGAAAATTTATGAGGAAATCGAAAAGACTCCCTTGGAATTGAGAAATTTTTAATTCCTCGTTATTATTCTTTTGTTGTTAAAGTGAAATGGATTTGCACCCTAGGCTTTCTTTTTTATGTCTTTTTTTTATGATTGATATTCGTTTGTCAGTGATTTGAGTTTTAAAAATATTTGTCTTAGGTGTTAAAATATTTTGATTTCAATAGTTGAGAAAACCCAAAACAAAATCCCTAGAAATCCAATGTAATCCATTAAAATTAAAATTCCATAGTAAAAGGTTTGAAATCCTGTGAAATCCATTAAAATATTTAACATTTTTTTAAGCCCCATAGTGCTTCATCAATAATAGAATAATAAGAGCTTTCGATTCTGTTTCTATTTTCCTCTGTTATGATTTATCACATTTTGTTTGATTTTTTCTTTCTCTTTTGGTGGAGTTGTTGGAAACCCCCTCTATTTTCTCCATTCGTATATAAATGTCGGCATTATTACAACGAGGCGCTTTTGATGCCAATTTCATAGCTGGCGCACTCACACAGGGAGAACATTGAACCGTGTTCGATTATTGCCTAACACAGAGACGATCGTCGGGGAATCGAATCATATGATTGGACCGATCTCCGGCAGTAGAGATCGATTTCCTATTTACAACCACCCGCTACCGTTCTCTCTTGCCCTCAACTTCCTGTTCTGTCTGCCGTGACATGTTCGAGCGAAGGGTTTGAGCCACTCACAAAACCATTTCATTTAATGATTTTCGTATCATTTTGAACGGATTTCGGAAGTTCGGCTATTTAGTTTTATCAAAGTTAAGAATATTGTTAATATGTATCTAATTCAACTTTTTCTAATTGGATATATGGCTTTCGACAAGTCAAGAAAATTTAAGAAATCTCAACAGATTAGAAAAGATTTTAAAAGATTCTTAAAGACAAAATAAATTTTAATAAGCAGATAAAATAACTTACCAATGCATCTTCGTGGACCAAGACCAAAAGGAAAATAAGCACAAGAATTCTTCGATGCCTTACTTTCATGCGAGATTATGATGATTATTGTTAAAATAATTGTTCCATCAGTGAGTCATGAACCTGTCAACAAACCGATTGTTTTTGTTTTGGATTAATCAAGTTAATTTATAGACAATTTTGTATTTTTATCTTTTCGCCAATTTTCAATAAAAATTTAATTGGTAATTAAGTTTAATATATGTATAAATTGGAATCGAGAATTTCGAAAATATTACATTTTTTATTCCAGCTTTTACATAATGAATCATAAGTAAACTACTATTACAAAAATATTGATTGAATTTTCCCAAGATCTCATCTCTACAACAATGTGCTCAGGTCACATACAATTTTAACTAAAAAAAAAAACAGTCCCTTTGTTAAAAAATATTTATAATCCATTTAATATTACCTTTTATTCAATTTTTTTTATTTTCTACCCCTTATTAGTTACTCTATTTCTTCTTTTTCTTACAATTATTATCATCTGGAGGACAATAAAAAGATCTTTTACTGCAAGAATATTTGACCTTAGGAGCACATGGTGGTAGAGCTTTATCTATTTTTAGATTTGCTTTAACATCTTGAGCACAAGGACATGAGTTAGGTGGTAATTTGGGAGGAGGTGGACAGGGACACAAAATTATTGGTTGAGTTGGAGGTTTAGGTAGCGAAGGTGGAGGTGGACAAGCCTTTACAGGTTCTTCCTTGCAAATTTCTTTCGGTGTAGAGTTACAAGGACAAGGATGAGGTTTCACAATCTTAGGAGATGGACAAATTTGAAGTGGATACTCCTGTTTTTCAGTATTTCGACTAACCGTCTTTTCAGGTTGACATTTTCTGTTTGGTGAACAACTTTTTTGGCACTTATTTCCTGAAAATAATTTTTTTGCAGCGGCCATTATCCTTTCGATATCTTTTTTCTTGTCTGGACACTTTGCTTCCTTTTCATTACACAACGATTGAATTTGGGATTTTTTTGAACAAGGACCTTGAGAACAGTTTTTTGCAGACTTATCTTCACAAAGTTCAGCGACTGTCTTGCACTTTGATGATTGAGAAGATCCTGTTTTCGATTGGAGGATGATCGAGGTTGAGAAAGATCTTGAGATCTGTAAAAAGAATTAGAAAGTTAAAAAGCAGTTTTCATAGCCTAAATAATATGCAAAATTTACAAACCAGCCAGTTAATTGGAGAAGCTTGTTTCCGAAGTGTTGAAAACCTTGGAAACTTCAAAAGTGAAGAAGACTGATAAGATATGAGGTGTTGCTCAGGTGGTTTTTTTGAGTCAGGTGATATCCTTGGTTCAGAAGAAGAGCAAGAAGCTTGGAACTGAACTTTACTCTCCCATAATTCACTTCTTACTATGAAAATTTCCGAAAATGGTGATTCATTCTTCAATTCCAATGAAATTATTTTTCCCTTAGGTTTAAAAACTTTCTCAGGAAGTGGTTTGATTCCCAAATCTTTTAATCCATCTTCAAAAAAACCGACTTGACGCTCTCCAAAAATTCTTAGAATCCCAAATCTTTTTCCAGAAAATCCAATATTCTTTCCAATCAAAGCAAACTGTTTAATGACCCACATGAAGTATCTTCTGAAGCCCTGATCATCCTGGAGCAAAAATAATTTGAATATAGATTTGTTTTCTAGCCTCCACGAACCCTCTGACTCTACCTAACACTTCCTATTGTTGCAGGGTCTCTTAGGAGGACATCTGACACAGAAAGGTTTTTTCTCAGGTCTTCGTCTTTTTGGATATCCTGGACACGGAGCTGGCTGGCAAGGACCCTCAGGAGCTGAACAAGGACCTTTAGTTGGCCAATCTGGCGGACACTCTCCGCAATCAGTGTCTCCCAGCCATAATTTCGGACATCCTGCCTGAATTTAGAGACTTAAAACTTTACTTTTGGAAAAGCACCACCTCCCACTACCAAAACGACCGCTCTGACGCTCCTCAGTCTCATTAGAAGAAATTAAATAATAATTTAGATAGGAACTAGTCTCTCTTGACCACTAGAAGATTTTCCATTTTCCGTCATTTTATGAGCATTCTTCGAGTCTTTTCGTTCCACTCCTTCACTACTTTTGGTTTGGAAAACTCGTCTTTTGAAGTCCACGACTTTTTCTACAAGGGTTTTTAGCCTCTCGAAAGTTTCCTTGTCGACGTCTTTGGATAAGAGACCTTTCAGAAAGTTTTTGGAGAAAGGAGTTGGGTAGAGGGCTTCCAGGGTTAGACTTTCTTTCTGAATCTTGGACAAACTCTGGAACTTGGAATTTTGAAACTTAGACGTTGGGAACTTAGACTTTTGAAGCTTGGACTTTTGAAAGCTTGACTGTTGGAACTGATCACCAGATTGAAGAAGAACTGTTGGAACTATATTGTCGTGGTCGGATTCGTCTTCATCATAATGTCTGCTAGGTGTACCCTGATAACTCGTAGAATCTTCTCGTCCAATTTCATCCTCGTATTCTTCACCTTGGGGAAAGTAGTCATCTTGGATGTGTCGGTCTGCGGGTGCATAAGTAAAATCTTCTTTGGTCGGAATCTTGGAGGTAGGAACCTTGGAGAAGAGGCAATGCTTTGAGGATCTGCGATAGTAGGCCAGAAGTCTTCGAGAAGCTACTAAGGGCCCCTGCTGCCGTAGCCTTCCCCAGACTCCGGCAAATCCGATATTAAATTGGCTTTATAGATATCAAGATTTTCCGTTTAAATATTTTCAGCTTTTAAATAATTATTTTTCTAATCCTTTTTTAGGCTGAGGGCAGCTAGAGCGAGCGAGAAAGAGGCAGAAGGGAGGTGGAGCCACGGCATCAGGTCTTAGAGTTCGTTATTGAAAGTTTTTCAAGACTTTATAGGATTATAAGTTACTTTTTGTAAGAGCAATGTTAAAAAATTACGATTGTATTAAATTACGTTAAAAAATACGATTGTATATAAAATGACTTGATATGAGTTACAATTATCAGCTACTCAATCTTGAATACCGAATTTATTAATTTTCAAAATATAGCTTTGAAAAGTAGAGTAAAATATGACTTACTTTGTTGCCTGAAGAGTTTATCTGACGAGTGGTGAAGACATGTCCTTGTGTTGTTTTCGACTGTAAGGAGAAAAGAATAATTCTATGTTTTGAATTTTCGTTTTTATAGCTTTAAACTTGTTAAATTAAATTTAAAATATACCTAAGCATATATTTTTTCAAATTAAATTTCCGTAAATTTTTTTTACGATATAATTTTATTACGACCAAATAAATCACAAGAATATAAACTGACAGGATGATGATACTTTTGAAAAATGTACAATTCCAAATTCACTTTAAAAATTGAAAAATCATAATTTTAAAATTTAGAGTGGCCTTTTTATATGAAAAAAGAAAATGATTTTATTTCAGCAATTATCTTTTTTTGGGGGACAACCAGGAGCTCTAAAAACTGGAGGGCATTCCTTTTTCTTGCAGGGATTCTTGGTTTCGGGACATTTATTTGGTTCGGAAAATTCTCTTTTGCAGGGATCACTTTTTTGTTTCTTGCATGGATCCACTTTTGTACAAGAATCAATTTTCTTTGTATTTTCTTTTTTGCAAGGATCAATTTTCATTGTACTTTCCTTTTTGCATGGATCAATTTTCTTTGTACTTTCCTTTTTGC